>JARHVA010002177.1:1855000-2455000 GCA_037957365.1 Torreya grandis | reverse complement strand
TAGAAAACCTATAACTAAGGAAATTGTAATCTCACCAAACTTAACCAATCAACTTGTTGACCAAGTGTAACCTTTACAATTTTCTTTATAAACCAAAATTAATAAAACCAACCAACCTACTCGACTTCATCTTTCAGTGGATCAACATCGACCTGAGCAATCTATTCCACTTCACCTTTTAGTGGATCAACCAACCAACCAAAATTTTCCTCTTCACCTTTCAGTATATCAACCTCTAACTAATCAAACCTCACCTAAGGTCAACCTAACCTCAACTATAACCAAGTTTATCCAATTATTATGTAGCCTACTTACCCTTATCTACCTTATGGCATTATCTTTGGTTCAAATCTCTCTTAAAAAAAGGTCAAATCTTTACCATCTTAACTTGCCCAAAAAATTAAGAAACCAATCAAACCAAGAAAATGAACCAAATTAACCATTTATCTTATCTATTTAAACCCAGTAAACTAACCTTTGAACCAAATAAATCAACCATAACCAACTTATCAATCAACCCAAACCAACCTCAACCTCAAACTGACATTCCACCTGAACCATTGCATTTAAATTGACCTTTTCACCCACTAAAAACTAACAACTAACAACCCTTAGGGTATGGATGAATTCATTTTCATCCCTCTTAGGCCCTCTTTTCTACCCAACACCTTTGCCTTGGGATATTTTTGCCACCTCAACCATTTATTGGAAGAGTAAATGGGGGAACTCTCCCTCTAAAAAAATCTAACCACCTAACTTAACCTTAGAAAGTGACCTTAACCCGACCATTGACCTTTTGGAGATCAATTTCTCCAAAAAATAAACCATGGATATCATCATTTCTCCACCAACCAAACCAACCTATTAGAGATCACCTTTCTCCAACCAACTAACCTATTTGGGAGTAGCTTTTTCTCCCTCAAACAACTAACCAACTTGGAGTTTCCTTTTTCTCCACCAACCAAACATTTTTGAACAACCAACCACCTATTTAAGATTAGATCATTCTCCCTCAACCAAAAAACCAACCTGGAGATTACCCTTTCTCCACCAACCAAACCAACCATCACCGAAACAACCTTACCATTGACCATTGTCAATCTAGCATTCTCTTTTCCATGTCTAATCAAGAATTGAAAAGTAATTAGGGGACATATTCACCCTTAATTGGCCTAAACCATTTTTACAAGTATATATCTAAGTAATTATTCAAACCTAAGCCCCTAAATGCTTTGCAATCACATCAGGTTCTTTGGTTAAAATAAGGTAGCTTAATCATGAAGTGTAGAGTAAGCTCAATATCCCTTAACTTGATAGAGGGTAAAAGGGAGATGGGTGAAAAAGGTGGATGGATGGTAGTGTGAGATTCTTGTGGGGATGGTCTATCCCTTCTATAGGTGACCTAGAAACCATGATAGACAAGTCCATGATTTTATGCTAGGTGTAGAGTGATTGATGCGTGAAGTTTACTAATGTTATTGTGAAAGCTAATTACAACTTTCTTGGGATTGATTTGCTCTTTCTTTTTGACTTGAGGTATTTTGATTGATTTTATTTTTTGATAGTTTTGGGAAGCTGATTAATGCAAGAAGCTTCCAAGTGACTACTTTTAACAAAGTTGGCTTAACCATCCTTCGAGGGAGTGGTCTAAGATTTTATAGGTGTGCATGTTTGATAACTATCCTTCGAGAGAGTAGTCGATCTTTTTTAATTAATTTTCATGGTTATAGGTAGTTATCCTTCAAGGGAGTAGTCTACAATGCTAAATATTTTGATCCAAGTGATATGTGGTATCCCAAATTAATGTTTATGTTGGTGTAGACATGGACTAGTCTATATAAACCTAAGGCTCTCCTTTATGGAGGCAAAATCATAGCACAAAAAGGTTGATGATGGGTAAAATAGGTTTAAGTGACAATGACCATGTGAATCCACCCTATAAGGGTTAGAAAGTACCATGAAAAACATGCCATGGGTAGATCCATGTCACCCATGGTTAAGATTAGGCTAAGTTGTGACAGATAATCACATGATCCAATTTTAGTTGGTTGTCCTCAAAATAAGGAGATGAATGCGGTTGAGATCAAGGGATGAACTTAAGTTAGACACAAGATGACCAAGAACTTGGTTTAACCAAAGAACCTGATGTGATTACAAATTATTTAGGGGCTTACATTTGAATAATTCCCCAAATCCATACTTAGATGTAAATGGTTTGAGCCAATCAAGAGAGAAGAGGTCCCCCAATTAATTTTGGACACTTGATTATACATGGAAAATATGATGGAGTGATGATGGTTAAGTAGGTAGAATGGAACAAAATGATTTCATTTGTCTCCATAAAGTTGGTTAGGTAATGGTTGTTAGACTTTGCTTAGATTGTAATGGTGGTTGATTTTTGGTTTGATTAGGTATGTTTAGGTGGTAAAACCTGACCATCGATGGTTAGGATGACCTTAGATAGTCATCCTAATCATCGATGATCAAGGGTCAAGGTCAAATTAGGTTAAAAAGGTGGGTTTGGTTACTAGGTCAAGCTAATTATGATAAGTTTTGGATTGTGATTGAAAGGATAGGGTTGGATCCTTAGGGGGTCCCAAGGTGGTCTAGGGATGTTTTGACATCTAAAACCATAGTGTATGGTTTTCTATTGTCTATATTTTTCCCAATTTTATTAAATAGCTTTGAATCAACACCTCCTTCCATAATCGAGGCAACTAGACCTTTGACCAATAATTAGTTTTTGTTTTGTAGTTTATTAATTCAAAGCCACATAACAAAAAGAGGAGAAATATAGACACCAAAAATATGCACACCATAGTTCAGAATATTGAAACACCTCTAGATCATTTTAGGGCCCCCCTTGGGACCAATTTGACCCTTTCACCCCTTTCTAAGCTTAACCATGGTTAGTTTGACCAACTAACTAAAGCCCACCCTTTGACCACCTTTTCACCTTTGCCCTCAACTACTAAAAGTCAAAATGACTCAATGGTGAAATATGGACAAACTTAGCTTCCATTATAATGCCTAGTAAGAAATTGGTCATCCAAACTTTGTAATTGATAAGCGTTAGTAAGTTAAATGCTATGAATTAAAAAAGGACCATCCCAGTGAATTCATTTTTTTTTAGAATGATGTGCAAACTTGGAATCATAGAGAAAGACTTTCATTCTAGGGGAAAATGTTTTATGCTTGATGTGTCAATCATACCATGCTTTTTATTTTCATTTATCCACATCCTTAGTCCAATGAGTAAGGAAATGGGATTTATCAAGCTATAGCAAATTATCCAAGCATGTCTTCAAGGATGAATCCTCATCTAATTGTTTAATGCATACAATACAAATAGATGGTACCAAAAATTCAACTAGTAGGACTGCCTCTTTACCATATACCAAATTAAATGATGTGTTCTTGTTCAGGTGCTTATTGACTATTAGGTAAGCCCAAAGTACCATAGATACTCTATCATCCTAATTAGTTTGGCCAATATTAAAAAAAATTATCAATGTTGTGTCTAAAATTTTATTAAATGTCTCAGTAGTTCTATTAGCTTGGGGGTGATACAGTGTTATTTTGTGATGAGCAATCATGAACTCATCAAGTAAGATGTGAATAGTTTCATTCAAAAAATGGGTACCACAATCACTAGTAAAACTTAGTGGGCATCCAAATTGGGTTATGATATTTTCTCAAATGAAATGTGAAATAGTAGTAGTAGTAGTACAATCTCTCCTTGGCATAACTTTAGCCCATCATATGAGGTAATTAGTTATTAAGATGATATACCAAGAACCTATTCATTATCTAGCTAGAGTGATGGGGCCAACAAAATCAATGGCCCACTTCTCAAATGTTCTTTAGATAGAATTAGATGTAAGGGCATGGCATCTTGATGATTGGTTTTTCATCTACACTGACAAATGTCACACTTCCTAACATATATCTTAGCATTTTGAAAAAGAGTAAGCCACCATAATCTAGCTAGTATAACTTTGTCATCGGTAACCTCTCCAACATAGTGTCCACCTGCAATGCTTTCATGAACTTCTTAGAATACCTCAAAATGTTAATGTTTCATGACATAGTGCTGAATAATTTCATCTTGGCCAAGTTTGTAGGGTCCCCTCCTATGAGTTGAAAGGGCTTAACATAAACCATGAGTTGTTTCTTGGCCTATGAAGTTAGACAGTCAGGCATTGATCTAGTAATTATAAAGGTTGCAATATCCTCCAACTCCTATATCAGACAAGTAACATGGAAGAATTAAACATCGAGAAAGTCATCTTCAATAGCACGTACTGGTTCTCCAAAATCAATTTGAGAGAGGTGATCAGGGCCAAAATTATTTTTTTCTAGTTTGAACATGACAAAAAATTGAAATTCTTGAAACAATATTATCTAGTGATAGATTCATCCATACAACATGAGTTTTTTTACTATATACTTTAAAGCTTCATGATCTATATAGAATTAAATAGAGTTGCCAATAAGTATTGTCAAAATTTCTACAGAGCATAGACCATTAATAATGCTTCATGTTCCATGGTGGTGTAATTTACATCAGTTAGAGTAAGTTTCCTACTATCTAATTAGATTAGGTGATCAAGGTGACCTTTACTTGGTTGTGCATTGATTGCACCAACTACCATTCTAGAAGGATCAGCATAGACATAGAACAGTCTTATCTAATTGAGGAACTAGAGGATTAAAGTAGTAACCAGCTTGTCCTTTAAGGCCTCAAAGGCTTCTTAGCAGGGAAAAATCCAAATGAAGTGTTTGTTATATTTTAAGATATCCTGTAGAGGTACAACAAACTTTGTATATCCACGAATGAATTTTTGATAATAATTTTTATGTCCTAGAGAGGCACAAGCCTTGCATTAAAACTTAGGTGTTGGGTGGCAAAGAATGATAAATACTTTTACCAAGTCTACCAAAATTCCATCCTTATAAATAATATATCTTAGAAGAACACTAAAAGGTGTAGAAAATAGACACTTATTTAGATTTAATTATATTTGTAAGACTTGTCAGTGATCAAGCATGAGCCATAGATTAGATAAATGGTCCTTGACCAAACCATAGATTGTCTAGTCATCCAAGTAAACTTGAATAAACTTATGGATGAAATATTTAAAGGATTTAATGGCTATGTGTGAGAACATAATTGGTGCATTCTTCAACCCAAATGGCATGACAGGATATGCAAAATATCTCCATTCAATAGCAAACGTCATCTTTGGGTGATCTTCCTTGGCTATCTAGACCTGATGGTACCCCAAAAATCCATCTATGAAAGTATATATTTCACACCTAGTGACATATTCAATTATTTCCTCTATGAATGGTGTTGATAAGGGATCAGTGTGTTGGAGAGTTATCAATGATGTCATGATGATGTCATGGAGGTGTCCAGATAAGCGGATGAAGTGTGTTGATAGTCTATGTGACAATGATAAAGTGTGCAATGTACTTGTCCTAGTATGATTGAAACATGCTTGGTTGATCTTAAATTTTGGTATGGTTTTTTATATTTTGGGATAAGTATAAATTATTGAGAATGTGCAATAGGTCCTATCAGTGGTCAAGGATGAATGGGGTGCTTGTGTGCATAAGTGGAATTCACCAGTTGATCTTCAGTTTTGGCATGGTTTGAGATGTTTAGTGATGAGTCTAAAGTATTGAGAATGTGAAAAGGTTCATATAAATGTTCAAGGATGATTTGAGTGCTTGTGTGCATAAGTGTAATTCACTCAGTTCATCATTGTTGTCATCTAGACATTTTGGGTCTAATAGCAAAAAAATTGAGTAGGCGATTTGATGACATCACCATTACCACATATAGATGATTCAGAAGGAGTTGGTTATATGGTTGTGATCACATTAGTTCCTAGTTTATTTTCAATAAATTTAATATCATGCATCTAAGTGTATCAAAATATATGCAAGTGTAAAGTTGGGCTCCCAAGCAGTTTGACAGTGTTTTCCTATACTTAGTAAAATATGCATGAGGTAAGAAAAAATGAGTAAAAATTTTGATGGTGGCATATCTCACATGTGTGTACGTTTAAATATAAGGTGATCATATGGGTTTATTTAATTTTTTTACCTAGTTTATTTATGTTAAATCTCAGATCATGCATCAAAGCACGTCAAAAGATATGCATGTGCAAAGTTGGTCTTTCAGTCAATTATTGACATTGTTGGATCTATGATAGATAAATTTACAAAGGAATTTTAATTTCACTATATCTCACATGTGTGATGGTTATAGTACAATATTGACACATTTTTATATTCTCCTATGTGAGGAGATCATATGGTTCAAATTTGAGAAGATACGAGTGAGCAAGGTAACATATATGATTGTGCAAAGTTGGCCTTCCAGGCAGATTGCAATTATTCCCATAATCATTTTTGAAAAATTTAAAGTTTGAGTAACATAAATAGAGTGAATTACTCTAATAATTCAAGAATCATTGAGATGGTGCCAAAATTTTTATGTTTAATGTCAAGCAAAAATAAAGATTGAGTTACGTACAGGATATCGACCGAGTGCATTAAGTCAAATAGTCAAGGTGAAAATCCAATGATGAGCATTAAAAGGTAAAGATTGATTTCCTTACAAGAAGATAAATGGTGTATGTTTAATATAATAATCAAGGACATGATATGTGAGCATAATGTTCTAATTTTAACTGTGACCATTTGCATTTGAATATTTGAATTTGCAAAGGAAAAACTAGTGCTCTATATTTTGGCTATAACATTTGATTTATGTAGAATTTGCTCTTGGGGTAAAAATAAAACTCATAGAGTATTCAAAGAAACATCTATAAATATTAATTTTAAGGTATAAAATTATTTACAATCAAATTTTTAAGGTCTAAAATTGATTGTGTGTATGATTTTGTTCTACAAGTGACCCAAGAAGGGTATTTGAGCTCATTTTGATGTTGTTTCAATATCTCTTGATGAATTAGATATTGAGGAGTGTTATAGACTCCATGAGGATGATATGTGTGCATTATGAAGTTTTTACCAATCATATACAATATGAACAAAGATTTATAAATTGATTAGGTATTCATTCATGGTGATTATGTGTACAAAATATTGATTGAGCTTACACAGAAGAGTGAAATAATGACTATAATCATTTGAAGATGACTAAGGGGTCATGTAGTGTGGACCTATGCTTTTAGAAGTGTCCATATTTTTTATTGCTTTTTAATCTGCTAAATGGGTGAATAGGTCTCCATGAGAACTATAAGAGCTATCAGGTCCTTATTAAAAGTTGTAGTTGCTTAAGGGTGACCCATAGATGCTATGGCCAAACTATGAAGATTGTATTAAGCTATGTCTCAATAATATATATGCCTTAAGGGTTAAGTTATGCCTAATGGCTGACCAAGATGTTGATTATCATGTATGATCTATAAATAGTGGAACTAAAGATGATGATTTCTAGACTTTTGTGAGAGACTTATGAGTGGAATGTGCATTTGAGAGCATAGTGTTGTGGAGTAAAGGAGGGGTAGAGTGCCTAGTGAATGAGTTGAAGAGAATAAAAAATTGAGGATTATTTGTATAACCTTTAGGTCATAATTCTATTGGAAAAATAGTGCTTTTATAGATTGAGTGTGAGTAAACGTAAAGAGTGATAATCAGAGCTTCAACATTAGGTATTAAAGACATCATTTCAAAGGTGGATGTGTTCATAGGTGTTATGGTTTCTCAGCATCTAAGGGGTTTAATACCTCCTTACAAGGTGAAACTTGATAAAGGTCTAGTTGTTGTTGTATCTCAACTAGATAAGTATGGTAACACCTTGTAGGATTGTAGTCTCATTAAATAAGGGATTGTAGTTCTTTAATCAATTTCAGCTTGTCTAAATTGATTCTTGTTTTTATAGAAAAATAGTCCAATTATAGTTTCTAGTGGGTTTTCTCCCCAAAGAGGGTTTCCCACATATGTAATGTGTTATGTGATTGATCTTGCATTGTCTCTCTTGTTCATTGTTATGAATGATGTGTATGTTTCATAAATGTTTGTGGTAACTAATTAAGTGTTTGTAAGGATTGAAATTGAATTTGGATTATTTGGACTCACTGAATCACCCCCCTCTTAGTGATTGTAAATTTAACAATTGGTATTAAATTAGGTATTTTGGTAAAGGCTTGACATATTGAAGGTGATCTAAGGTACAATATGGGTAGTCATCAAGGAGGTTTATCTACTAATCAAGCTCCAATGGTTAATGTATCTAATTATGATTTTTGGGGTGAAAGGATAAGTACATAAATTATTGCCTAGGTTTTAATGTATGGAAATCTATTGTGGATGGTTACATTGCTCCTACTGCTCCTCTATCTAGTGCTACTAACAAGAAGTTGTTTTAAAATAATTTTAAGGCAATGAATGCCATCACCTATGGTCTTATAGAAACTGAGTTCACCAAGGTAATCTATTGTAAATCTATTAAATATATATGGTATAAAATGTATATCATTTATGAAAGAGATTCAAAGGTAAATCTTGCTAAGTTGTAGACTCATAGAAAGAAATTTGAAATTCTCAAGATGAAAGAAGAAGATTATATGGCTTCCTTTTTACACATAGTTGATGAGATTGTGAGCATCATCAAAGGTATTGGATATAATCTTGAAGAGGCTACTATAGTCTAAAAGGTATTAAGGTCTCTATCCCCCAAGTTTTATCCAAAAGTATCTATTATAGAAGAAATTCATGATCTTACTCAGTTGAAGATGGATCAATTGCATGTAACCCTTACTACCTATGAGATGAGAGTAAATGATGATATACCACCAAAGAAGGAAACAACATTCAAGACATAGATGAAGTCTAATAAGAAGTTTCAAGGTAATAACCCAAAGAGGATGACATATCTGACATTGATAAGGATGAACTAATTGCTTTGATTACTAGAAAATTGAACATAGACTCAGGGAAGTATAAGAGTAAAATACCCTTCAAATGTTTCAACTATGGAGAGATAGACATTTTACTCGTAAGTGCTCTCATAAGCATGAGAAGAATGGTGATGAAGATCATGGTGATGGCCAAGATGAAGACAAGAATACATACAGTAAAAAAGGATTCAAATAGTTTAACAAGAATAAGTCCTTCAAAAATAAGAAGAGTCTCTACACCAAAGAAGATTGTAGCTCATCAAATGACAGTGAAGATGGTGACTTAGAATATGATCATGAAGATGATGGACCTGTTGAACATGAAGCCATGTTTATGGCTGATGAAGGAAGTTAATCATATCAAAAGGAGTCTACTTGGAGTGATTCATATAATGATGAATATGATATGGACTATGATATCGCATTAATAGATGCTCTTAAAGAACTAAATATTGAGAATAATATCAATAAGAAGATGAAATCTAAACTCAAGGAATATGAGAATCAATTCAATGTATTTGAGTCAAGATTGGTTGAAGAATCTAGATATCATAAAGGTGTTGTCATGTTTCTTAATTCTAAGTTGGAATCTATGTTTTCAAGTCTAAGATCCAAAGAAGAAGAATGTTCAATGTATGTTTCTAAAAATGAGTCTTTGAAATCTAAATTAGAGAAGACATCTAGTAAGGTGAAGATAATTATGAGATATAAAAAGAGCTTATGTGATCTAGAAAATATTTTGAGTGGTCAAAAGCATGCTAGTGATAGAATTGGTCTTGGATATGAAGAAGAATAAAATAATGTAACTCAAGACAAGATGAAGACTAATATGAACTAGGACAATCATACTTTGAAGACAAATCATTAGACAAGGAATGAAGGTGCTGGCAGAATGAAGACAAATTAGATCAAACAACCAAATGGCATGAGATATGAAAATTTCAATGGTTATTGTTTCATATTTAATCAATTTGAGCATTAAGCTAGATAATTTAAGAGACTTGTTAGAATTGAGTTTGCATGGAACTATGATGGGGGTCATTAGTCAAAAGGTGTGAATAAATTTAAGTACTTTAATTCTCATGACATAGGACATATTACAATTTTTTGTCCAAATAAGGTAAGCTAAAATATATTTCTTTAAAAATGTATAGTTTTCTTCAAGTGTCAACAAAGAATTCACATTACTAGATTCTACAAGAAAAGGTCTAAAAATTAGAATAGATTTAATTAGGCTCCTAGAGTGCAAGAAAGAAGGAAAGTCAACACATAGAATCCAAAGGTGACAATTGTGAGTCATGATGAGTCTATAGGTCCAAGTAATCTATTTCATATGGTGGAGAAATATATAAAAGTTTAAAAGTGCCAATAGATCTCATTGTCTACTTAGGTTGAGAATGTAGAGACCAAGCTCAAAGAGAAGACCAATATACTAGTTGAGGCTATTTTTGAGGTAAGTATGGATCCAAGTGAACATCCTATTTTTGTTGAGCACGTATCTTATAAATAACATCAATTATCTATTCCTAGTGATGAGGTTCTAAATTTCAAGGTGGATTCTTTAGATGAAAGGGTATGTCATGAATCTTTCTTGTCTCCATATATTGTCAATTCAATCTTAGAAGAGAAGGAGAATGTTGTGGTGGTTTAGCATGTTTATTCTCTTAAGCCTAAGAATAAGAAGAAGAATAAATAAAATTATTCTTGAGGGGGCATATAAGAGTGCTTTAGATATGAATTTTTAGGTCTTGATAGTGTGTCTACTAAAATTTGTGAGCTCTACAAATTCTAGGTAGGGTTAGAAGGAGACTAGATAGGTCTAGTGTGAAGTAGAGTGCTTTTTGCTCAATTTATTCAAAATATAAAGGTATGTTTGTTACTTAAATAGTTCTTAGGTTGGTTGAGATAATTTTTCCTATTCGTTGTGTTCCATGAAGTTTTGTTGGCGATCCTTAAGGTAGCTTGAGAGAAGCCTAGTGACCATGTGAGGTGGTCCTTCATGGTATATGGAGATCTGAAGATGCTCAAGATGTGAAATGGCTTAGAGATCTTAGGGGGTTCCCTCTCAAATGTTTCTCGGTGAGATCCAACAATTTTGTAGTACTTTATGTGTTTTGTATTCATTAGTTGTAGTTCTTGGTTGAAGAGTGTGTTGGCATGGAGCAAGAGGAAGTTATCAAGTTAAGAAGAGGTAGGCTCAAGGTAAGGGGGAGTTTGTATCATATTTCCAAGGTGGTCCTCTCTTATTATTGGTTGTTTTAAGTCCTCAGAATTAGTTGGTGCCCACTTTATCATTATGTCAAAGGGGGAAAAGATTCTTATTGTGAGAGTGCTTGAAGAGAGAGAAGGAAGTTGAGATATATGTTGTTATATATGATGATTGTTGACATCAATGACAAAGGGGGAGATTTTTGGAGAGTTATCAATGATGTCATGATGATTTCATGGAGATGTCTAGGTGAGTTGATGAAGTGCATTGATATTCTATGTAACAATGATAAAGTATGCAATGTGTTTATCCTAGTATGCTTGAAATATACTTGGTTGATCTTTAGTTTTGTCATAGTTTGATATGTTTAAGGATGAGTCTAAATTATTGAATATGTGTAAGGGGTCCTATCAGTGGTCAAAGATGATTGGAGTGATTGTGTGCATAAGTGGAATTCACCTATTGATCTTTAGTTTTGACATGGTTTAAGATGTTTAAAGATGAGTCTAAAGTATTGATCATGTGAAATGGGTCATATTAGTGGTAAAATATGATAGGAGTTATTGTGTGCATAATTTTAATTCACCTGATTCATCATTGTTTTGATCTAGACATTTTGGGTCCAATAAAAAAAATCTAAGTAGGTAGTTTGATGACATCACCATTACCATTTATGGATGAGTTAGAGGGAGTTAGTCATATATTTGTGATGACATTATTCCCAAGTTTATTTTTTCTAAATTTTATTTTATGTTTCAAACCACATCAAAATATATGCAAGTGAAAAGTTGAGCTCTCAGACAGTTTGACAATGTTTTTCCATACTTAGCCAAATTTGCATGAGGCAAGAAAGAGTCAAGTAAGCATTTTGATGGTGGTATATCTCACACATGTGGATGTTTCAAGAGAATGTGATAATATATGTTTATTTATTTTTGTGCCTATTTGATTTGTTCTAAATATCAAATCATGCACTGAAGCACATCAAAAGATATGTATGTGCAAAGTTGGCCTTTTAGATGTTTCTTGATATTATTAGCTCTATGATAGATAAATCTAAGGTGGTATTTTAATATCATTATATCTCACACATGTGATCTTTATAGGATTATATTAACACATGATTAGATTCTCCTATGTGAGGAGATCATATGGTCCAAATTTTAGAAGATGCAAGTGAGTGAGGTAAAAGATATGACTATGCAAAGTTGGCCTTCCAAGCAGATTATAATGGTTCCCATACTTAGTCATTTTTGAAAAAGTTAAAGTTTGAAAAACATCAAAAAATTGTGTTTCTCCAATAATTCAAGAATCAATTATATGGTTCCAAGTATTCGATGTTTAACATCAAGCAGAGGTAAATATTGAGCTACATATAGGAGATCAACAGAGCGCATTAAGTCAAATAGTCAAGATGAAGATCCAATAATGACCATTGAAAGGTGAATATAAATTTACTTACAAGAATATCAATGTTTGGTGTTTAATCTGAGTAGTGAGGACATGAGATGCGATTATAGTGTTTGGATTTTAATTATGACTATTCACATTTGAATATTTAAATTTGCAAAGGAAAAACTAGTTCTCTATATTTTGGCTATAACTTTCGATCCATGCAGAATTTACTCTTGGTGTAAAAAGATAAATTGTAAAGGACTCCAAGGAAAATTTTTAAATATGAATCTAAGGTCTATAATATGTAAAATCAAATTTATTAAGGTAAAAAGTTGACATGTGTTTGACTATGTTCTGTAAGTGACCCAAGAAGGGTATTTGAGTTTGTTTTGATGTTGTTTTGATATATCTTGATGAATTGGCTATTGAGGAGTGTTATAGAATCCATGAGGATGACATATGTTAATTATTAATATTTGACCAATTGTATGTAGTATGAAAAAAGGTTTATAATTTTATTGTGTATTCGTTCATGGTGACTGTGTGCACAAAATATTGATTGAGCTTGCATAAAAGAGTGCAATGATGATTATAAGCATTTGAGGATGAATAAGGGGTCATATATTGTGGACCTATTCTTTTTAAAGCAGTCCTGTGTTCTTTTGTTGCTTGTTGATGTGCTAAATTGGTGGATAGGTCTCCATGAGACCTGTAAGAGCTACAAAGGCCTTATTAAAAGGTGTAGTTTCTTAAGGGTGACCCATAGATGATATGGCCAACCTATGAATATTATATTGAGCTATGTCTTTTTTAGATAAATACTTTAAGTTTTAAGGCATGCCTAGAGGTTGACCAAGGTATTGATTATCATGTATGCTCTATAAATAGTGGAACCAAAGATGATGGTTTATAGACTTGTGTGAGAGACTTATGAGTGGAATGTGCATTTGAGAGAATAATGTTATGGAGTGAAGGAAGGGTACAGTGTCCAATGGATGAGTTGAATATAAAAATATATTGAAGACTATTTGTATAACTTGTAGGTCATAATTATATTGACAGAATAGTGCTCTTGTAGATTAAGTGTGAGTGAATGTGAAGAGTGATAATCAGAAGTCCATCATCAGGTATTGAAGATATCAGTTCAAAGGTGGATGTGTTCATATATGCTATTATGATTGATCAAAATCTAAGGTGGTTACTACCTCCTTGCAAGGTGAAACTTGATAAATTTCTAGTTGTTGCAACTTAGCTAGATAAGTGTGGTATCACCTTGTGGGATTGTAGTCTCATTAAATAAGGGATTATAGTTCCTTGATCAATTACAGATGGTCTAAATTGGTTATTATTTTTATATGATAGTAGTCTAATTACAAGGTTTATTGGATTTTTTCCTCAAAGATTATTTCTCTTATATGTCATGTGTTATGTGATTGATCTTGCATTATTTCTCTTGCTCATTACTATGAATGATGTGTATGTTTCATAAATGCTTGTGATAACTAATTAAGTGTTTGTAAGGATTGAAATTGAAGTTGAATTATTTGGGATCACTGATTCGCCCCCCCCCACTTCAGTGATTGCACCTCTAATATAGTGATGTAATAAGAATTAAGTACTCAGTAATCAATTCAAATTCAAATGCATCTATATTTCTTTATACTTATCACCATAGGACTGACCCAATCAAATTTATCAGTTGGAGTATGTTAAGATCAGGAGCTTATCAAAGCTTTATTTCATGTAAATAAAATTGAATAAAATCCTCAATCCAAATACATAGATTAATTATTCATGTTATATATGGATTTCATTCGAACATAATACAAATATATAGGATAATATTTCCTATAATAAGGAATTCTATATCCCTACAAAATCTCTTCTAAAAACATCTAAATCTCCTATAATATCTCATATATATTATATTGTTGTTACCAAAAATATATACAAAAAACTAATTATCATATATTATTTATGACAATATTACAATAACTAACTACTACCTAATACTAACTAACTAGTTACTATTTACCTTTTGGTAAATACCTATAATGTAAAAGTTAATCCCTAACATTCCTACCCATAGTTTTTATATGATGCAAAAACATTCACACTCTTATCTATAGTATGATCACCCATTGTAGCATGCCCTATTTGACTCAAGACCTTGATACAAAGAAAGGTTAACTCCTCTCATGGTTTTACAAGTTTACCACAAACTTTGACATGAACAAAAAAAATAGAATTATATGTCACCACATACTCTTAGGTCTACGTACTACTGATGCAATCTTATTACACATGACCACTATTATGAAAAGGAACGCATCTCGCATTTACTTTACATGACCACAATGGATATGTCACTAGAGGTCATCTCCATAAAGAAGTAAGGTAGTCATGGGATCTCTGTAGTAGCTACTCTCCTAACTATTATCAAAACAATGTTTACCTCCTATGATTTTTTAGATCTCTACCACAAACCCTTTCAAGATCCGTGAACTAACTTACATTGGTGCTTTTGTCCTTTCACAATGTTTTTACATCAAGGAATCATGTTTGGAATTTTTACACAAATTACATATCTTGAATAAGCATATTCCTTTGTTTTTATTTTGAAAACACATAGCAAAAACTATAAAAACACATCACATAAAATGTCACTACATCATTGTTGCAACCTCATCATTGGTGACTGATGAGAGCTTGTTGAAAACCTCCTTCCTTTGTGTATCCTCCAACCTCCAATAGGGTGTTGCTCAAATCGATAGATTAGTGAAGAGAATTCCTCCTTCCCACACTCTTGACATATCTGTTACAAATTGGACGTTGATTACCCTGATAATGCGTCCATGTACAATTTTGATTTTTAACGTTTGATTTTGAGACTTTTGACAATTTTTTGATAATGGACCAAAAAATTTGACTCTAAACTCTATATTGACTTTATTAAATAAAAGAAATGAATACAAAACTCTAAAAATATTAACCTATATTATAGTCTATTAACAAAATCTAAAATATTACAAAACTAAATAGAACTACCTAAATATGTATGAGACATAGTAGATGTATAAAAGACATAGTGTACTAAGCAAAACCATTATTGAATTTTGAGACATCGGTCCTACAGAGTGGGTAGCTAGATTGGGTGTGTAACCAAATGTTGATGGATGAATGATATCATTGAACACATGGGTATGACAAATGTACAAGGTAGAATCAACATAGTTGTACATAAATATTTGAATTAATCCACCACATACTATTTTAGGTAGACCATAGAGAATTCTACTACATTAGATTTGCTTTTATTTGAGTGAGATATACTGATAGGCTTCTAAAATTTGGACACGATACAATGGAAATTAAGTTATAGAAACTATCTATCATGTAGGATTTTTAAAATACCACTAGTTCTTTCTTCACATGAGATCTACCTGCTATGATGAATGTTAGACGAGCTGAGAATGACACAATTGGGAGTCATTATATCTTGAAGCTTGATATGACTAGATTCATGCAAGGAAACTTATGGCATTGACTAAACTTCAAATGTAAACATCCAATATAATGTAACATGGACCGATGATCATTATTATCAAGACTGATGGTAGTATTCCCATGCAACACATATAATTCATCCCTAGACACTACTAATGAAACAAATACATGTCAATCCAAATTTTTAATGGATCAAAACTAAATTTGATGCCAGATCAATCTTAAAACCAAATGCATACGAAGTTCAATATTTTGCACAATATTGAATTCTTAAAAACTATCATGCACATAATGGCTATTACAGCCTTAAGATCATGTCCTACACTGGATCTAATAGTTGCCTATAGTCCAAGACATCATGTCTAATCCTTCACACGTTTCAACATGATAACAAAAGTCAAATTTATATATATTATCATAATCTATGCAAGCAAAGCCTAGATAAACTAATCTTACTAAGAGCTCTATAGCAAATAATTCAACTAATTAATATGAGGCAATAATACAATCAATGGCATTGCCTCATTCGTATTCTTAATCCTCCATTTCATATATATGTAACAAACCTAATTTGATACCACTATTAGGATCAGGTGCCTATCAAAGCTTTATTTCATGCAAATAAAATTGAATAGAATCCTCAGGCCAAATACATAGAATAATTATTCACACTATATATTGATTTCATTTTAACATAATACAAATATAAAGGATAATATTTCCTATAATAAGGGATTATATATCCCTACAAAATCTCTCTTAAAAAAACCTCCAAATCTCCTATAGTAGCTCGTAGGTATTATATTGTTGTTACCAACAATATATACAATAAACCAATTATCATAATATTGTTTATGACAATATTCTAATAACTAATTATTACCAAATACTTACTAACCAATTACTATTTACCTTTCGGTAAATACACATAATATAAAATATAATCCCTAATAGATTAATTACTCTAGTGTGCAGCATATTGTCAATTTCTTCCTTTATACGTGTTCATAGATTCAGATTCATTCTATATGGCCTTTTCCTAATTGGTCAAGCATTGTCAACCAGTTTAATATGCATCTTACCTAGGGATTGATGAACTCCTTTCATCTCAATGTAGATTTTTTGGAAGACATCTTGGTATTCCTTTAATAACTCAAATATCTTTGAAATTTTAGTTTCATTTCAATAATTTTCTATAGTAGTTATGTTTGGTTCTTCCTCTATGTCGATGTTGCATTAGATAGTTTGAATTGGCCTAGAATAAGGGTGGTCTATATCAGGACCAATATCATGAATATCTTATGTGTCATAGTCTGTAAGACAATCCAAGTGATTTCACAAAGGGTCAAGTGGGTTGGATTGGACCCTTCACCTTCTTCTACCTAAAACACTAGCTTTTATTTCCCTAGATGTATCTCTTCATGTCAATCCTAATCAAGGACTAGTTCTAGTGCAAAAATAAGTTGTGTTGATGGTTTATTGAAGATAATTAAACCTTCTTCTGAGACTTTATGGATATATCTCAAGTGATCTTCAATGGGACTAGGGTCACCAATAATTGATTCATGCATGGCCTAGAGAGTGAGGTGCAAATCCATTCTTGGAGAAGAATAAGATAGTGTTAATTTCATGTTTTCCTTCAATAGATACCAAAACCAGGTTCCCATATGTCATTATTCATGAACATACCATGCCATCACCTAGGTTTGTAAAGTTCCATATAAATAATGTACCCATAGGTACTATGGTAAGTAAGACTCTTCAACTTTCCTCATTGACTCGTAGGCCTCTATATAGGGTGCAGGTGCTTGTACTCTGATATAGTTGATTATTCCCTTGACTTAATTTCCGTGATGGAATTGGTGATTCAAGGCAGAGCATACTTGGTCCCACTGGAGAAGTCATTCATTATGGGTTTGTCATCATCTTGCAGTTATACCGTCAAAGAGGTGAACCAAAGATTGTATACAATTATTTTCAGAGTGATAAAATTCTTCAAGGCACTAGACAAAGTTGTGGACTTCCATTTGTCCATGAAACTATGGAGTTGCATTGAGTCCTTCTAAATGTACTCATATCATTATCCCCCTCATGACCTGGCCAGTAAGAAGGTGAATGAACCTATGGCATTTATTATACTGGAAAAAAATGTTCTACTAACTACCAATGGCATTACACACTCTTCCAATAAGGTCATAGTCATCGTGGGCCCAATAATTACAAACATTGATTGTAGTATTAGAAAAGGACTAAGTTTTCATCCATTAGAGGATGCCATTAGGAGTAGGATCATGTTTCTCACCATCTCTAGTAGTGACATTATATATATGTTTAATATCTTCTTCCACATTAACAAGTTCTACGTATGGGGGCCCATGTGTTGGATCTAAGGGAATAATAAAACATTGATCAACATTATCAAAACTGATGTAGTGTTTTTTCAAACTAAAGTTTTCATTGTATTCATAACACCAGGGTCTCCCAAATAGAGTTAGGAAGTCATTGGCCTCTACTAACTTGATAAATTCAAAGTCAGCTTTTAAAATTACTCCAAGGATATCCACTGTTGCATTCTTAATGATGTCAATCAGAAGAGCATGAGTTTTATTAGCCATAAAAAATACATACAATGAAGGTTGTAATTATAGACTAGCCATTTTGAACCTTGCATCCTTAGTGAGGATATTAACTTTAGCACTAGTGTCAACTAAGATGAGCTAAATTACCCAACTGTCAATGGCAGCATTCACTAGTATTTCTTTATCTTCTAGAAGGATAGGAGGAATAGGGGTATCTTGCCAATAAGCATGATTTAAATGATGATCCTTAGTTTGTCGAGTCATTTGAGATTGAGAATAAATTGGTACTTATACCTGGTTCTTAATATAAAAGCTTAGTTATGGTACAATGTCTTCATCCATCATACACTTGCAAAGCTCTTGGAAATCATCTCACACCATGTTTTGAGGATTTATTACCTTTTGCATATCAACATATTGCATTATTGCTTGGTCCTTAAGAAATTAAATATCTCCTTATATTTCTCATACTAGATTCATAGTGTCTTGGATCACATCCATCTGTTGTTGGGCATCAGGATACCTTCTCACCCAAGGTTTTTCACATTATACCTTCTCAATCAGATTAGATGTAGATTGAGATTATCCTCCACTATGCATAGTGATATTCACTTATTGAGTTGTTGGGGTGCTTTAACACATGCACCAATGTGGTTTCTTAATGCAAATCATAACTATACCTTTTTCATTTCTCTCCTTAGTGATAGCCATGTACAAGTCAGAGCATTCTTCCAATCGATGGTTCTTTTTATAAAAAGCACACGTTGGAGAAACTAGATAATATATTTAATAGTGGTCCAAGGATTCATACTTATAACATGTTCTTGGTTGTAAATGACTACCTCCTCATCCTCTTCCCATACCTTGACCTCGATAGCCACCATTATTCTAATTTTTGGACATATAGGTTTGGTCCATACCACATGCATGTGCTTTATAGATATCAATAATCAATCGATAATCATTTATGTCATGAGTGTAGGCATCACATAATTTACATTATTTAGACACCTTACAATGTGTTGCTTACTAAAAAATATGGAAGGAGTGTACATCATTCTCTTCATGGTAGATTTCACATGATTGCTTCATTATAGTGTGGATGTTTTTGCATGACTAATTACTTCGGTTATGTCCTTCAGACTCACAATTGGTGTGTTGGCCCCAAATTTGGCCTAAGTATTGTCCATTTTGGCACAAGAACAACACATCATAGAAATATCATAGCATGGAAAGACTATGGCATGAAACTTGTTATGCACATAAGCACCATGGTGTGGAACCTATAGGGCATGAGAGGACCCAATCAAAGAAGAATTAGTCATGAGAAACCCAAGAACATAAGACTAAAAATTGAAGTCATTAATCATGAGGAACCTTAGAACATAGGTATCAAAATTGAAGCGAAATACTTGGGGAGCACATGGGAAGTGGGAGTAGTTAAGGAGCGATTCATATGTGACACCTAGCCCTTATCAATCAAAAGTTTTGCATTAGTTTCAAGAAGATGAATGCATGGCAGCAATAATCCATCATAGTGTGAGTATATAGGGGGTGTAAAGGCCTAGGTCCTTAGGCAAAGTTAGTTGATTAAGATCCAAAACTCTCAATCTATTGAGATTCTATCAGTTATTAATTCTTTCCATTAATAATGTAAACACTTGATCAGGGATAAACAAGTATAGATATCCCTATTGTAATGGATGGATAATGATTGATTTTCATATGCTCATGCTTAATATATGAATTATAAACATTGTATAGTTTTATTTTGTTCATGACAGTAGAATGTGTTGTGTTAAGATGAGAGTAGTAAATAGAACTTAGTATGGAACTTACCTTTTATTTTTTTAAAGTAATAATGTTAACTAGTAATGGCAGTAGTTTATGTAATCATGGTGGCCGAGCTTGGAAACACTAGAATAAAAGTAGTTATTTGTGATTTTAAATGGTATTTGTTTAAATACATAAAATTAAAAATATGCCTAAGGTAATAACACTAAACAATAAAACCTATGGCACATGTACTCCAACTATGTGCTTCAAGTGAGTGTGCAAGATTACAGTCTTACATGAAAGGGATAGTGCACTAGTTTATTAGGCTATACTCTAGTGCCAAAACTATATTAATAATAAAAACCCCAAAATTTTGGTTCTATTGTTAGGACCTAAAGTACTTACTGCTAAGTCATGGAAAATGTTTGAGTGCATTACTCTTGAGAATATAAAACAATGGATTATTAGAGTTGAAGATAATTTTATAGTTCCCTACCTTAAACCAGGAGTTTTTCATGGCAGTGGGTGAGCAGAATATCTATAGTGCATTATATGAAACTTTCTTTGTTGATATCCCAATTCATTTACACACTTAAATCTAAGCATATGCTCAAGGATGGTCCTAAAATTTTGGAAGAAGATAGTCTTGGACCCTAGAGCGACAAAGAGCTTTAGCATGACTTAGAACCCCATGGACTAGAGTTGTTAACATTTGGTGAAAAGGATTTTTTAATAGCTACATTCTAGAGTATGCTATAACCACCTATTCATGTCTTGAATAAGCCAAGTTCTAGTTCCTCCAAGAACTATGTGGCCATTACATTTGACATCTTATTTTAGAAATCAAGAAGTTATTTTTTGATTTGGGACTTGAGACTTGACACTATGCTAATGGAGAGTTAAATCCTTATATACATGAGCCACACATTTGGGAGGGGATTAGAGAAGAGTTGGTAAAATATTTTGGGTTTAGAATGGTATCCAGTCAGTGGGCATTATAGAAATGGAAATATGATGAAGCTCAAAAAAGGATTATAAGAGTCAACAGTGTGGGAAGGGATTGGGAAAACTCAAAAAGTGTTGTTATGATCTGTAAGGAAGTGAAAACACACAAAGAGGACCCCATCACTTTTGAGCCGCACCCTATGCCACTAATATCATATGAAGGAGAAACTAGCTGGATGGCAAGAACCAAAGAGCTAAGTCTAAACCAACCAAGATCTCAAACCATAGTGAAAACTCATGCTCTTGACTTAGATGAAGTACACATACATAATTGGGACATGAACAATGTGGAATTAGAGACTGAGTTAGTAAGGGATACTGAAACTAAGCCATTTGACACACATATATAATTAACACTTTTTTCCCTCAAGGAAATTTCATGGCATAATTTGGGATGCCTAGAGGGCTTGGCCCTCAAAGGGGACAAATTATAGGCCCAAGTTTGGTTAATAACCCAGCTACCACACCCCATATCATGAGCACTATTATTGGAAGTGCTGGAGGTGGACTAGGTGGAGGCATAAGAGAAGGTAGTGGATTTCCCCCTCAAGGGATAGGGGTTGGAGGTTCTCAATAACCACCAATTTAGGCACCTTAGCCAATAATGGTATATTATGAAATAACACTTCATTGAACAAGGAGAATGTAGTTGAGCACATCCATAAATATAAACTTATTTAGAGGGTGCAAGGCATCACCTCTTCTAAGTGTAAAGCCACATATTTCACAACTACAATTTGGGATTTCATACATAAATGATATAGAAATTTTAACCCTCAACAAGATATCATCGACTATGATCAACTTAAAATATAATTTCTTTAGGAGTTTGACATTCTAGAATTTGAACAACAAAGCATAGTCATGCTAAAAGACAGCAAACAGGAACTTATTGAAAGTGTGTGAGAGTATGAAAAAAGGTTTAAAATGCTTTTGTCAAATTTGTCTTTTGAAATCAATGTTGTGTAGCATGCATAGTGGTTCATGGGAGGTTTGTTACTACCCTTCTAATGAACATTATCTTAGAGGACTTTCACTATCCCATGTGAAGCCTTGGAAGCTACCCTTCGTGTTGAAGTAGTTGGAAGTATCGATACAAGGATCAACCCATTCATGGAAGCTCAAATATACTCAATGACATCATAGCTTGAAAAATTAATTGCAAATAATACACATGATATTTGTATTAGTCTCTAATACACTGATTGAGAATTTAAAGGTCATACCCAAAGTAAATGCCCACAAAAGAACATTCACATTATATTAAAGCAGTCATGTGAAATCTTTCATGAAGAACATGATGTACATTATTTCTCTCTTTTATATTAAGCAACACACTCAAAGGTGTCTAATTATTGTAAGATATGTGATGTCTATACTCGTGACACTAATGACTATCTATTGATTAGTGACATCCATGAAACATGAGTGTGTGGTATACGTTAAACTTATGTAGCCAACAACCAAGATAATGGTGGCTACCAGGGTCAAGGATGAGGATGAGGATGAGGAGATGGTCATTTCCTATCTAGGACATGTTAAAAATATGGATCCCCAAACCACTACCAAAGAGAGTTTCTAGACTACCCTAAATGTGTTTTCTATTAAAAAGACCATCGGCTGGAAGAGTGTCCTAAATTGTATAAAGTTATCACTAAGGCGCAAAATGAAAAGGGTGTCAGCATGATATGAGTTTAGAAACCATAATGGTATGCATGTTTAGGCACCCCAACTATTCAACAATTGAATATTACCATGCACAGTGGAGGACAGTCTCAATGTATTTTAAATTCTATTGAAAAAGTTCAATGTGAAGAACCACAAGTAATAAAGTATCTTGGTGCCCATAAACATAAGGATGTCCTCCAAGATATAATGGAATTTTTATCAGAACTCAAAGGAGAGATTCAATTCCTCAAAGATAAAGAAGAAATGTAGTGTGTTGCTATGTAAAGGGCATCTGAACCACAAAATGTGGTGCATGATGACTTCTAGGAACTGTACAAGTGCATGCTAGATGATGACATTATCCCACAATGGAGTTCTTGGATTAATAATCAAGCAAAAACACCACACGATGCTCAACCCCAAGTCAATTGATAGATTGAGGATCATCACCTAAATCATGCTCAAATGAAGGACACTTATATTCCCTTTTCCCTTTGGAAGATAGAGAGATACTAGAATGCTACTATCAATGGATGGGTAATCTAGGACATACTAATTGGCACTAGTGTAGAAGTTGATGTCCTCATTAAAGATGCCTGGTGAAAAATGGCTAGTCTAGCATTGCAGCCATCACCTCACATGTTAATGGCTAATAAGACTCATGTTTTACCAATAAGTGTCCTCAAGAATGCCATTGTTGATATACTTGGAGTACCCTTCAAGGCATATTTTGAGGTTCTTGAATTAGCTGAGGTAGATGACTTCCTAGCTCTATTAAGATGGCCCTAGTGCTATGAAAATAATGTAGATCTAAGTTTTAATAAGTGGTATATTAGTTTGGAGAACATTGACCAGTGCATTGTTATTTTCTTAGATCAAACACAGGGTCCCCCTTATATAAAACTCATCAGTATGGAAGAAGACATTAACCACATATATAATGGCACTACCACATATGATGAGCAAAGGTATCTAATTCTGAATGGATTTCTCAGACGGTTGGACACTCAGTCCCTATCTAACACTACAAGTAATGCTTGTAATTATTGGGTACATAGCAATTACGACCTCATTGGATGATTATGTAGTGAAATTAGACGTCGGGAAACCATTCCATGGTAGTTTCATAAACATCATAGGTTTTTGCACCTTGTCACTGGTTAATTCATGAGGGGACCAATCATAGTGGCACCATTTAAAAGGCTTGACAAGGCTCCATAGTTCCATGGATAAATGGAGGTATGTGACTTCATACAACACCTTGAAGAATTCTATGACACTGAAAGTGATCATATGAGGTTATTAGTTCATCTTTTATATGGTACAGTTGTAAGATAGTGGTGAACCCATCATGAGTGAATCTACTAGGACTAAGTATGCTCTAATTTTCATCACCAATTCCATCATGACAACAAATTTAGGAGATAAATCAGCTATAGTGGAGTACTATAACTTGAACCCCATATAGAATCTTGTGATTAAATGTGGAGAAATGAAGAGTCATACCTAATAGAGTACTTATGGGTGTATGCATTCTATGGAACTTTATGTACCTAAACAAGGGCATGGTATATTCATGAATAATGACACATGGGAACTCAATTTTAGCATCTCTTTAAGGAAAACATGAAATCAGCCCTATCTTATTCTTATTCAAGAATGGTTTTATGCCTCACCCTCCAAGCCATACGTGAAACAATTGTTGGTGACCCCAGTCCCATTGAAGATCATCTAAGCACTATCCACCATGTTCTTGAATAAATTTTTCATCTCTTCAATGAATCATAATCACAAGTTGTCTCCATGCCAGAACCAATCCTTGATCAAGGCTAATGCAAAGAAATACATCTAGGTAAACAAAAGCTAGTGTTTCATGTGGAATAAGGTGAAGTATCCAATCCACTTGATCCTTTAACAACCCATTTAGATGTCCCTATAGACTATGGCACACAAGCTATTCATAATACTAGCACTAATCTAGACAACCCTTACATTGGGCCCATTCAGACTATTTAGCGCAACATCAGCACAGAGCAAGAACCAAAGATGGCTATGTTTGGAAATTATTAGATTAAAATGGAGATTTCAAAAATATTTGAGTTGTTAAATGAATATCAGGATGTCTTTCCAAGAAATTATAGTGAAATGAAGGGATTCTATCCATCCTTATAAAAGATGCATATTAAGTTGATTGACAGCGTTTAACCAATCATAAAGGAACCATATAAAATGAATCCCAATATATGAGTGTGTGTTAAAGAGGAAATCAATAGTATGTTGCACCCTAGAGTGATCACCCCCATTGATGAATCTAAATGGGTTAGTCCCATGGTGATTAGTATCCATAAAGATGGATGCATCCATATTTGCATGGACTATCAAGTGCTTAATGCATCCTATGTCACTAGCCCCTTCCCAATGCCTTTCACTGAGGAAATCCTTGAAGGTATCATTGGATATGAGATATATACCTTGACTGATGGCTTCTCGAGATACCATCAAGTATAAATAACTAAAGAGGAATAACCAAAGATAATGTTTACCACTGAATGGGGATCCTTCATGTATACTATCATGTCCTTCGGGATGAAGAATACCCTAGTTGTATTCTCACGAGTAGTTGTTAAATCCTTTAAGTATTTCATCCATAAATTTCTTCAAGTTTAATTGGATGATTGGATAGTTTATGGTTTGACCAAGGACCATTTTTCTAACCTAAGGCTTATGCTTGAGCATTTTTGGGTCTTAAAAATATCTTTGAACTTAAAGAAGTGCCTATTTGCTACACTTTTTGGTGTGCTATTAGGATACATCATTTATAAGGAAGGACTTTTGATAGACCCAATGAAGGTGTCTATTATTCTTCACCTCCCAAATTTCAACACTCAATGCGAGGTCCATGCCTTTCTGGGCCATATCAGTTACTATAGAAAGTTCATTCATAGATATGCAAAGATTTCCATGCCCTTAGAGGAACTTTTAAAGCATAATAATCACTTCATATGGACTTGCTCCTATAACGAAGCTTTTGAGACACTAAAAGACAAACTAGTCACTGCTTCTAACCTATAGTTTTTTTATTGGACAAAATCATTCCACATCCATGTTGATGCATCTAGAATGGCCATTGGTGAAATCCTTGCATAACTAAGTGAAGTTCACCTGGATCATCGAATCTACTTTTCCAATATAAATCTCACTCTAACTGAAAGGAACTATACCACTACGGAGCGTGAAGCATTATCAATGGTCTATGCTCTGTAGAAGTTTTGATAGTACTTATTAGCCACTCTTTTTATTTTTTATACATATCATGAGGCCTTGAAGTACCTCATCAATAAACTAGTACTACATGGATGAATCTATTGTAGGATCATGTTGTTCTAAGAGTTCTAATTTTCCATCAGGTTGAAACCTAGGAAAGTCAATTGTGGACCTAACCACCTATCTTGGATAGAGTCCAAAGAACCACTTCATGCCATAGAGGATGAATTACCTATTATTTAACTCTTTCATGTTACTCATGTACCTGAGGAACTAGAAGACATTTTTGCCTTTTTGACCACTAGCTTAATGCCCAATTGTCTCATTCCTCAAGCCAAGAAATAACTAACGGTCCACATCACACATTTTCAACTCGTAAGAGGGGATATTTACAAAATTTATCATGATGAGATTCTTCAGTGGTGTTTTATGCAACATGAACTTCCCAAGGTACTTTGATAAGTTCATGGAGGTATTGTTAGAGGACACTATGCTAGAGAAGCTACCATACGTAAATTTTTAATGTCTAGATTATGATGGCCTACTTTTTTCAAAGATGTTAAAACATCTATTAAACAATGTGATATGTGTTATCATATAGGGAAACCTAATCAAAGAAATATCATGCCTCTATAACCAATTCCTTCTCAGGAACCATATGAGAAGTGGGCCATTGATTTTTTTGTCCCCATTACTCCAACTAGATGAAGAATAGGTTATCAATACATCATCACAACAAATATCTCATGCATTAGGTTGAAGTTGCACCAATAAAATATTATACTATTGCTATTGTTGCATGCTTCATTTGGGAGAATATCATAACTCAGTTTAGATGCCCACTAGGTTTCACTAGTGATCGCAGTACCCATTTTCTGAATGAAATAATTCATTTCTTACTGAATGAGTTCATGATTGCACACCACAAAATTAAATCATACCACCCTCAAGCCAATGGCACTACCAAATCCTTCAACAAAATCCTAGGCACCACTTTGGTGAAGATTTGTAATATTAGCTGAACAGACTAGGATGATAGGATATCTACGAACATATAAGCTTACCAAATAACTTACAAGTGCTTGAACAAAATCACCCCATTCAATTTGGTATATATTATTGGGTGAATATTTTTTTGTCAACTAATTGAAGCCAAAATGTGTATATCAACCACAGTGTAATGAGATAAATCTCTCCTCTCATCAAGGGGAGGCTCCCTATAAACTATAATATACTAATATAAATTGAAAATAGACTCAAGGGTGAGATCAATACCATCCATCTCTTTTTTTTTAGAGATGATATCCACAAGGTAAATTAAAATTCTTGTGTAATAACTAAAAGCAATTCTCTTCTTTCAGAAATGATGTTTAGTAAACAGCAGGAAAACTTTTCAGGTAGTAACTGGATCCACGAGAAACCCACAAAAGTACAGTCTTTAATTGCTTCCCTTACTAATTTATAGAATATACAACAATATAATGAAGTGGATCTCAAAGTCCCCACTGAAAACTACAATAGAGTATTATATCACAAAGGATAAAAGTAGTTCAAAGCCTTTCTAATACCCTTCTCACTAAAACATGAAAAATATAAACTAAAGGTAATTATAGCAGCACAAGGTCTTCATAATTAACTTCAGAACATCTTCTAGATAATTTCCACACTCTACTTGTTTAATCAAATAGATGAGATATTATTAGGAAAAATACATAAGAACAATTTCTTAAATAACACAAGTTATTCCAATGCAAAGTTTGAAAAGTCACCCGCTTTCTCATTCATTCAAGAAAATATGATTTACAATTTGAGCTCAAAGTCTCAAAAGACATCTCAATTTAGGCAGAGTTTTTTGCTTTCAATTACCAAGAAATAAGATCCATATTACAAAAGAGACTCTCTTTATTTAGAAGGAGAGGCCTTGAGAATTTTTAAAAAAATTAAAAACTTTGACCTAGTCAAAGATGGGAGTCTTTGTTGACTTTGGACTTTCCACATTTTTACATGTATTTACACATGACAAAAGTACATGTGCAAATGTCCAAATCAATTATAAAAGTGCATTTGAAAAATGGAAAAGAAAGCAAGGAAGAATAGTTTCAATCTTTATCCCTAGTCTTCTTCATATGAGTATCATACATAGCGATAGCTGCTTACATCCCGATACTATCTGGAGTAACGGTGTTCTTGAAAATTACCCTACCTCTTACTATGGCATCTTTTACTGATGTAACTGATATTGCATGATCTTTTAACCTAGTTTTTAGATTATTCAGAGTAATTAATTATCTAGAATGTTATCTACATAGGCTACTGAAAATGCTTTCTCCTCGAATTCCTTTCAGAATATACCTTCAAACTCCTGAATCATTTTTTAGCTAAAATGAATTGGTTTTCTTGAGAGGTAAGTTTTCAAGGTAGCACCTCCAACTTATGCAACAAACTGATATCACTTTTTTCTCTGAGGTCTCTTGAAGATTTAAGGTCGCCGATCAATTCTTTAAGCACCCGATTCCTATATATCAATGCTTCTTTAGTCTCAATATAAGAGTCTCTATCAGCAATGACATCGATTGATATTAGAGTACTTATTTTTAGCATCTTCATATCTGTCCATTTGCTAAGATATCTATCTATGCTTTCAACCTCCTAAGAAATGATATTGATAAGATCATCTAGTTTTGCTCTCATTTTATTCATTTTACCCGTCTTCTCAGATAATTTTGTGAGCAAAGAAATTCCTTGTGTATACATCTTGTTCAAGTACTCTTCAAGTACTTTTCCCTTGAGATAGGTCCTTTCTGCTTTCTGAATCATGAGGTCTTCTATGGAGATAGCCTTTGGAGTTACTATTTCTGAAGTGAAAGTAATTCTCCTTATCACTGCAGTCAATTGTTCCACCATTATTTTATAATGATCCTTCATCTCTTTTTTCCTGTCAAATTTCTAAACCATAATGTCCATCACTAATTACAAATCACTCTTAGCACTTTCATGAGTTATCTTACCTAACTCAACTTGAGAGATAGAGTAGTCATTTATATCAAAAAATTTAAGAGTTGCATCCCATGGAGGTTTTGCTATTTCTAAAAATTTGTGCCCCTTATACCCAATCATCTTAGAAAGAATCTTTGGCTTCTTGGAAGTCTTGACTTTTACTGGCACTATTTTATTGAAATTAAAGTCATTTAGAGAGATGACCTTTTTTTTTTCTTGGGCGTATAAGTCAACAACCAAGGTGGGAGCGCAGAGTTACTTACATTTGGACAAATCTCTATTGTTGGCATTAATGGAGTTGCACCTGCACCAGTGGTGGAAATAATAATTGGAGGATCAGTAAAAATTGTACCTTCTACTGAATAATTGAAAGTGGAACTACCTTCATTATTAAAAGATAAAAATGACAAACTAGAAATTGATCTTGAGGAATGAATAATATTTCCAAAAGAGCCTTGAAGATTGTCAAAAACTATCTTGGAAGGAAAGGGTGGTCCAGAAGAGGGAATATTAATCAGGGAAATAGGTGAAGAAGTTGAAATAGGTGTGTCAGGTGGGGAAGAAGAAGTTCCTATTTCTTATTGCACATCCTTTTAAGGAGACAAAGTTTCCTTCTCTTATTTATCTGTGGGTCTATCATCAGTCTCCATTTGTTCTGTCATTGGTTCTTTAGTGCTTTGTTTTTCAACTTTAATATCTGCTACTTCTGGCTCTTTTTCTGTAACTTTTGACTTCTTCATTACAAATATGATCCTAGGCTTATGTGGCCTACAAGGAGAAGGAACATCACTTTTATTCTTCATACTATTTTCTTCTCTTCTTCTTGTTTCCTCTTGAAATTTAACTTCTGATCCTGTGATGAACTCTTTCAAGGTGATTCCCTTATTCGCTAACCAATTATTGGTGTTTGCCAATATTGGTTCGAATCTTTTCCTTAAAAAAGAAAACTCTTTTTGTGACCATTGGATTGGGGAAGAGGGGCATTAATGACTTGTTCAGCATGGTATCTATTATTGATCAAATTTACATCATCTACTAGATTCTCAGAGATGTCAGTGAGTCCTAGATATTCTATCTACTCAAAAAATAATCTATTGTAGTCTATTTTTCTGACATCTTCTGTAGTCCTCAAATCAACCCAAACATCTTCGATCATAGGCTCATGAAACTAGGTCTTCCTCTTGATTATATATTTTACGCCTCTGTATTTAAATTTTTTTATCCTTTTGAAATGCTTCATGGTTATGAGTTGCATTTCAGTCTCCATAACTCTAGTTTTTCCAGTGATCAACATTGAGAACTGACTAATTTCAATCGAGAACCTAAAACTGGGTTTCTTGAGTTCTATCTATTTATTGTGTACGAAAATAATTTGTCTGCACAGTACCATCAAAACTAATTTGTCTGAAGGAAATCTTGGAAGTATATAAGGGTGACCTTGGAAAAATCCAACCCACAGATAAGGAAAAAAATAAATTTCAAGAACATACATCTAAAGTCATTCACAACTGTCTAGGCTTTGTCTGACACTCTTTTCTATTCTAATAGGGGATCAAAGAGACACAAAAATACTACAAAAAAATGTCATTTACTCTCCTAAAATGATGGATAAAACCCTTCAACATCAACTGAGAGTAATATTGATACATTGGAGTTGCTTTCCTATCTCCTTCTGATGTTAAACCTGAGAAGGTTCTCATCGACGCTGCAATATATACTAGGTATGAAGTCATGTAGAATTTGGAGGTAGTAGATACCTTCATCAATTTCTCATGTAGAGAATTGTTGATTTGTTCTCCCCATAAAATGACTTGTTTGCCTTATAGAATTATCTTAATGAAAGGGAATATCCATTCATTAAACTGTGAAGAAGAAGGTAAACCTCTTACCCTGTTGAAAAGGGTGATCAGGTCATCGACTTCTTCTATAAAATCACTCCTTGGAAACCTCCATGGCCATCTTGACAAGTTCACTCTTAGAGTCTTGAGCCATCTATTATTGATCACTTTCTTCACTCTTACAAGATCTTTGTCATATTTCTTTTTTGCTTCAACGAAGTCAAGCTTCAATACTTCAGTAGCAGGAGGACACATGAACACTTTGTCGATGAACTCAAAGTCTAGTCTAATCACAATATTACCACCAGTGTCTAACACAGCCCTGGTATCCTTATTGTAGAATTGAGCGCATTAGAGAATGAAATATATGTTGTGAGCTGCTATAGGAAAAGAAGATACTAGATGAATATTACTCTTAATTATCTTCTTTATTTCATGGCTGAGATTGTTTGATTTAGTTCTTTCCATGAACTCAACCATATCTACGTGACCAATTTTTGTATCCTTAATATCATCAACATTAGAAGTAACTGAGGTGATTATAAAAACACCTTGATAATTGTACTTCATTGTCTTCAATTTCTTCATAAAAATCTCAGTCATCTGGAAGAGTTTCTGTCAAAAAGATGTCGATGAAGAAGAATCTTTGAGAGAAACTGCAACAAGAATCATAACCATGCAATAAAAAAAAAATTAGTAATTTAAAAAAATTGCATGTTGATGATCATGACCATGGGAATGCACTTGAAAGGGCTAAGGCACAAGCAGGTCGAAAAGTCAAAAGAAAGTAGGCTCAAAAAAGTAAAAATTCAAAAAAAATTAGAGTTAAATTTTTTGAGAAAATGCATGTAGGGGCAGAAAAAATTACCACCCTTGCATGTGGGATAAATTTTGTTTGTGCATAGGTGGTAATTTTTGACACCTTTACATGTAGACATTGTGTAGGGGCAGCAAAAATTGCCGCATATGCATGTAGGCAAAAAACTTGTGTAAGGGTAGCAAAAATTGTCGCCCTTACACGAATGGCAACGGATAGTGTAATGGTGGTGATTTTCACCACTATTACACTAGTTAATTTAGTTTTATGTAAGGGCAGAAAAAATCACCACCATTACACTAATAGCAATAGATTTTTGGATTTTTTGGGTTTTTGGGCGTTTGCCTCTAACAAGGAAGAGAGGGAGGAGGAAAAAGAAGAAAAACTAAAAAGAAAAAAAGAAAAAAACTGAAACTAAATAGAAAAGAGAAAGAATAAAATAAAAATCTAAAAATAAAAAGAGGGAAGAACACAAAACTTACCTGATAAATCAAAATTTTACACTTAAAGCTAGAAAAATCACAATCCCACTCATTCGTGTGATCGACTAGTTTCAGAGAGGAGTAGACAACTTGAAATAATCAAAATGAGGCTCAAATCAATATTAAAAGGGTTAAAGCCAATGCTAACCACTTGGTGCGTGTGGTCATAAATGCCACATGCAAAAACTGAGATCATGCAAGGGTGAAAAAAATTGTTGCCTCTGCATGGTGAGGCAAGAAATATGTAAGGGCAGCAAAAATTGTCGCTCCTGCATGGAGAGATGTAAGGGTAGAAAAAATCATCATTGTTACATAGGAAAAAACAATATATAAAGGTGGCAAAAATGCTGATCTTACATGTAAACTAAAATAAAACTAACTTATTTATTTTGTCAAAATTTTGACATTCTGATCGCATCAAGACCACAACAAATTTCACATTTTTTGAGAAATCGTATCGAGAGAAAGTCAAAAACTTTTCAAGGATATTAGTTGACTAAACTTGATATTAATAGAAACTTATTTTGAATGATGAACTTAGAGTGAAACAGACAAGTTTTGTAAGGGTTATCCCAAAAACTAGCGTAATTGATTTTGAGAACAATAATTAGCTCCTGTTGGGGAACTTCCATCGATCAAACCTTGAAATGATCGATGGGAGTAGAATCTAGTCTCTAAGTGCCTTCATCCAGGCCATTGGGCCACAGAGTCAAGCTAAAAAAGAAAAAGACATGAAAAACTAAATAAAAATAAATAAACATAAGACTATACAAATGTACAAATGAACTCATCTAATACTTCAAAGATTGAAGTGTTTCAGATGTTGCCCACTGTGAGGCAGTGAGAATGGCATCCCATCTTAATATTCTAGCAAGAATTTATTTTCACCATAGATTTGATGAATGGTAAATAGACCTCTCCACAAAGAATCAAATTTGCCATGCATTCTTTTTTATTCTCTCCTCTTGTTCCACAATAAGACTTGATCTCCAATCTAAAAATCATGAATCCTTGCTCTCTTATCAAAGAGTTTCTTTACCTAATTTTGATGTGCAGTAATTTGGTCCACTACCATGGTTCGTTGCTCATCTAGTTTAGTTAGGCACATAATCTTTTTATCAATAGAATTTTTTAAAGTTTGATCTTCGATCACCTTTTCTAACTTCAGTGCTGGTAGTTCCAAAGTGATTGGTATCTCCGCACTCAAACCATACAAAAATTGAAATGGTGGAATGCCTATTCCCTCTTAGGTGTAATCATGTCTACCCACAAAGCATCGAACAATGCTTTATGCCAAGTTCTTTGATTATCATCTACCAATTTAATAATAATAATCACCAAATTCTTGTTGCTTGATTCTGCTTGACCATTTTCTTGTGGATAATAGTCAGAAGAGTGGGAAAGAATAATCTCGTAATTGTAACAAAACCTAGTAACCTCATGAGAAGAGAAACAAACATTATTATCTGTTACAATCTTAGTGGAGACCCCAAATTGAGAGATAATATTTTCTTTAAATAAATTGCATACCACTTTCGAAGTAGCATGCTTAGTTGGAATGGCTTCCACCCACTTGGTAAAATAGTCTATCGTAGTGAGAACATAGTCATGTCCAGCACTTGAAGATGGGTTCACAGTGCCAATAAAATCAATACCCCATTATTGACAAAGTTTTTCAATCAATGAAGGATTGAGAGGTAACGCGGCCAATTTAAGTTTCTCGATGAACTGTTGACACAACTCACACCTATGTACCCATTTATACACATCTTGAAATAGTGTATGCTAATAGTATCTCACTCATAGAATCTTGAGCCATTAATGGTGCATAAAAATGTCCTCTACAAGTTAAATTATGGAAGTACTCCAAAATTTTACTTTATTACACCTTATCAACGTAATGAAGAAATACCCCATCAACGCTTCTCTTATACAAACCATTATCCCACAATACATAGTTAGCAGCCTTTAACTTAACATTTATTTTTTCTTTGTAGGATAAATGGGTGAAACACTCACCATAGGTAAGAAAATGAGTGATATTAAAATACCACTCATCAGTCGTAGCAATAAAGAGAACTGTAGGCACATCTTTGACCTCTATTTCTTCATGTCTTGTTTTCTTTGGTATGTTATCAGCAATCAATTGGTAGAAACTTTTTCCCTGTACAAGCTTGGTAAGTTTGATATCAAGATCAAATTCTTGAATTTTAGTAATCTAATTGCCCCTTTTAGTACCAAACTTCTGCTGAGTTAGAATGGAATTCACTGTTATATCAGGCACCAGAACAATAGTATGTGAATTCAAGATATAGAATTTGAAATACTTTACTGCTTTAACCATGGCATAAGCATGCTTCTTCATATTTGAATATTTTAATTCATTATTTTTGAGAGAAAAACTTATAAATGATATGAGAGATTCCACACCTTCTCTATTTTTCAAAACTAAAATGGCTGAAAGTGTATGTTTAGAAGCATAGCTATATATTATGAAGTCTTTGGCATAATCTGGACAAACCAAGATTGATGTATGGGCGATCACCTTTTTGATATCTTCAAATGCTGACTTACCTTCTGTAGTCCAAAAAAAGGTATCTTTACCCTTCATCATATCAACAATGTGGCGAGTCTTCTCTACAAATTTTAGACTGAATCTTCATAAAAAGTTCACCTTTCTAAAGAAAGAATGAACTGCAATCTTACTAGCAAGGAGAGTAAGATTTTGGATAGATTTTACTCTTATTTATTCAATTTTTATGCCTTCTCGGGATACAGTGTGACTGAGAAGTTTACCTTCTATAACTTCAAAAACTGACTTCTTGGGATTAAGAGAAATATTATTTTACTAACAACATTCCAGCACTTATTGTAGATGATGTACATGATCAGGATGATATTTGGAAAAAATGGTCAAGTCATAAAAATATATCACAATAAACTTTCTCATTTCATCTCTAAAGGCAAGATCCATTGCTCTGAAAGGTGGCACTAACATTGATCAGACCAAAAGGTATTTTGTGATATGTAAAAGTGCCCCAAGGTATAGTGAAAGCAGTTTTATATTGATCTTCTTCATTGACTTCTACTTGATTGTACTCAGAAAAACTATCTAACATTGATAATATTTTTGAACTAGTCACTATTTGCAACACTTGATTCATGATGGGTAGGGGGTAGTTATATTTTAAAGAAGATTGATTTAGGTTTCTGAAATCAACACAGATACAAATTTCTTCATTCTCTTTTCTCACAAGAACTATGTTAGCAATCCAAGTGGAATGATGGATTGAAAAAATAATTTTTGCATTCAATATTTTTTAGATCTCAAAAAGGATAGTATCTGATATTTTGGGGTTGTATTGCCTTTGTTTCTGCTTGTAAGGCAATGACCCAACTTTAAGAAGAATTTCATACCAAATTTCTTCAAGCTTGAGAGATTTCAAATCATTATAAGAATATGCCAAAATATCAATGTAATGGTGAAGAAGAGCAACGAATTTGAACTTTTCATCAGAAGTGCAATAATTTCCAATGTTGATCATTTTGAGATTTTTTTCCGTACTCAAATTTATTTGATCAAACTCCTTGGAGGAACTTGAATCTATTTATCACTGCTTGACATACCTATCATACTTCTCAAGAGAAACCAGACCTTTTAGAATGTTATTCCCCTTAAGTTGAAGGAACTCTTCACCAATTTTTGAATCTATTTTGGGAACTGATTCCCATGGTGGAGATTCACTAACTTCAAAATAAAGCTCTTTAAAGTTGTCCATCTTTTTCAAAAAAGTAATGATTTGATTGTCACCATTAAATCCCTGCCAATGGTTGGCATTATCAGGTACACTTGGTCAAAAGACCAACTCAATAGTGTACGTGTCCTCTTTGAAGTATTTATGAGAAATCATGAGGGTTGCAGAGACAGTCAATGAATCTGCATGATCATTGAATTCTCTCAACACAGCAGAAATATTGAAAGCATCAAAATTTTTAATACAATCACATATAAGATTGTGATAATATTGTCGTCTTTTATTTTTGGTTTGGTATAGATTCTTTACTTGACAAACTCCCAGTTCAGCATCTCCCTAGGAATTAAAAATCTTAATACCTTTAGCATGAGCAGCTTTCAATTCAAGCAATAAAGATTCATACTCGACGGTGTTGTTGGTATTGTTGAACTGTAACTTATATGAATAAGAAAAAAATTGAGGGGATATCAAAACAATTTTGGCTCCAGAGCTGGTAGAAGAGTAGCTACCATCAAATTTTAGAATCCAAACATCATTAGAATCTGATCTTTTTAAAGATTTTTATTCGTTAGTGAGGAAATATTCTTTTTCACCTGAAATTTGCTCTAACAATTCTTCTAATTTTATATCTAAATTTGTTGACTTGTCACTTAAAGAACTTTCATCTGATGAGCTAAAAATATCTTCAATGGTCAGAAAATTGTTACCCATTCCCGATGATTCAAATAAAATTTGAGCTTCAAAGTCTGATGTTTGGGTGACAATATATTTTGACTCTTTCTCAGAAAGCAATTTTTTTATGATGCCTTTAACCGATATCCTTACTTCAGATAGATGCATATTCAATTATCCACCTACATCCTTTTAAAAATTACATCTGAGTAGAATGCTATAAGAGGCTGGAACATCAGCCACCAAGACTATCATTTTAATTCTCTTATCTAGGAAAGCTGCAAACGTAAATTGGGCATCTTTGATTTGACCCAGGAGTGGGGCTTACTTATTTTCCATGGAGAAACATCTCCCAAAAGTCTTAGTTAAGGTAAGACCAAGAGAATCTACTACCTTGGTAGGCATAACGTTATCAAAAACTCTAGAGTATTATACAGTTACTCAACTTATGACCATTTATTAAAAGGGAAACATAGAAAGGTTCTATTTTCTCAGGGGCAACAAGAGGACTAGCGACAAGATTATTTTGGGTGGATTTATTCTTTGAAGAATCATTAATCACCTTTGAAAAATTTTGTCATGTAGGGACAATTTTGTTTTTTATATAGTCAGTCAATCTATCAAACTGTTCAAGATTGGCTCACAAGTAAAAAACTTTAGTCATTTGAATCTTGGTATTTTTAGCATGATCAATTATATCAAATAATTGAAATGAACTAGAAATAGAAGAAGAAAGTCCATCATCTTGATCTTTATTGGGTGTGGTACTGGTCTGATAAATAGAAGTAAAAGGTACAGGATGGTTTAAGGTACTTACTTTCTTATTGGTCACCAAGTCATTTGATTGGAAAGGTAGTGAAGTCCCCCGCTTAGCGATTGAGACTACTAGTTGAGGTTCTTCTCCTACTTTTCTTTTATTAGCTTGTTGAGTTGACTAGTTCTAAGACTTGGTAAAAACAATGTATGATCTATCAAATACTTCTCCCTTAATTTTAGCTTCATCTTTGTAATTTAGGAAACTAATATTGGAGTCGCCAGCTAATTTTTCTTCTCTTTCTATAAAGAGATTAGCATCATTTTCTTGGTCTAACTCAGGTTGGAAAGAGAAATTATATTCACCTTCAAGGTAACCAACTACTGAGTTAGCAAGTGCTACTTCAATGACAAGCTTCCCCTGTGTGGGCAGAAGATGATTAGATTGCCCTTAATTTTTAGCAGTGTTGCCTTGATATGAATGGTTGAGAAATGTCTTCCTAGGCATATCTTGATTAGAAAGAGGAGCAGACATACCTTGGGCCATTTGCCTTTTCAGAGCCAACAATTCATTTACTAACTTTTGCACCATAGGATCTGTGGTGCTCATGGAAGAGCTTTCAACAAATGGAAAAAAAAAAATTATTTGAATCTTTTTTAATCTTACCTGCCAGAATAAGATCATCTTCAACTTTGGTAGTTAGAATATGGGCTACAGAAAGATCTATAGGGCCAGCCCGTCTCAATAGAAAACTTATTTCAAGAAGTTAAGAGTTGATAAAAAAGCACTTAAGATTCTCTGATGTTGGCTGAGTAATTGTAGGAATTTGTTCCTCAGCTTATTATGAAGTCTCACATAGGCTCATGAGGTTCCTTCTTCATTTGCATAAGCTAAGCGAACAAGGCATGTGCATCTTCAATGGATTTGAACCTAGCCTCAAACTTGGCCTTGAGAGTGCTCCAGTCAGTTATAGTTTGAGCTTGAATGTGATAAAACTAATCTGCAACAGCACCTTGCAAAATTTTTACAAATAGTCTCACCGCTATATCTTCATATTCTATGCCTATCACACCGCATGCTATGCAAAAAGCAGCAATATGCTCATCAAGATGAACTTTTCTATCACCATAGAATTTGGAAAAAAAAATCCTTGAACTACGGGGTAGTTAATGTAAAGGTGGGGTTAGATTGAGAGGGCCAAAAGTGTTGCCCCAAGGGCCTTGGACTGCCATGATGTGATGATTAAATGGAGAGATACCAAATCTTTGTGGAGTAAGTACAGACAAAACTCTACTAGCACTGAAACTAAAAACTTCACTTGGTATTGGAGATCTAACGTTGGTAGGAGGAAAATGCTTGATTCGCTGAAGGTGAGATGGTGGAGGAAAAATCTCAAAATTATTACGTTGCACCAACTCAAATACAGGATCAACAATACCTTGAGCTCTCTAGCTTCGTGTGTATGGTGGATCTGCCAGAGTGTAAAATAAAAAAGGACTAGAAATGTTTCAATTTGAAGTTTGAGGCTTTAAAATGCCTATTCGTGTCCCCAATAGAGTCACCAAAAATTATTGAGTGAATATTTTGTCATCAACTAATTGAAGGCAAAATGAGTATATCATCCATAGTGTAATGAGATAAATCTCTCCTCTTAGCAAGGGGAGGCTCCCTATAAACTATAATATACTAATATAAACTAAAAATAGACTCAAGAGTGAGATCAATACCATCCATCTCTTTTTTCAGAGATGATGTCCACAACGTAAAGGAAAATTTTTGTGTAATAACTGAAATCATTTTTTTTATTTTAGAAATGATGTTCAATAAATAGTAGAAAAACTTTTCAAGTAGTAACTGGATCTACGAGAAACCCATGAAAGCACAAAGTCTTTCATTGCTTCCCTTACTAATTTATAGCGTATACAATAGTAGAATGAAGTGTAGCTCAAAGTCTCCACCAAAAACTATAACAGATTATAAGATCACAAAGGATAAAAATAGTTCAAATCCTTTCTAATACCTTTCTCACTAAAACATGAAAAACACAAACTAAAGGTAATTACAGCAGCACAAAGTCTTCATAATTAACTTCAAAACATCTTCCAGATAATTGTCACACACTCTGCTTGTTTAATCAAATAGATGAGATATTATTAGGAAAAGGACATAAGAATAATTTTCTAAATAACACAAGTTATTCCAACACAAAATTTGAAGAGTCACCCACTTTCTCATTCATTCAAGAAAATATGATTTACAATCTGAGCTCAAAGTCTCAAAAGGCATTTCAATTTGGGCAGATTTTTTTGCTTTCAATTACCAAAAAAGATCCATATTATAAAAGAGGCTCTCTTTATTTATAAGGAGAGGCCTTGAGAATTTTAAAAAAAAATAAAAACTTTGACCTAGTCAAAGATGGGAGTCTTTGTTGACTTTGGACTTTCTACATTTTTACATGTATTTGTACATGACAAAAGTACATGTGCAAATGTCCAAAGCGATTACAAAAGTGCATTTAAAAAATGGAAAAAAACCAAGGAAGAATAGTTTCAATCTTTATCCCCAGTCTTCTTCATATGAGCATCGTATGTGGCGATCGCTGCTTGTATCTCGATACTATCTGGAGTAACAGTGTTCTTAAAAATTACCCTAGCTCTGACTATGGCATCTTTCACTACTATAACTAATTTTACATGATTTGTTAACCTAGTTTTTCAATTATTCAGATTTAACTGATTGTTCAAAATGTTATCCACAGAGGCTACTAAAAATTCTTTCTCCTCAAATTCCTTTTGAAACATACCTTTAAACTCTTGAATCATTTCTTCAGTTGAAATGAATTAGTTGTCTTAAAAGGTAAGTTTTCAAGGTAGCTCCTCCAACTTATGCAACAAACTGATATCACTTTGCTCACCTAGGTATCTTAAATATTTGAGGTCACTGATCAATTCCTTAAGTACCTGATTCCTATATATCAATGCTTCTTTAGTCTCAGTATAAGAGTCTCTATCAGCAATGACGCCAATTGATATTAGAGTGCTTATTTTTATCTTCTTTATATCCATCCATTTGCCAGGATATTTATCTATACTTTCAACCTCTTGAGAAATGACATTGATAAGATTATCTAGTTCTGCTCTCATTTTCCTCATTTTACCCGCCTTCTCAGATAATTCTATAAGCAAAAAAAATCCTTGTGTATGCATCTTGTCCAAGTACTCTTCAAGTACTTTTCCCTTGAGATAGGTCCTTTCTGCTTTCTAAATCATGAGGTCTTCTATGGAGATAGCCTCTAGAGTTACTATTTCTGGAGTGAAAGTAATTCTCCTTGTCACTGCAGTCAATTATTCTCCCATTATTTTATAATGATCATCTTTTTTTTCCTGTCAAATTTATGAACCATAATGTCTATCGCTAATTGAAAATCACTCTTAGCACTTTCATGAGTTATTTTACCTAACTCAATTCGAGAGATAGATTAGTCATTTATATCAAAATTTTCAAGAGTTGCATCCTGTAGAGGTATTTTTATTTCCAAAAATTTGTGCCCCTTATCTCCAATCATCTTGGAAAAAATATTTGGCTTCTTGGGAGTCTTGACTTTTACTGGCACCATTTTATTGAAATTAAAGTCATTTGGAGAGATGACCCATTTTTTTCTCTTGAGTGTATAAGTCGACAACCAAGGTGGGAGCACAAAAGTACTTACATTAGGACCAATCTCCATTGTTGGTGTTACTGGAGTTGCACCTGCACCGATGGTGAAAACAATAGGTGGAGGATCAGTAAAAAACTATACCTTCTGTTGAATGATCAAAAGTGAAACTACTTTCAATATTAAAAGATGTAGATGAAAAATTAGGAATTGATCCTAAGAAATGAAGAATATTCCCAAAAGAGCCTTGAGGATTGTCAAAAACTATCTTGGAAGGAAAGGGTGGTCCAGAAGAGGGAACACTAATCGAAGAAACAGGTGAAAAAGATAAACAGGTGTGCCAGGGGGAGAAGAAGAAGTTATTATTTCTTATCACACATCCTCTTGAAGAGAAAAAGTTTTCTTCTCTTGTTGATCTATGGGTCTATCATCGTCTCCATCTATTCCATCACTGGTTCTTCAGTGCTTTGTTTTTTAACTTCCATATATGCTACTTCTGGCTCTTTTTATATAACTTTGACTTCTTTGTTACAAATATGATTTTAGGCTTATGTGGCCTAGAAGGAGAAGGAACATCACTTTTATTCTTCATCTTGTTTTCTGATCTTCTTTTTTATTTCCTCTTAAAATTCAACTTCTGATCCTATGATGAACTCTTTCAAGGTGATTCCCTTATTCGCTAACTAATCATTGGTGTTTGCCAATATTGGTTCAAATATTTTCCTTAAAGAATTCAACTCCTTTTGTGACCATTGGATTGGGGGAAGAGGGGCATTGGCGACTTTTCAGCATGGTATCTATTATTGATCAAATCTCTGTCATCTACTAGATTCTTAGGGATGTCATTGAGTCCCAGATATTCTATCTGCTCAAGAGACAATCTATTATAATCTATTTTTTTGATGTCTTTTGTAGTCCTTAAATCAACCCAAACATCTTCGATCATAGGCTCATGAAACTGAGTCTTCCTCCTGATTATATTTTTTACACCTCTATAGTCAAAATTTGGTCTCTTTTTGAAATGCTTCATGGTTATGAGTTGCATTTCAGTCTCCATAACTCTAACTTTTTCAACGGTCAACACTGAGAACCAGCCAATTTCAATCAAAAACCTGAAACTGAGTTTCTTGAGTTCCATCTATTTATTATGTACAATAATAATTTGCCTACACAGTTCCATCAAGACCAATTTGTCTGAAGGGAATCTTGGAAGCATATAAGGGTGACTTTGGAAAAAGCCAACCCACAGGTAATAAAAAGAAGGAAATTACAAAAACATACATCCAAAGTCATTCACAACTATCCAGGCTTTGTCTAACACTCTTTTCTGTTCTAATTAGGGATCAAAGAAACACAAAAATATTATAAAGAAAGCATCATTTACTCTCCTAAAATGATGGATAAAACCCTTTAATGTCAACTGAGAGTAATATTGATACACTGGGGTTGTTTTCCTATCTCTTTATGATGTTAAACTTGGGAAGGTTTTCGTTGATGCTGCAATATATACCAGGTATGAAGTCATATATAATTTGGAGGTAGTGGATACCTTTATCAATTGCTCATGCAGGCATTGTTGAATTTGTTCTTCCCAGAAAATGACTTGTTTGCTTTAGAAAATTATCTTAATGAAGGGGAACATCCATTCATGAAACTGTGAAGAAGAAGGTAAACCTCTTACCCTATTGAGAAGGGTGATCAGATCATCGACTTCTATAAAATCACTCCTTGGAAAGCTTCATGGCCATCTTGGTAAGTTCACTCTTGGAGTCTTGAGCCATCTATTATTGATCACTTTCTTTGCTCTTTCAAGATATTTGTCATATTCCCTTTGTGCTTCTACAAAGTCAAGCTTTAATACTTTAGTAGCGGAAGGACACATGAATACTTTGTTGATGAACTCAGGGTCTAGTCTAATCACCACATTACTACCAGCGTCTAACACAGCCCTGGTATCCTTATTATAGAATTAAGTGAACTAAAGAATGAACTATGTGTTGTGAGCCGCTACAAGAAAAGAAGATATCAGATGAATATTACTCTCAATTATCTTCTTCATTTCATGGTTGGGATTGCTTGATTTGGTTATTTTCATGAACTCAGCCATATTCACGTGACCAATTTTTATATTCTTAATGTCATCGACATTAGAAGTAAACAACATGATTGAAAAAATACTTTGATATTTGTACTTCATTATCTTTGACTTATTTGGAGAAACCTCAGTCATTTAAAAGAGCTTTTGTCAAAAAGACGTCGATGAAGAAGAATCCTTGAGAGAAATGTCAATAAGAATCTTGACCGTGCAATCAAAAAAAATATTGGCAATCTAGAAAAACTGCATGTTGATGATCAAAACCATGGGAATGCACTTAAAAGGGCTAAGGTGTGAGCAGGTCAAAAAATCAAAAGAAAGCGGGCTCGAAAAAGCAAAATTTTGAAATTTTTCAAAGTTAAGATTTCTGAAAAAATGTATGCAGGGGCGGCAAAAATTACCTCCCTTACATGTGGGGGAATGTTTATTTGTGCATAGGTGGCAATTTTTAATGCCTTTACATGTGGACATTGTACAGGGGTGGCAAAAATTGCTGTCCATGCATGTGGGCAAAAAACTTGTGTAAGGGTGACAAAAATTACCGCCCTTACACGAATGGAAACAGATGGTGTAATGGCAGCAATTCTCACTGCTATTACACTAGTTAATTCAAATTTGTGTAAGGGCAGTGAAAATCACCACCATTACACTAATGGCAATAAATTTTTGAATTTTTTGGGTTTTTAGGCTTTCGCCCCTAATGAGGAGAAGGTGGAGGAAAAAGAAGAAAAACTAAAAAATAAAAAATAAAAAAGAGAAAAATTGAAACTGAAAAGAAAAGAGAAAGAATAAAATGAAAACCTAGAAACAAAAGAGGGAAAAACATAAAACTTACTTGATAAATCAAAATTATACGCTTAAAGTCATAAAAATCACAATCCCACTCATTCACGTGGTCGACTAGTTGCAGGGAGGAGGAGTAGACAACTTGAAATGATCAAAATGAGGCTCAAATCAGCATTAAAAGGGTTAAAGCCAACGCCAACCACTCGACATGCATGGTCATAAATATCATGTGTAAAAATTGAGATAATGCAGGGGCAGCAAAAATTGTCACCTCTGCATGGTCAGGGAAGAAATATGCAAGGGCAGTGAAAATTGCCGCTCCTGCATGGAGAGATGTAAGGGCGGTGAAAATCACCACCGTTACACAGAAAAAAATAACATGCAAAGGTGGAAAAATATGGCGACCTTGCATGTAAACCAAAACAAACTAACTCCTTGATTTTTTCAAAGTTTTGACATTCTGATCGCATCAAGACCGCAATAAATTTCATATTTTTTGATAAATCGTAACGAGGGAAGGTCACAAACTTTTTGAGGATGTTAGTTAACTAAACTTAAGATCAAGAGAAACTTGTCTCAAATGACGAACTTAGAGTGAAACAAACAAGTTTCGTAGGGGTTGGCCCAAAAACTAGCATAACTGATTTTGAGAATAACATATAGAAAAGAAGCAGTCTTTTTAGCTGAGTTTTTAGTACCATCTCTCTGTAGAACACGCATATGATAATTGGATGAAGAGGCATCTTTGAAAGCACACTTAGATGTTCTATTACAAATTGATGAAGCTTGTTTCCTTTCTTATTGGAGTCAAAATGTGGAAAAGTGAAAAAAGAAGGCATGGCATGACTACCACATAAAGCACAAAACCTTTAGTCCAATCATGAAAGTATTACTATATTATTCTGAGTTCATGCACCATCCTGGAAAACTTTGGATTCACTAGGATGGTCGTTTTGTTATTCACAACATTAAACCTACTAGAGCATGTCGATTACAAAGGTTAGATGGTCAATTCCTTCCTAGGGATTACAATGGAAGTCAACTCTTGTCATATTTCACTTTTGAATAGTTGAAGTATTATAATTAATAAGGCTTTTGCCATTAGTTTAGGATTTCCTATTTTCAATAAAATTGTTACATTTGTTGCACGTAAATGTTTCTTAATTCTCTTTAATGTATTATTTTTATTTTCATGGAGGACCATGACTCATTTTAGTGTGGGGTAACAGAGATCTAAAATATTAATCTAAATATTTATAGGTGCATGAATTACATAGGTATGCAAGGTTCTTAGGGAATGCAAGGAATCTAGGCATGCAAAGTGTTAAGGGCACACAAGTCATTTAAGACACATGAACTACGAAGCCTAAGGATAAGGTGTTCCCTCCATTATTTTAAATTTTGAAAGACATCTATCTTTCACAAAAGGGAAATCATAGGACATAGTTGTCATCCACTTCAAAGGAAGGTGTGAGATGGGACGTGCCATTAATGTGGAAATAATAGTTATGGCAAGAAATGTGCTAACAACATGGTGTGATAATACCATTAAAATCATTAAATTCCAAAATCAATGATTGAAGCATGATGATCGTTAAAGATATGCATTAATGACATGAAGTGATGGGTAAAGGGAAAGTAGTAGTGATAGTGAACCCCCCTTGAGCCTATAAATTAGCCAGTTAACTTCTTTTTACTCTTTACCTTTGCATTTAATTACAATTAACAAAGATGAAGACATAAGAACAAGAGAATACCAGAGTCAAATAAGTGAATATCAAAGCTAAACAAGTAAATAATAGAGCTGAGAACAAGTGAATATTAGAACCAGAATACAGAGAAGCCATAATTTAATACAAGTATTGCGGAAAGTGTCACATCTCATCAAGCAAAACATAGGGGGAGCTTTGAGACATGGCCACAATAGAGAGACCTTATAGGTTATAGGTTGTAGAAGTCTACAATTAGAGGATACTCAAGCTCAAAAAGCTATAGTTGCTAGCTGCAACCACATATTTGTTTGGAAACATTGGATGATCGTGTATCAACCTTTGGGCTCCATGAAAGGTGATGCAACTTAAGAATAGGGCCCTAAGAATTGAACCATTACCTACAATACCAAAAGAAGAAGAGGTACATGGAAGAGAGACAATTTTCATTAGGGAAGAGACTCAAAAAAATCAAGTTCAGTGCAAAGAAAGAGAGGAAGCAAGCATGACATGACCAACAAAAAAAACTCAATCATCCCTGCCCCACCTCTTTTGATTGAGAAAATGTAGTATCCAAAATCAGTGTTACATGTTGACAATTGGGTCTCCAAGGTATCCACTTGCATAATCTTTGATTATAACCATCACTATAAATGAGGTTGAACTTCAAAATGCCTATCGAGTCGAGTGTCAGAATACCAAGAACCAAGTGGTGTTTGATCTCAAAATCTTCAACATGTTGGATGTTGTAGGGTTGTTATAAATTTTCAATTTACCATACTTTGGAAAACCCATGGAGTTGGTTCAATTGCTTCTCTCATGAGTCCATGAGGACTATATCTACTTTACCGAATATAGTATGAAGATCATGCCCAAGAGGATAAGCAAGGTCATGGGACTACAGTGGTCAGGACTGGATGTGATTGATGACTTGATAGACACTAAATAGGTCTAAAAGATTGCTATGGTGCTCATGTACCAGAAGCAGGGCCATGCCATGCATATCAAGAACCTATGGGATCTTTCTCTCTGAGTTGTGACACAGATCATTATGACCAAAATTGGTGGGACCGATTAGTAGGAGGTTGACATGGTGCACCTTCACATTGCCTACCAATTTACCCAAGGCTTGAAATACAACTAGGTTATGTATTTTAGTCTAAAGATTGTTAAAGATGTGTAGAACACCCATTGGATCCCCAAACATAAGTTTTCATGGGGATTATTTCTTCTTTTAATGGTTTTTGATGGTATCGACGTACTAGACTACAACTTAGGAGCATTGAAGTGGACATAGCCACCCATGCATAGGTCCCCTATTGAGTGCTACAAGGCATTCACATACTCTCAACACATCACCCCTTCATAAAAAATAAATATGAGGTACTATTTTGATGGCATGAGGGAGGCATTCAAAAATGAGTGGTGCATCCCAAAGGATTTACCCCTTTTGGTTGTTAAACAAGCCTAGTTTGTAGTGAAGCAACACTTCTCCCTTGCACATATAAGGATGATCTCTTCCAAAGAGATTTTTTCATGGTTGAATTTATTGTATGTCTTCTCGATGTGGTACTTCATTAACTCTATGAACTGGATCCATGATGCACAACCCATTACCTTAGAGGCCGAGAAGATAGACTTGGAGATTCAATACCCTCTGAAAAATGTTTGTCTATCCAAATAAGAAGGCTTACCAAGAAAAGAGGGAGATGGACATGATAAACATAAAGGTCAAGTAAATAATGGTGGGAGAAAAAGTGCACAACTTTTTCTATATGTTGCACCCCCAAAAAGATCCATAGGACAAAGACCCTAAGGAAAAGCTTCCATCAGCACCACCATTGAAGAAGAAAAAGAACATTGAGCATGAGGCCAATGTAAGTGGTTAGTAAGCACCACCAAAGTGACAAAATACTGCCCATGCTCCACAAAAAGGCCCCTCATCTCTACACCCATATCCATCTCACTTTCCATCGCACCCATCTCCACCTCACCCTTCTCCATCATGCCCTTCACCTCCCCGACCATCTCTACCCAAGTCACCACCACCACAAGTCCCTCCACCTCCACCTTTTCCTCCACACCTTTCTCCCACTTTTCCCTCATTCCCTCAAACATCACAACCATCTCCCCCAAAATCATCCTCAAGAGTTACACAATAGCAGACCACAGAATAAGTGCCTCAGCAAGAAACCCTTATAGTATAGGTACAAACATTGGATTCTTACTCTAAGAAGACTCCCCACCTGGTGTGGGAGGAGGACATTGTCTCTAATGACTCATTGTTTGATGTGGGGGAAATTTATGGTGAAGAGGGGGATGGTGAGGAAGAGAGGAGAAAAATGGCCATTGGTAGCACTTCTATGGATACCAGTGTAGGGGTCAAAGTAGAGCATGACCCTACTAAAGGGAAGGGACCAGCTGGGTCCACAGAAGAGCCTAATGATGATGTCAATGCCAATCTGCATGAATGTTATCAATTTGGCATCCCTGATAGGATGTTATATATGTGGCCACACTTCATTCCTAAGGATGTAAACTTAGAAACAAGGAATCATGTATCATTGTTTCTAGACATGTATAATGAGGAGTGGGAATTTAAGGTCCCCCAAGATAGCCTCTCCTTGGGACCTGATACTCCTACACTACCCAATTCACTATGGGTGGATCCCCAAAAGATTTCTCCTCTTCTATCAAGTGCCACATTTTTGAAGCTAGCCATGGAGATCACACGCCAAAACATTTTATTAGATTTTGATGCACACATTGCTGAGAGGAAACATGCCCAAATTGTGGGTATGTATAATAAAGAAGTCACTGCTAAATAGGTGCTCACCAAAGAAGTGGCTATTCTGAAGCAGCATGTCAAAGAGGCCATAGAGGCAAAAGTGAGAACATTAAACCTCTACAAAAAAATTGGAATAGGAGTCAGTGCTGGCAGATGGAATACCTCTCAATAGGGATGCCACAAGCAAGTTAGAGACCCTGGGGAACCTCCTAATGAAGTGATGCAAGGATCAGCCCACACCAAAAGATGAGGGACTAGAGCTAGTAGAGCAGTTCATCAAGGCAATAGAAGCTTGCAAGCATGCCCTAAAAAGGGTGTGGGAAGTCATCCCCATTCTGGATGAATTTTTTGAGCAACTGGCATGCCCTAATAAAATATTAGAGGCTTGACTCAAAGCTAAAGAAGCCTTGAGACAGTATATGGTTGATGTTGCACTCTTAATAAGGGATTGTGTCGAGTGCACTAAGGCATTCAAAGATGTGGAGACAATGGAGGAAACCATCAATACTCATCATTAACAATTGAATGCAAGTTTTATAGCCCTCTAAGGATAGGTTGTCAAGGAAGTCTCAACACTTGAAGACATCTAGAAGGAAGCCATCACATCCCTAGATGAGCTAATAAAGAAGGCCAATGAGACCTCTAGCTAGCCTAAAGAGATGAAGACATCAAAGGAGGCTGTAAAAGAATTAATTGCCAAGTTATTTGAGGCATTTCCATATTGGGATAATGTTAGTAAGGAGATCAAGTAGGAGGGACCTGAATTTTTGATAGAGGTCACTAGCATGACTTAGTCTGGGATGGACTAAAAGCTTAGTGTGGGGTAATGTTGACCCCAAATTTTGGTTAAATATTGTCCATTTTGATGTAGAATCAGCATGGTGAGAAGGACCATAATAAGAAAAGACTATGGTGTAGAACTTGTTAAATGCATAAGCATTATGACACGAAACCTACATGACATGAGAGGACAAAGGTGTGAAAGCCCCATCACGAGAGGGCCCAGTCAAAGAAGAATTAGTCATGAAGAACATGAGAACATAAGACTCAAAACTGAAGTAATTAGTCATGAGGAACCTGAGAACATAGGAATTGAAACTGAAGTGGAAGACTTGGGGAGTGTGTAGGAAGCAGGATCAATTAAAGAGTGATTCATATGGGACACCTAGCCCTTATCGATCAGAAGTTTTACATCGGCCATGAGAAGATGAACACATAGTAACAAGAATCTAGCATAATGCAAGTATATAGGGGTGCAAAGGCTCGAGTCCTTAGGCAAAGTTAGTTGATTAAGAGCCACGACTCTCAATCTGTTGAGAGTCTGTTGGTTATTTATTCTTTCCATTAACAATGTAAACACTTGTTTAGGGATAAACAAGTATAAATACCCTTGTTGTAATGGATGGATAATGATTGATTTTTGGATGCTCATGCTTAATATATGAATTATGGACGTTGTATAATTTTCTTGTCTTTATGATAGTTGAATGTGTTGTGTTAAGATGAGAATAATAACTAGAACCTAGTATGGAACTTACCTTTTCTTTTTCTAAAGTAACAATGTTAACTAGTGATGGTAGTAGTTTGTGTAATCATGGTGGTCAATCTTGAAAACACTAGAATCAAAGTAGTTATTTGTGATTTTACATAGTATCTATTTAAATACATAAAAGGAAGAATATGCCTAAGGAAATAATACTAAGAAATAAAACTTGTGAGAATCAGACTCTAGTTGTGTGCTTTGGGTGAGTGCATAAGACCATGATCATCCATGAAAGGGCCAGTGCACTAGCTCATTTGACTAAACTCCAATGTCAAATCTATAGTAACAATACAAATCCCAATACAGTGCACCAAATACCATTATGAGTATCATACACATTGTTTGTAGTTAGTTTTTCAAGCTGTGATGCCATTGAAGCTATTTGGGCTTCCATGAAGGGACTAATCCCAGTGTCAATACTACAAACAACTTCAATGTGAAGTGTAACTTCCAAAGCTTCATGTGGGCTAGTAATTTTTTTTTGAGATAGTGTTCATAAAAAAGCAAGTAACAAACCTCCCATGAACCACTGTACATGTTGAGCAACATTGATTTTGAATCACTATGTTGACAAAAGTGTTTTGAACCTTGCATCATATTCCTGTACACTTTCAGTGAGCTCCTGGTTTATATCCTTCAACATGGCAATACTTTGTTATTTGAATTCAGGAATGTCATTTTGAACTGATCATATTCAACCACCACTTATTGAGGGTCAAACTTTATATACCACTTATGTGCTCACTCCAAAAGTGTAGTAATGAATTGTGTGGACTTTCACTCAAAATAAGTGATGCCTCACGCCCTCCAAATAAGTTCACAATTATGGGCATGTTTTACTGCATTATTTATACCTCGATAGTCAGGTAGGTGAAGTGTCATTTCATAATATACTATTGATAGCTGAGGTGTTTATGCTAGTGGTTGTTGAGAACCCCCAGATCTTGTCCCTTGAGGGGGAAGTCCACCACTTCCTCCCGTGCCACCTCCTAGTCCACCTTCACGACCTCAATCAATAACGTCCATGTCATGGGGCATAGTATTTAGTTGATTAATAATATTTGGGCCCATACTTTGTCCACTCTAAATGCCAGGTCCTTCAAGCATCTCAAGTTGAGCCATGAAATTCCCTTGAAGAGAGAAAGAAAGTGTTAAGTCTGTATAAGTTATAGTTGGCTCAGTTACAATATCCATTATAGGATCAGTATCTGATTCCATATTATCTGTATCTCAATTATGTATACGTAATTCATCTGATTCAAAAGCATGAGTGCACACTATGGTTGGGGAGCTTGGTTGGTTCAAACTTGGTTCTTCAGTTTCTACTGTCTAGCTAGTTTCTCCTTCATATGATAAAAGTGGCATGGGACGTGGTTCAAAAGTGACGGGGTCCTCTTTGTATGTTTCCATTTCCATGTGAATATTAACAACACTTCTTGAGTTCTCCCTATCCCTTCCCATGTTGTTGACTCCTATGATCCTCTACCGAGCTTCATCATATTTTTGCTTCTGCAATGCTCGTTGACTAGCTACCATTTCGAACCTAAAATCCTTTACCAACTCTTCGCTATTCCCCTTCCAAATGTGTGACTCATTAAAAGATGGATTTAGATCTCCATTGGCATAGTTTAAAGCCATAGTCAATGAACAACTTCTTGATTTATAATGAGAAATGTATAATATATCAACCATGAGGTTCTCTAAGGAACTAAAACTTGGCTTCTTCTGGGCAAGAATAAGTGGTTACAACATACTCTAGAATGTAACTATTCAATACTCCTCTCCACCAAATGTTAACATCTCGTGTCCATGGTGTTTTGAGTCATGTTAAAGCTCTTTATCATTCTAACATCCAAGATTGTCTTCTTCTAAAGTTTTGTGATTGACCTTGAGCATAATTAGATAACCAAGTATGCAAATGATTCAAGATTTCAACAAAGAAGGTTTCATATAATGCACTATAGAGATTTTATTCTACCCACTGGCATGAAGAAACACCTGCTTCAAAATAAGGAACCGTAAAATTATCCTCAACTCCAGTAATCCATTGCTCAATACTCTCAAGTGTGATACGTTCAAGCATCTTCCCTTACTATGCAACAAGTGTTATGGGTCCCGACAATGGAACCAAAATGTTGGGTTTTTAATATTTTAATAATGTTTCAGGGGTTGAAGTGTAGCCCCAACTAGTTAACACATTGGCCCTTCACACAAGACTATGGTCTTGTGTGCTTACTCGAAGTGTGCAGCTAAAGATCGGTTCCCGTGGGTTATGTTGTGCAGTAACATATTAATTCTATTCTTTGGTTTCAAACTTATATTTAATTAGAAGTTACATAGAAAAATGATATACACTACTTTGATCCTTGTATCATTAAGCTCAACCACCATAATTACACAAATTAATGCCATTGAAGCTCAGAATTGTTACTCAGAAAAAGTAAAAGTTTGCATAGAACTTATATTACATTTCAACCACAAGTACTTCGATGCAAACCTACCACAGATGCATAACTATCAATAAAATGGAACTTGAACATCAAAACTAAATATAATACCATAAACTCTATATTATGCTTTAATAGAATGATGCCCAAAATCTATCACCTTACAATGCTTTCACACAAGGGTATTTATACTTGTTTTTCCCTGCCCAAGTAGTTATTTAATAAATGACAGGAGTAATCGGCCATCAGACTCTTCATGAACTGAGAATCATGGCAATCTACTAACTGGTTTCTCCTAAAGATCTAGGCCTTTGCGCCCCCTATATACTTGTTTTATGCTAGATCCTTGCTGCCATATGTCTATCCCTTTATAGGTCAGTGCAAAACTTGTGATGGATAAGGTCTGGGTGAACCTTGAGAATTGCTCCATAACCGTTTCCCACGTCTTATGCACTCCCCAAGTCTTTTGCTACTGCTTTGAGTCATGTGCTTTCAGGTCCCTTGTAGTTATATCTTATCTTTTTACTAGGTCTTCTCACATTGGTGATTATAAACCCTTGTCCTTTTGCACCTTGTTGGTTATGTGCCACAGTGCTTTTGTGCCAGCCTAGTTCCATGCCATAGTATCTCTTTGCTATACTCCTTTTGCACTGTGCCAGTTTTACGTCAAAATACCAAAACACTTAGCCAAAATTTGGGGTCCAACAATGATATTTAAGAAAAATAAACCTTTTAGGTAGCCAATAGAAATGCACCATTCCTTTCTCCAAGCAGGTTTCCCCTTTCATCATCTAATCAAAAAAAGGGAAGGGACCTTTAGAAAAAATATAAACTGGACTCTCTCCATTGCTTAAAATGTATTGTAAAATTGTGAATAACTCACAGAGGAGCCTATGAAGATATCTTCATGGAATAGAGTCAATTATGTTGCCATAATTCCTTTGTTTTTGTGTTTTAATTCATCTTTTCATGGTTGAATACAAATTTATGATTTAGGGTTTATGCTAGTTATGCTTTATATGGTTTCTTTATCATAGAAATATTTTGACATGTTTTTATGTAGGTGGTGTAGTTTTTGTAGTCTTCCATGATTTCTACATAGTGGACCCATCACATGAAATGGTTGGAGTTATTCATCCAATGTCCATGGTTGTGACGTAAGGAGCTAAGGGCCCATTTTGTAAGTTTTGAAACATTTTTTTTAAATAGGTGCTTGTGGGATGAGTTTCCCATTAACATCTATTGGAGTGGAGGGTGCGGATATTAGTTTGGTGATCCCCATTATATGTGTTGAAGCCAATTTAATATTTTCATAAGTTGAATTTACATTTTGCATTATTTGGTTGGTGCTTGAAGCTTGCAATTGGACCATTCAATGCAAGACTTGGATGAACATTTAGGTATGGTCTACTTATATATTTTGAGTTGTTTGAGCACAAGTATTTGTTTGAGTATTGCTAGAAGGTTGGATGTTAAATGTGGCACCTACCATGGCATTAGAAATTATGGGGATTGTAGATGAGGTAAATACAGGGGAAGTCATGCTATTAATATTACTTGCCCCAAGCTTGAGAAAGGGATGGTTTCCTTATTGGTAATATAAGTTTTAAGACAAACATTCTTGAGGAGTAGGATCTCTTTGGTTGTTTTTTCCATATATTGGGGATTGTCACCTAAGGATTGTTGCTTTTTGGGAGTAGCCTCAACATAGTATTCTTTTTCTCTTTCTTAGTCAATATCCTCTTGAAGATGGGGTTGTTTTGGTTTGTTTTAGATCTAGTGTTAACCTTATTTGTAGGATGGATTGTGGTTTTGTTGTAGTACACATTGTTACAAGGTTGTTCTTGAAACATGGGAGACCATTATGTGGCCTCCACTTGGGTACCATGGGTACATTCCATTATTGCTATAGGAGAATAAACTTTAGAGAATCTAAATGGGGAGAACTCTGGAAAGCAAGAAATGTTTGCAAATTGATTGGAAAATAAAAATGAAGGAAAAAATGAAAATAACCTAATAAAAGGTGGGGTAAGATTCATGCCATTGCACGAGAATGTATTGGGCCTAAATTGTGCTTCTACAATAAAGCCTCTAAATAGGTGAAATTTAGAATACCATTCTAAATCCAATACATAAGAATGTTAGTCCACAAAGGGATTTGGAGTTGTAGGCAAACGCTGTTTATAATGGATATATAAAGGTTACCTACACATAATCTCTAGAGAAGTAAGGCGGATGACCTTACTATATTTAGGGTATCATTAGATGGTAAAAAATAGCTATAGGTACGATGCCATTAGGCAATAAAACAAGACCGTAGGTGTCACTAGATGGTAAACCCAAGAGCTATATCAATTATGAAAAAAATAGCAATAAAATATAAAAACAAACATTTACTATATTATCAAATACATGAAACATACAACATTCACAAATATATCGAAGTATAGATGCTAACCTTGGGTTGTCTTGTTGATGCATTAATCTCCCCTATGGCTTTTAGTACATTGTGAGAGATGGTTGCAAATGAAGTCAAGATGGATAGAAGAAACCCTAAATAAACCAAAGTTCGGGAGTCCAAACACTTGGTATACCTTGTTGACATAACTCTATTCTTGAAATCTTTAGGCTTTTATTGTTAACTTGTCTTCCTTAAGGGTAGGCTCTTTTAACCTTTAATTGTCTTCTTTTTCCCTAGGGGAATTGTGAGCACAAGTAGTGCGAATTGATGTTGTTCCTTATTGAGAAGTGGCAAAAGGAAGCTTACAAATATGATTTGGATCCCTATAAATCAAAACTTAATTTTAGCCGATGTCATTGGCCCAACTAATGGCATATACAAAGATTAGAATAAATTATTATGTCATCGATTGACCAATGATGTTGGGCAAAAGAAAGGTGCTAAGGGACATCATCAGTCGGGGTGTTGATGTTGGCTATATGCAAACAACGTACAAAAGGGGTTAGAGGAAGGACTAGGACGATGAGGAGGACAAATCTACTGCTATGAAGGCGATATGAAGGATTTCCATGACACATCTCTCACAAGGTGGTAGACGCTGACCCACCCTAATCCCGGTGTATGCAAAAGCTTACACCTATCGAGATTCATACATAGACAAGCCCTAGACAAGAAAAGTGATGGTAAAGAGAAAATAATGTGCATACAAAGGGCCCTTTAAACAATGGATTATTAAGAAAGGTCGCATTGAAGCAATTTGTTGTGATCAAGTCAATATTCTCTCAATGTGCTATTACCATATAACTCCTTCCCCGTCTCAACCAATTATATTCATATAGAAGTGAAGGTTCTTACTATAGCAGTGATCAAATCAATAGGATGTGCTTCAATAATTCACGATACAACCCTATCAATTTGTTAGGTGATGAATAAGCACACACTCTCTCTAGTCAATTAAAAATTACTGATTTGATTGTCAATTTTCAGGATTTTTTTTAAGAATGCATCCTATATTGCTTCAAGGTACGAAAACGTTGCATCAATCAACAAGGTTACAGGCGAGGCCTCTCTAAAGGGCCCCTTTTCCTCAAGAAGCATTGACTCAACGTCTTTGTTTATACTTTTGAGACTTCTACTTCACTTGAAGTTCTAATTACTTCAAATTGAAACTGCGTAACATCATTTCCGAATTATACCTTGATGTATTAGATAGGATCAGTCCATTTTATCAACTAATCATTTTCAATTGATAGACGATTTAGTAAACACATGGAGATGTAGCTACTGAGACAATACCTCCATCCTAACTCTTTCTAACATGTAGTCTCCACATCCAACATACACAATTCCAACCAGTGGTAGGTGCTACCACTGGCTAAAATAGGGAAACCAGAGTTTATGTTATACAATAATTTGATTTGTTTTACAGCAGAGCTTCCTACTCACAGACAAGATATTTTACAGCTATGAAAATAAGATGTAAGCTGATTTAATTCCATAATACCTTGTGAAACAAGGAAATGAAAAGATCCTTGATTGGTCTTGTCAAACCAATCAATCCTCTCTCTCATTCAATTCTAGAACTTACACTTTATAATGTGAAAAGCTCCTTTGACCATTTATCGAACAGGAGTTACATTTCCTTGAAATCTACAACTGTGTTTGGTTGACAATAAGAGAAGGTCCTGGAGTGTTTGTGTCCTTCTTGAGCGGGATCGGCCAGTTTCCTGCAACAACTCTCTAAGTCTGTGTCTTTCATGCTCAACATCTGGATGCACTGTACCCAATCTGTCTTCTTTCACTTCAAGAATATCTTCCAGCAAAGTTATTGCATCTTCCACCCTGAAAATCGCAAAATCAAACATCTCCACAAAAATGAATACTATGCGAGAGACGAAAAGAAAGAAGTGATCAGCAGCTTCCAATAGATAAAGACCATGCTATCATAGTTGAGGAATGCTTAAAGCATTTCCGTCTTGAACATGGATAAATTATCTTAATTTACTTATTCTATATACTAAAAATTAGATTATGAACAGGGAGATTGACTCATCACTATTGAACACAGGATCTGTAAGGGGTGCAACAAGTGAAGTAGAGGATGAAACACAGTTATTTTAACTTGACATAGATCTAATGATATTAGGGCACCTACATATATATTTGCAGTTACAACATAATATATGAAATATGAAATTAAAACAATCAAACAAAGCTTGGAAATTTTGTTTTGAAACTGAACACTGATAGGAATAATCATTTAAACAAGTAGACACAAAACATATACGTAGTCATATCCAATTTTTTTAAACAATGATTCCTCACTATAAAAAGTAATCTCGAATCTCTAAGTAGACACATTTTGATAGGTTCTTCGGACCAATTTGGTCTAAAGAATGTTAAAAGTCATCATGTCTCATCTATCCATATCTATCTATATTTATGGATATACATATACATGATATAGCAAGAATTTTCCAAAGGGTGTGTACTTGGAATTGACTCATAAAATAGGAGCTGCCTAAAGCACATCCAATTTCAAAAATAGGTGAAACATGGCTAGCAAATATAGCAAGATTTTCCAAACGGTGTCAACTTGGAATTGACTCATAAAATAGGAGCTGCCCAAAGCCCATCCAATTTTAAAAATAGGTGAAACATGGCTAGCAAATAAAACATATCTAAGCAATGATCCATAAAGTACCAGAGCTCCATGGTTTACAAAGTACCTTCCCATTGCATCATATGTTCCAGCTAGATTGCTGGTAATTGCCAGTGTATCAGCATGGTGAGGGCCACAAACCTCCTCCATAATGCTCCTCGCTTCTTCAAAATTCTCTGCTGCATCCCATATTGCATTGAGACCTACACAAGCTAATCCCAACTGATTCAAAAGCATTCCTAATAGCCATGTCTTTCTACTAGCACCTACTCTAAGCTTAGATACTGCTCTCCTGAAAACCATGTAGGCTTCCTCGTATTTCCCAACCAGGTGGAATAACACTCCCATCTGAGCCTCAATAGCACCTACTGAACTCTGCTGCCCTGGAGTGTTCTCCATAATTTCAAGAGCATTTTGCAGTAGACAAAGTGCCTGTTTATTTTCACCCATTGATTCAAACAGTCCAGCAATTTCTGTCAATCCTGTAGCAATCTCGTCGCTAGAGTGACCAGCTCCTTGCCTTCCATAAATGATCAAGGCGTTTTCACAATGGGTCTTGGCTTCCTTCAGTTTTCCGGTTCTCAAATAGAGATTAGCTAGACTTGCATATACAGAGGCTACTGTGGTATGCCCTTCACCATACTCTGACTTGAACACTGCAAGTGCCTTGTGATAAGAAAATATGGCCTCATCATAGTGACTGAGAGAAACGTATGAATCTCCAATGCTACAATCTACAAATGCCACTTCAATCTTTTTATCATTTGCTAACAGAGCTGCACTGGCCAGAACAAGATTCTGAAGTGCTCCCTCGTGGTCATCTTTCCCAGAAAGAATCAGAGCCATTAGCCTTCTGTCTGCAGCCTCTTGCAATGTACCAGTAGCATTATGTTCACTGTGAATCTTCAGAGCTTGGTCACAAAGCTCCTCTGCCTCTGGGAACTGCATAACCTGTTCAACCAAAAAGAACACTACCAATTATGCTATTGAGTTATATCTACTCACTATTGTCACAGTGTGAACTTTAGGTTGCTAAGAGCTTAGCTTCAACACGAAAGGGCCAAATGAAACACTTCAAAACAGAGGAAAGATAATGGATCTAACAAAATTCTCAAAATCATGACCAGTATACAACATTTTAGTAAGAGCATCAATGATTCTGATAATGAACTTTCTCAATATTCATTTGCGCGGTGAAAATGGCTCTAACATTTCAACTTAGGTCTAGGTAATGGCATCCTCACATTGCCTAAGACCAACTGAATTAAGAAGCTGCAAAACTTATTGAAAATGAAATGGTTACTACTGTCATAAAACTAGTAACAAAGCATGTATTTGTCTTTAGTGGAGAGATACTTCTTAGACTTATGTAATACAGACATTACGTATTCTATGTTAAAAATGGAGCATAGGGAAAGTATAGAGCAGAGACACAAAGTTCATGCTACTGGCACAGGATGGTAACCCCATTCATGATTCAGTGTATGTTTAAGGCTAGCAGCGAGAGAAATTTGGGAAACTAGTTAGATTATAAAAAACAAGTGTTCGTGACTGATATAAAACCATGTTCATCCCTTATCTGTGATTAGTCCCATAAAAATGTAATTTGATTTATGTGTGTGATAACACTCCAGTCATAAAAAACTAACCTGCAAATGTGACTCTGCAATATATCTGCATGTCTCGGCAACTTGAGGATCCATCACTCCCAAAACCAGCTTCTGAATTTCAAGTCCTGCATGATAAGAATTCAACGCATTTTCGTATTGACCCAGCAAAGAAAAAGTATCCCCAAGTTGCATATATCCAGCAAAGGCTGCAAGAGCATGCTCGGTATCTAATTCAGAACTAAAGATGGATAGGGATCTCTTGAGTACTGGAATGGCTTCCTCATACTGCCCAAGCTTACAGCAAGATGCTGCCAGAAGATGGAGGCTGATTACAAGCTCAAGAGTCACATCTGCAACTGTGAAGTTCTCAAAGAACTCTGCTGCTTTCAGAGCATAAAACCTGGCCTTGAATGGATTTTCACCAGAGTTGTGAAGGGCATGAGCCATTTTCAGAAGAAGGAGCCCTACTTCTGGGTTGTCTAAGCTGAATTGCGCATTGTTGTCTAGTATTAGAAAGCCCCCATTTTCGTCATCTTCCTTGATTCCTGTTTTCCTCGACAACCCCTGTTTGTTGAGATTTTTATCAGAAGCAACCCTCGGAGGCTTCTCATGACTCCTTGATAGAAGTCTCGGGGTTGTATCAGTAGATCCAGTCTCAGAAACGTCATCACTGCTCTTCCTAGGAGTTCTTAATAAGGTTTTTGGTGTTGAGTTATGGGATACCCTGCTGCTGGGATGCTTCTGTTGGCTCAGAGGGCTGCTAGAAACCCTTCTCATAGGCTTATCAGGCACCTTTACAGGAGAATGACTAAATGATTTCCTTGCATCACATACACTTGTCTCATTTGTTTTCCTGCTCTCAAAAGACCTAGCTGAACTGCAAGCAGATACATTTGAAACTCTGTCTGACAAGCATTCCTTAGATCTTCGTGTGGACCTATTACGCTCATTCATAAGGCTATCTGATACATCAGAAGACATTGAATGCCTGTGAATACTAGACCGCCCTGACAGCGAAGAAGGTCTTGGACTACTTGATGGGATCTCCATGCAAGATACACTAATTGGGTCCTTCTGCATTCTATTATGCATATGAGGTGCAGATGAGGGAGGGTTTTTGGAATGCTTTGGGCTGAAAGGAATTACTGGACTAGATGACCCTCTCTTTGACTTATCCATGGGTTCTAGTAGCTTGATTGAGTGTCCACTATTAGGTCCAATGCAAGCTTCTCCTGATGAAATTTATTGTATAAACTGAAGAGCTGTAATGCAGTTACTAACAAAAGTATGCCATTATGTAACAATGATACCAACTAAAATATTGCATTATTCAGCACTCCCACGCATTTATCCCTGCTTTAGAGATGATAAGGATCTGATACTCATTGGAGCTCAATGAGCTCTTAATCGCCAAAAGCACCATGAATGACAATAAACAAGGACCAAGGTTATGTCTCCTACAGAGCACATAAAAGCAGCATTGCGTATTTTCAACTGCCTAATGGGTATCTGAAGTCCTCAACATGGACAGGTGATAATGATCACAGACATGAAAATACAGGATATGGGTTCGGTCTTATCTGAAGTCCTCAACATACAGAGGTGATAATGATCAGAGATGAAACCGCAGGATATGGGTCTGGTCTTATCAATGCAGGTGAGACAATGCAGCCTCCATGTGCAAGGGCCATGTGAAATCTCCAACATAAAGCAATGAGTACAGACGTAAAAAACAAAAAGTTTAGGATATGGGTATGATCTTACCAATGCCAAGGAGGCTTAAGAAACCATGGAAAGCTGCTGGGAAAAAGCAAAATGTATTATCCTATGTACCCCTTGACTGCAACAACTCTTCTCTCGAGTATTGGGCCATGAACATCAAATGCTACAATCATTGTACTTTTAGTCTGAACCCATGTGAAGCCTGAGCTCATTTGACTAATGATTGATTCCCTGTATAGACTGATCATTGAGTTGAAGCATTGCCCTGTGTTGAAGTCCAACATAGACTTCCATTACCACTATGAAGTCTTTTCACAACAAGCATCCATTAAGATTCCTAATTTCCCATTACCAAAAATTCTCATTTGCATCATGTAGATCTAGAAAGTATGAATGAAGTGACATGTGGAAGATCTAGGTGGTGGAATGAGATGTCTTTTTCTATTTCAGTGCATAATGATAGTACTGCACAATTTCCAAGCCCACTTTTTTTTCATGGTCAGTGAGTGAGGTGGGTTTCTGTTTTCAAAGTAGTGTCTTACATCACCAGAAACCCAGATATAATGGACCCAAGGGAAAAGTTCTCCTGTATGGTACACTCCAAAGGGATTGTGTCCTCTTGGGGTTGTAATAATATATGAATATATATTCTCTTTAACCCCATTAATCCATGGGCCTTTATCATGATGGTGACCATCTATCATCCAATCTTTACTTGATGTGCCAATGGATTTAATTTAAGTATATCATAAGGGCCCCCCTTGTGACCCTTATTTCATCTATTGGAACCACCCAACCATTTATAGTGCCAACCATGTCATGGAGTGGAGGGACAACGATTGATGGTTTTGACATATGTCTTCCTTCCACCATACCAGATTTATCAGGATTTACAGTTGTTCACATGGTGTTTGCACTTGTTTAAGTAGACAACAATAGTTCATTAATAGTCCTTCGCTGTCAGATACACTAAAGGTAATAGGTGGTGTTGCCGGAAGTTAAAAAGAGAGGAGTTTAAATCTGGAAAATAATGTAGTGCTTTTTATTACATGTTAGCAGTGGTCTTATGGTATTTAGGTTTTTGATTATATGTCTTAGTGTTATAAGTATTTTGGTTTTATTATGATAATGAATTTTTAAATATATTTTAAATATATTTATTAGAGAATGTTGAGAGAATTCATTTTATGTTTATTTTAAATTTGTTATATATTTTATTCATTAATGATTTTATTATTATTATTATTATTATTATTATTATTATTATTATTATTATTATTATTATTATTATAAAATTGAGGGATGTGTGTTAATTGAGAGGGGTTTCAATTATTAGTTTTTAAGTTAATTTCAGAATCATGTTATATTTGAGAATCTTCACACAATTAATGTTATAATAATTTTTAAAAAAATTAATAGAAGTGCGTTTTTTATATATATAGTGATAGATGGTTTCAATTTAATCATACTATTGTGTTGGATTTGATAAAAAAATTAAGGCAAAAAATAAATTTCAAAACATATTTTTATTGTTTAATAGAAGCAATTTTAATACATTTAACTTCAAGATAAAAAAAGGAAAATATAACAAGTAAATATGTTTATCTCACAACCAATGATGTGCTAAGGATTGAGGGGTATCCTTTTTGCCAAAATCACTCAAGTCATGATCCCAGCGTCATCCTTTTTCTCATGTCAGGATTACTAACAACATGTATTGATCTCTGGGGGGCTCTTTGTGAGCCAAGCAAATTTACCAGTTGAACCAACAAATGTTTATATACAGTGAAATTTTTTAACTTATTAATAAATTTTTGATGTTTATCTTATATTTCAAAAAATATTACAAAATGAAAATGTATTAAGATATTAGTACAAATATTTTAAATACATATATCTAAAATACGTTAAGAGATATCAATCTCAAAATTCTTATCTTACTTTATTTATCAATTCTCTATTAATTGACAATAACTAACAATTTGACTACACTATTGATTGACAATAAATAACAATCTAACTACACTATTGTATTAGGGACATTGTGTCAGATTCAAAAACTATTTATCAGAAAAAGATTTCAAACTTTAAATATTAAATACAAAGAAAAAACTTTTAAATTAAAATGAAATAGATGTCACATTTAAAATTGAAATTATTATATAATGGATAAATGAACATCAAATTTAAAACTAATTATCATAATTATGAACAACTCATTTTATTACACACCCTCACTACAATTAAATATATAATTATTATATCAATTTAATAATTTTTTCAATGATTAAATATTATTTTATCAAATGAAAAAGACTTGTAATTTAAAATGACTCGAATAATACAACATTTTGTCATATAGGCAATTATGTAAAACGTTTTTCTATAATATAATACTCAAAAACCCTTTATGTTTAAAATATGGATCTTTTGTATATCACTTGAATAATTGAAGTCAATGGTTGCCTATAATTTGAATAATTAACTCGAATTTGATTTAAAAGACCATTTAGGTTAATTAAATTATAAATTATATGAGTTCCTTTGTTTTGGGGTCAACCGTGTAGCCTTAAAAGTTTATTCTCATTTCGGCCAACCTAATTATTATTAAATATTTATGACATTTAAAATGATTATATCATGATTGTGTGTGGCATTGAATATAGGGGACATGCACACCAAACTCACATGACGTTTGTCGTTTCAACTCTAGTAAGTGTGGATATGGACATTAGAATGGAAATAAAGAGTTTTATGGTGGACCAATAATTTTCGAAATTTTGATCATGGGATTTTTCCTTCTTTTAAATTAATCGAGGATAATAAGATGTACGTTAAATACATTTTGAAAAATAATTTATAGTATTTTAAAAATATATTTATATTCATATACCACTTTATTTAGAAAGTGTTTATAATTATTTAAAATAATAATTACATTAACAATAATTATAAAATAAGGGAAACTTTACAATAGATAAGCATTTTTTATCCAAAAATGTCAAACTATCAACTTCAATGTGTAATGAACGACATCTCTCATTGTTCGATCGATTTAGAGAAAAGTTGAAGTTTTACATGTATAAACCATACAACACTTCATATATAAAAGGTTTAAATTTGATAAAATAATAAAAATGGGTGGATGCATTGACAACTATTGATCTTATTAAGAGAGAACCTGAATATACGCATGGATTCAAAACATGTGACGCTGTATCATGGAGTTGATGTTTATCGTCCTCATTGACATGTATTGGACATGCATTCAAGAGTTGATCTTACCACAAAAATATTCGAGAAATAAAATAGACTATCAGATGGATGACGGATAAGTGTTTCTTGAACATATGCAACTATTGTTACGTGTACAACTATATATATGTAAGGTGAATGCAAATATTGTCTTCTTAGATGGTTGAGGCTTTGTTGATTTGGTGAATGTTTTAATGTTTGTTGTAAGATTCATTTGATTTGGGTAATGATTTCCTTGGCTTTGTATCGAGTTGTGGGACTCAGTCAAAACCCTCTTTTATATTTATATAAAAAGACATTTTAAATCGAGAAGATTAAGTGTTTTCCTTAATCTTTTATCGTCAATTAAATTACTCTCCTTATTATTTAAGGGAAATCTTAAAGTTCGGAGAGGTTTGGCAATAAAAATTTAAATCAAGAATGAGATAGGATATTTGTATCATGTAGTTTGGCATGATTGAGTATGCAAAGTAATCTAATATATAGAAATAATATTTAATAATGGTTACGCATAGTGCATTGTGAACCTTAAAAATATATTTCTTTTAATTTTCCTTATTAATCAAAAAGATTCAAAAGCCCAAAAGAATAGGTTAATTACCCTTTTGATTAATGTTACATAATAAATATAGTCCCCCCCAACCGTTGAGCATAACCATCTAGTGTGTTTGGTGTGGACTGCCATGCTAGACATTGACCCCCAATTGGTCCCATGCAACTCTCTGTTAAGGTGTTACTAGTGTGTTGGGCTTAACCATAGTTATTTTCTTAACCAATTTTTGTTTGTATTAACTACTATTTTTGACTTAATTATGATTGTTAAGGCCTCACCAATGTAGTCACGAGGAATGTTAATAATCAAGCAAAAGTAAATTTTAGTTTGCATTATTTTAAAAACTCGCACCACTTCATGAGCTCTCTAGAGCCTCCCCTTCTCAACTTCCCCTTCCCCTTCACGAGCTCAGTTTCCCTCGTCCTCTTCATCACCACGACTAGATAAATAGTTGTGGACCTTTCTGTTCTTTATTCAAAGCCCATCATTGTGCTCATCTACACACCATTGAGACTCTGCATATCCTCTGGAGAATATGGTGATTTCAATCAAGGATGAGCAAATGACATTACAAATGGTAGAAAAAGTAGCACCCACTAGGTAAGTTATTGTGCCCTTTATTTGTAAGGTTTCAAGGTTGTGTACTTTTGAGATGTGGGTAGATGCAAGATAATGGGGGACAAAAGGGGAGGTATAAAATGACATTTTTTTTCTAAAAATAACAATAGTTGAACTTGGAGAGAATGTTAGAGACACTTAGAAAAGGAATTTGACAATGACATAAGAACATGAATTGTGGCATTTTGAACGTAGTTTCTAAATATATAATTTTTTTCAATACTCAGATGGTAAAAGTGCATGAAATAAATGCATTAATGATAATAGGTCGATCATTATTTGTGAAAAGATAAGGAGATTGCATATGTACGAACACACTTTTTTTGAGTAAATGAATGAATTTTTGTATGAAACTTCATATATGGAGAGGTGAAATATCAAAGATTGTTGAGAATTTTTTTATTAATTTTCTTAGCTAATTATAAGCTTTTAACTGGAGCCAAATCCAGTTCTAGGGCACAATAGGAGGCCTAGTCTCCTAAAAAGATAATAGGAAATCTCAATCGAAAACACTACAAACTAACAATCTTCTAAAAATTAAGGAAGATACAAAGCTAAAAGCTTAGAACCTAACTAGAAATTTAACACTTACTAAAATCTAGTAAGAGAAAATATTTCCATAAGTAGTAAGGAAAACCAATGAGCCCAATATTAACTCAACCTTTTGAAGACAACAATCGTCTGCCCCTTTTGGAGAGAAGAGATTCCATTGTCCATTGAGTGCCACCATAAATGGAGTTCATAGCATCGAGTTGTAGCCTTTCTACTTCTATTTTCCTACCTCTTTTCCCTTTCTTGCCAAAATTAGGAGTCTTCAATTTGCAAGGCTATTGATCTATCGATAAAACCTCCCTACTAATGATCTCTTCTTCTTCTTCCTCCTAATCTTCACTAACCTCTTCTGATACTTCCTTCTGTTGGGTCTAATCCATTGAAGGAAAATTTTTGTCATCACCTACTCGTGTAGATTTCTCAACAACTACTTCCCCTTCTAGAAAGGGAGAGGAAGGCTATCTTGCCTCTAAGTCAATTTGATCTTCTACTATTGCTTTAAAAAAGATGTTTGAGATCATTTAAAACCTTTCTCAAGACAAAAAACAATCTTATGATCAGCTTGGTTACATTTAAAACACCTAAAAGGAAGGCCTTCAAAATTGATGAAATGAGTCCAAACCCCAAGTGAGGAAGAAATCTGAATAAAATGATAAAGAGGTTTGGCTAAACCCTAACATAGCTTCTATTTGTCTCAATAGATTCAACAATTTTAACAAACACTCCCAATTTACTAACCAATAATTTAAGAATATCTAGATCATGCATGTATAATGGGAGATTATAAAGTCTTAACCATACTAGAGCTTGAGAAATCACCACTACAATTGAATCAAAAAAGGATCCCAAGGACATAAAAAAATCCCTGCTTACCAATAAACCAAGGCCCATTCAACCAAATAAAATATCTATCTTCGGTAGATTGAAACAAGAGATGAAAAAAATCATTAGATAACATTGAGATAATACGAGTTTTAAAATAAATCTAGGTACCTTTCAACCATTGTAACAGTACTTCCCAAGACAACCTCTTCCCTATACTTATGCCTATCAATGATTTCTTCCTCCTTTCCATACCAATCACTATCAGATATGAATCTAAAATTTCTAAAATAGGGGGCATATCAGAGAAAATTAATGGAACATCCCCTAGATAGGACATTTCCTGGACTCTTTTTTTGGCCTATCAACTTCTGAAAACCCCTTAGAACCATTCTCCACTTCTTTTTCTTCCACAAAATGCTCTCTTAAATAAATCTAATTTTTGGAAATAAGAACAGGGTTTGAATTAGTCTTAGCCTTAAGAATAAGTTATTTTTAGAACACTCCACATGAATGATAAGGATTGGAGATATTCTTATAATAAAAAACACTAGATCCTTAGAATAAACCCTATCTAGCCCCTCTATTGACTTAGGTACCCATTTCCTTGGCGAGGCTCCACTACTAGACCAGTCTCTGACCTATTCCAAAAGCTCTGGCCCTAAATATTGGTCAATAAATATAGAAGGATATTTACCTATTATCAACTCTAGAGAGGCCAAACCAAATTTGAAAAGGTCTATTTTTTGAATAAAATGTCTCCTACTCTGATTGTTCCTAGTTGAAGAAACTAACCCACCTGACCCCTCACCAAAGACAACCCTTGATGGATTTTTCTTTCCCTCCTGACTGCTGGATGAGCCCTCCTCTACCACTTCCCCTTCATCTCCACCTATATCCTACTCTTTCCTACCCTCATTCATTGATGTTGTCTCCTGTCCTTTGTCACCAACTTCCCACAGCCAGTCATTGCCTACATCTACATCATCATCTATTGTGATCGCATCATAAAACCCCTCTCTAAATCCTCATTATATATATATATATATAATAATTTTACATGTCAATACAATTGGAAAATTTAAATTGTAAGTGTACGAACATAACTTTTTTACCTTAACTTCATGAAAATAATTTTTTTTGAAGCATAGTTGACAATGTGTAGATTGTTGAGATATAAGTTTTATAAACATTTCATTAATATTCAAAACATTATAAATGAATTTGTGACAATATGTATATAGTCAATAATGAGATATATTATGTATAAATTAAGTAATAATTATAAATAATATTCTAACATTAAGAAAAATATGTATTCTAAAACTATGCTTCCCCTCTACAAATCCATATATTTTTTTTAAATAATAAAAGTTGTCTGATCAGATGTGTCAACAAAGATTAAAAAACCCCTAAATTTATTAGAATGGCTAGTTCATGGCAGGGTTTAGACCAGGTTTGGGACCCTCCAGGCCTACAATTGAGGTAGTTTTGTAGGAAAAGTGACAACAAAAAGTGAAATTATAAAGGGTGTATGCCCTCTGTAAACCAAATTTTTGAAACATTTATTATTTTTGCCCATTTTTCATGGATCAAAAAGGGTGTGCATGCTTTCAAAATCATGCACGCCCTTTATGATTCACAAATTCTCCTGGCTTTCCCATGAAATTTGCTCATTTGTTTTGTTATTTGTAAATTATAAACTAGTTTTTTCTACTGTAACTATGCAAATTTGGTAAATTATCCATTCACTTTGTTTGAATGACTACAAATTCTTCAAGTTTAAATATACAATTGTCTTATTTTAGTAAAAATAAATAATGGGATCAAAAAGTCATCGCAAAAAACCAATCAAAGAGTTAACAAATGAGGAAATTGAAGATAAGAGAGAAAATAAAATAAAAAGACAAGCAGATAGGAGATCATCCATAAGGGCTTCTAGGCAAGGTGAATATGTTTCATCCACACCAAGTAATATTTCAAATGAAAATAACATGCTCAATTCTATAGAATTTAGTTTAGATATGTCTTAAAATGAGATAAAAGAACTCAATCAATCTTTGTTACATGGTGAAATTCAAAATTTAAAGCATGTAAGTAATGAATTTATAATTAGTAATGAAATATATGAACAAACACAATATAATGAAACATTCATTCATAATGAATTTTATGTGTATGATCATAATCAACATCAAGTAATGATCCCAAATCATGTGTCTCCTAATGAAGAGTAATTCAATTCGTTTGTAGGGTCTAATGTAGATAGTCAACCCTCTATTATCCCTACTATGGTTGAAGTGGTAACACCACATAATTTAATACAAATTATAGCTCTTACACCCACACCTCCAAGGATAATAAGATGAAAACCAAGGTATTTGGTTGAAATAGATGAGAAAATAATATAACTTTCTATGGAAGCTAAAATGTCAAAAGATCAATTCAACGTCATGCCCAACATGTATGGGATTATGCATTTGAGAATAAAACCCATACACAATGATGTCAACTATTTTTTAAATTAATAAAAATGTAAAAAATTCATCTTGTGATGTATAATTTGGGGTTAATAACATTCAACATGGAGGGAATAAATAGTACAATAGTAAAGAATCTATTTAATGGATTTAAGACAATAAGTGATAAAAGTCAGAAAAAAGATAGTAATGTGGCAAGATCAGTAATAATGGAATCTATGGTGAGTAAATCAAATTTAAATCTCAAATTCTTAGTGAAACAAGTAAATCATTGAACTTAAATATAAAAACTCTAATAAATGCAATAAAAATAAGAATAAGGCTTGATGACACTTCACTTAGAGATTGTTGGGCATTTAGTGGTAGACTCCCATGAAAAGATAAGGTATTAGTTGAAGGAACAAGACATTTGATTGAATTTTTTTGGCACAAAAACATAAGTGTCTCATCTAATGTAAAAGATGTTAAAATAAGAAAAGGCTAAACAAACTATGAGCCACATGCAAAACATTTCTTAGACATGACCCAAATAAAATTTTATAAAATGTTTATTGAAAAATTTAATGGCCAATTGATAATTAGCCAAAGGTCATTTGAAAATGTAAGCCTTTCTATGTTAAAATCAATCAATCACGCACCACATGTTGTTGTAGGGTAAATGTTGAATTTTCTATGTATTTTGATGTTTTTTATCATATATGTTGTACTTTAAATACTGACGAGATTTTGACAGAATGTATGGTGTCTTCCCCACCTAAGACATCAAGAGAACTAATACAAAGTCTTTTATATCAAAGGCCTAAAGGACAATTTTTTTTACCAAATAATGTTTAGATGGAATATGTAATAGTTGTACTGGTTTGTCGAATTTGACAAGTTATATACATGAAGAAATTTCATGTGAATTTAGAAAGCAACTAGTTGATTATAAGAAGTAAAAATATGTAAAGTGTGTGTTAAAAGATAGAAAAGAGATGTGAGTTGGTTATGACCCAATTTTTTGTATCTGATTTCATATTTGAATTCAATATGAATATTATCTACCAATATGCAAGACATACACACAAATCAAAATGGTTAGATAATCAATTCAAGGTATGCCAAAATAAATTCCTAGTTGGTACCATTGTTTCGGTTGTGGACTTTGCTAAAAAATACACACTACAAGCATAGAATGAGTTTTAATCGCAATACTATAATTCAATTCAAGTTGTAATTTTTGTTCATATTATATTCATACATGCACTTGAAAACATAGATGACAATAGAAAGATTTTGAGGAAGTACCACTTTTATATGAGCGATGACATATCACATTCTCTAAAGTTTGTCCAAGGTTGTTTTGAGATATTTTATATAAATATTAATGCAAGAGAAATCATGTTTGATAAACACTGCATTTGGTCAGACAATTATGTAGGGTAGTTTAATAATTCTTGATTGTTTTACTAGTTAGGCAGAATGCATAAGAAGAATGGTGTTCAACATTTTTTGAGCTTCTTTGAGGCTAGGCATGGAAAAGGGGAGCATGATGTAGGTGTATGTGTAAAAACATCCCTTAAAATAGAGTAAGCAAAGAACAAGGATGGTGCTAATTTGATTGATGCTACAAGTATTATGACTTGGTGTAATGAAAATATTTGTCATGGATAAGATAAACATTCTCATGTGTAAATATTCTTTTGGTTAATAGAGGAGAAGTACAAGGCAATGTATGGATATTGTAGTCTAGTACCTGGATCAAGTGTTTTCCACTCCATTCAAACCTCAAATTCAGGTTCATGGACTATTTATACTAGAGATATGGCATGTTTTTGTTCTACATGTATGGAATTTAATTGGAATGCATGTGAGTCAAAATAATGGGTTGAAAAATGGTATTGTAGACCCATATCACCTGTAGAGAGTATCCATTCACTTCAATAATTCATAGATTATGAAATGGTATCATCAATTGACTTTGACCTCATCTTAGATCTTGTGCAACTAGGTAAAATTTATTCTTTAATTAAATATACAACCTTATTTAGATATTAGTGATATCTTTATTTTTTATTATATGTGCTTACAATTTGATTACACTTTAAATACAAGGCATGTTTCTGTAGTCATTACACTTGAGGATAATGATGAGGGAACAAACTACTACTTGTGTCATTGTGTAGAGGCAAAAAAAAATTAACCACAAATGTTATGGATGGAGAAGAGCTAATTTATCCCATTGGATCCATAGAGGTTATAATAACCTAGCTTCTTAGGTACTATCATAAAAAAAAAATTGTTATTTGAGGACTTTTAAACATACAAGGTGGTGCTTCATTATTCAAATCTAGTTATTACTACAAATATTCAAATGATCAAATATCATGAAAAGCCTCACAATATAACTTTGTGTAAAGTGTGTGAATCTGACCATAATTTTTTTTTTAAAATTGCAAATAAATATGATCCTAAAGGTATGTTAAATTGAATTGGTGATTTTATATTTTGTTTCAAATTAATATAGTTAACTTAATTTAATGTATTTTAATTTTCAATTATTTTATCATTATGTGTTTATTTATGTTTAAATTTTTTACTAACAATTTTAATGTAGGTTAGTGGCACCAGATGAGCTTCCACCTTCACATGGTTAGTGTCATGAATAGAGAATAATATCTTCTTTCGATGAAGAAAATCTAAAAAATAATTCATATTAATGTTATCTCCCTTAAGCAAACAGGTTTTCACCTTATCTTTGTTTGTCCTTTCAATAAAATAATAAAATAGTTTTATATATGCCTTAATTATGGTCTAGAGTTAGAGATAATTCTCCTAGGATTTATTAGAGTCATCCATACAGGTGTAGGAGCTGATGGTTTGTCTCTATCCCTCACGATTCTCCTGCAATGCATGATAGAAGTTCACTTAGTTTGCACACTCAAAGACAAGGAGATTATTTTAAGGGAAATGTCCAATCAACTATAACCTTCACTCCCAAGGTGTGATTGAGACCATACAATGGATGTTATATCTTTAAAATTCTTGAATAGATGTGTCTGCATAGATGGTTTATTGATTAGGCTAATGAGTTAGAATATATAGACCCCATTGACCAACTTTTGGCCCATTCTGAGATATTGGCTACAAGACAAACCTCATTTTCACATCTTGTCCAGATTGAGTTAGAGATAGTACTCCTAGGACTTTTTATAAGACTCATATTTGCATGTTCAGGAGCTGACAGTTCATCTCTAACCCTCAAAATTTTCCTGCAACATGTGATGGAAGTTCACTCAATTTGCACACTCAGGAACGAGTGGATTATCTTAAGGGATGTGTTCAATCAACTAAAAAATTCTCTCTTGAGGCTAGACTAACATCAAAAAATAGTTTTTCTATCCTTAAAATGCCTATCTAGACATGTCCATGTAGATGATTCATCGATCAAGCTAACAAGTCAGAATATACGACCCCCAATAACCAAATTTTAGCCCATTCTAAGAGATTTGGCTATGAGAGAAATCTCATTGCCACATCTTGCCCATCTCAAGTTAGATAAAATCCTCATGTTATTTCTTAGAAGACTCATCTATGCATGTGTAGGATATGACGATTCATCTCTATCCCTCATAATTCTCTTACAACATGTGATAAAAGTTTGCTTAGTTTGCACACTTAGGGACAAGTGGATTCTCTCAAGGGATACATTTGATCAACTATAATCTTCACTCTTAAGGCTCGATTGAGATTAGATAATGGCCATTATAGCATTAAAATTCCTATTTAAATGTGTCCATATAAATAGTTTGTTGGTTCGACTAATGAGTCAGAATATACGACCCCCACTAACCAATTTTTGGCCTAATATGAGAGATATAGCTACAATAAAAACCTCATTACTACATCTTTCCCATCTTAATTTAGATAAAATAATCTTGAAATTTCTTAGAGGACTCATCCATACACATGTAGAATTTTATGGTTCATCTCTAGGCCTCACGGTTCTCCTGAAAAATGCGACCAAAGTTTGCTTAGTTTGTACACTCAGGGATGAGGGGATTTTCTTATGGGATGTGTTTGATCAATTTCAACATTCACTCCTGAGACCTAATAGAGACTAAAAAATATTTTTTCTAGCCTTAAAATGCCCATTTAGATGTATTTGCATAAATGGTTCATCAATTGGGCTAATGTGTTAGAATATACGACCCTTGTTGACCAAGTTTTGACCTATCTTGAGAGATTTGGCTGCAAGAGAAACCTCATTACTGCATCTCACTTGTATCAAGTTAGAGAAAATACTCATGGTATTTATTAGAGGACTTATCTATACATGTGTATGAGATGAAAATTTATCTCTATCCATCATAGTTCTCTTGCAACATATGACTGAAGTTTGCTCACTTTGCACACTTAGGGATGAGTGGATTCTCTTAAGGGATGCATCTAATCAACTGTAACCTTCACTCTTGGGGCATAACTGAGATTGAATAATAATTATTATAGCCTTAAAATTCCCATATAGATGTGTCTATGTAGATGATTCATATATTGGGATAATGAGTAATAATATATGGCCCCCACTAATTAACTTTTGGCCTATTTTGAGAGATTTAGCTATGAGATAAACCTCATTGTTGAATCTCACCTATCTCAATTTAGATAAATACTCTTGGGATTTATTAGAAGACTTGTCCATATAGGCGTAAAATCTTATGGCTCATTTCTATTCCTCACATTTATCCTGTAATGTATGACCAAAGTTCACTTAGTTTACATACTCAAGGACAAGTTGATTCTCTTAAGTGATGCATATGATCAACTACAACCTTCACTCCCAAGGTGCAACCAAGAATTAAAAATGACTATTGTAGCCTTAAAATGCCCATATGGATGTGTTTACATAGATGGTTCATCAATTTGAATAATGATTTACAATATACGACCCCCATTGACCAACTGTTGGCTAGTTCTAAGAGATTTGGCTGTGAGAGAAACCTCATTGTCACATCTCACCCATCTTGAGTTAGAGAGAATCCTCCCAAGATTTATTATAAGACTCGTCCATGCACATTTAGAAGCTGACAAATCATCTCTATCCCTCACAATTATTATGAAATGCATGACCAAATTTCACTCATTTTGCACACTTAGGGACAAGTGGATTCTCTTAAAGAATGAATTTGATCAACAAAAACCTTTCTATCCTTAAAATTTTCATCTAGATGTGTTTTTTTATATGGTTCATCAATTGGGCTAATGAGTCACAATATGTGGCCCTCACTGAGCCCATTATGAGAGATTTTGTCATGTGAGAAACCTCATTGCCATGTCTCACTAGTCTCAAGTTAGATAAAATCCTCTTGATATTTATTAGAGGACTCATCCATGCATGTGAAGGATTTGATGTCTCATCTCTAGCCCTCACATTTCTTCTATAACATGTGATTAAAGTTTGCTCATTTTATACACTTAGGGACAAATGGATTCTCTTAAGGGATGCATTTGATCAATTGCAACCTTCACTATTGGGGCATGACTGATACTAGACAACATATATTCTAGCCTTAAAATTCCTATTTGGATGTATCTATATAGATGGTTTATCGATTGGGCTAATAAGTCACAATATACAACCATCATTGACCAATGTTTGGCTTGCTTTGAGAGATGTAGCTATAAGAGAAACCTCATTGCCACATCTTACCTATCTCGAGTTATATAAAATATTCTTAGTATTTATTAGAGGCCTCATTTATACATGTGTAGGAGTTGATAGTTTGTCTCTATCCTTCACGGGTATCATGTAATGCATGACCTAAGTTGAAGGAGGATCTTAACCAAAATTAGGCATTGTAAGCTTGTTAAAGCTTTGAATTTCCTGATATGCATTGAATTCATTAAGAGGGAGACGTTGAACACCTTAAACAAGCATAAAATTAAAATTTTTTAAGGAGTTTTAATATACCTTATGGAAAATAATGAGGGTTTAAAATGTTTCCAACTTCAAATAAGACCTTTTTAGGTGCTCTCGACCTTTAGGCTACCATGAAACTCTAGGCCATTCTAAAAACCCTTGTATCTTATGATTTATTTGGTAAAATGCTCTCAAATTTAGAGGAGAGATATGATATGATGTATAAAAACTATTGGATAATGATATAAGTGATTTGGAGGTCTGAGGAGTGATTAGTAAGAGTTGTAAGAGTGTTTATCTTAAAAATCCCTGTTGTTCCTATCAAAAGAAAATTGTCAAGTAAGATTTTAGTAGTTTTAAAGACCTAGAAAATAAGGAAAACTTTTGAAACATGAAAGGTAAGGTGTATAGGTATGAATGGTATCTTGTTAAGGAATACAAATTTTTTTCAAGAGGAAGATGGTGTCAAGAGGTCTCAAAACCTGCCTTTATTAGCATAAAACTTTGCAAATATGCCTTAGATGGACGTTTGGTGTTGAATCAAGGCTTGACACCTTTTGGAGGAGTTTAAGAAAGCATACAAAAACCTTAAATAGGTATAAAAGGTGAGTGAAGTGTTTTAAAAAAACAAACTATATAATTTTCTAGCCTCTTGGCCTTGCACACGCCTATCTAAGGTCAACCTAGGGTTTCCAAATTGTAACTAGAATATCTTTTGTTCTAACCATTAAAAATTCTTAAAATATTGGAATATAGTTTAAATTATCAAATTACTTAATATTAATGAGGTTTTGGACTAGTATAAGTTCATACTTTATGGTTTTTTAAACTATGTCATTATACTAGACCTAAATAAGCCTAATTGATAAAAAGGTGAGTTGAGTTAGCTGGGTTGCATGGAGAGTTGGATCATAGAACTTGGCATGGAGTTGAATAAGGATAATAAGTACTTGAAAATGTATTTTGTCTTATCAAAAACTTTATTTCTTGTCTGTAACTTCTAGGTTTTGAGGGCTACTAGAGAAGGAGACTTGAAGAAAGAAGGTGTAGTTGAGTTGGGAATTCTAAATTGAGGAATGTATTATTGGATCGGATGTATGTAATAGATATAATGAGTAGGTATATGTCCCTATATTCACTATAAGTATATCTAGAGTCATTGAACCATGAATGAGATCTTTAAGCCTTGAAACTATGACAAAAAATAAGCAAGATTAGAGAGTAAAGTTATGAGTAGTAGGTTGTGAGATTATTAGGATGATGATAAGAAGGAGAGAATGCAGAGGAAGGTAAAGAGTGATAGATATTGAAATAGAGAGTGAGAATTATATGCATTATATGCATGAAGGAAGATATTGAGTTCACTATGTGTGTGAGAGGATGATATTTACACTAAAGAGGATGAGATTGAAATAAGGGATGATAGGTTTCATGATCAAGAAGGAGGTTAAGGGATAAGTAAAGGAACTTCTATCCATAAAAAATATTAGACAAAGTGGAGAGGAAATTCAAATCAAATATTAGAGCTAGGTGAATGTCTAATATAAGTGTACGTTTTATTTACATTAGGTATTTGTTTTTCATTTACATCATAAGACCTTAAAAATAGTCAATTCAATGCTAAGTCATGAATTACAATACATTTATATAAATTTTGAGACCACAATACCATAAATGAGCCTTTATAATAGTCATGCACCTTTAATAGGTGATGAATTTCTCCAAGAACATCAAATACTCTTTATTATGAATTTTAATTCAATTTTGGAGGGAAAATATAGACACCCCCTAATTAAGATATTAAAAAAAATTGAATCCAGGATAGTCTATTTATTAACAAAAACACACTATATACACCCTGATGGATGATTCTCCTACATCACTTGATGACCTTTGGTACTTCTTACTCTCTCACTTTGAACATACTCTATCTAGGTCTAATTTTCAATGAATTTCTTATGAATTTTCACTTAGAATATCACTAAAATATTTTATATTGTCAAGGGAGGTCTATATTTATTTCAAATGAGTAAGAAACCAATTTTAATTATTTTTTTATTAAGATATTAGGTCCAAAACTCTAAAACCTTGTTTTAGGCTTCTAGGCCTAATAAATCACTCAATAAGTCAAAATAGTAAATCCACCTTTACACACCCTAAAATATAATTTATTAAGGTTATTAAAAAATTAAAAAGGGGAATAAATACTCCAAATAAAGTTTTTACATCATTAACAATAAATCTCACCCTAATCCATACTTGATTATCTTGGAAAATAGACACGTACAGGCAGTCTAAAACTCAGTCTTCAATAACAAAAGCTAAAATATGTTTTGGGCATTGAAACTAATTTTAACACTTTCCTTAATCACCTTACAAGATACATACCAAAATTGAGAGGATTTCACTAATTAACAATAAAATTAAAGGTCTTTTTATACACAAAACCCTAATTTACACTTAGTAGGCCTAATGGCTACTAATAGGTGAAAACACAAAATGATCCTTTAAAAATGTAAATAAATCCCCTAATAATTATTTTCAAGCATAAAAAATGTGTTATAAACTTTACTTCACCTTTTTAGACTCAAATTTGAAAAAATTGAGGCAAAATTCCCTTCTTGCTATCAAGAACACTAAGATATTAGGGTTTTCATAAACTTAGTTGGTCATAAATACTATTTTACATAATAATTTAATATAAAACCACTTTTATCATTATATAAACTCCTTTGGATATATATCCACCACTTTTGGTGATTTTTGGAGGGTTAAATTAATATAAATATTGAAATTTTTGTCTTTTCAACCCTAGAACTAGGGTTTCTTAGTCTTCTCAAAAGTTGAGAGCTTATAAACAATGATTCAAGCATATTAACACATTTTGGATAAATATAAAACCTATAATAGATACCCATTTAACTATTCCAATCCTTAATTTTGACTCATGCATAAATTTATATAGGTTTCAAGTAGCTACATAGACTGTATACACACAAAAAATAGGTTATACAAGGTTTTTAATGAAACAACTTCAACCTGAGCACAAAAACAATAAAAAATATGATAAATCACCATCATTCATGCAATGAAAAACATTATTACACAAAATTTAAGCAATACATGTCTTTTAATAGCAATAAATTTTGCATTACAATAATATACAGACCCTGTTATGAACTAGTAAAGTGTGCTTCACTCTCTCTAACCCTATGAATGATTATTATTATCCTTATTAAGCTTAAATTAATCCTTTTACATATCCACTTAGTTAGGAATTATGTATATCTCTTCATTTCAACCCAACTAAACTTAATAATTTTGCTAAACCTGTCTCAGATTCTTCTTTATCCGCTTGGGTTTTCTTTAGCAAATTGACTAACAAACTAATTTTAGACCCTATGGACAATTATGATCTTCAAGACCTTGTCAAAAAATATGATATTAAAGATAGTTATAACCCTTTATAAACATGTATAACACCATTATAAACCTATTAGACTCTTAATAATTTACAAAACCTTACAATTTATCCACAACCTTACATATTCATATTTGAAAATTCAAATTGAAAATTTGGTGGAAAAACACCAAATTCCCATATAGGATCTATATTTCACTCTTTGAAGGCCAAGAGATGCATCTTATTGACTAAATGCAACCTATAGGACCTATAAAACTCTTAAACAAGGACCTTATTACATGTTGGCAGGATGCTCCTGCATCATCACTAGACCTCCTAACAACTATGATCAAGTACAACTTATAATATTTACATCCCTAAAATTGATCACAAGTCTACTTACATCACAATTGTAAACTGATATATAATTAAATGTAAATGAAACAAGTAAACATTAAATTTTTCCTGCATCACTAGACCCCCTAATAATTATGATCAAGTACAACTTATAATATTTACATCCTTCAAATTGACCACAAGTCCACTTACATCACAATTGAAAATTGACATGTAATTAAATGTAAATGAAACAAGTTAATAGTAAATTGCTCCTACATCACTAGACCTCCTAAAAACTATGATCAAGTACAAATTATAATATTTACATCCATGAAATTGATCACAAGTCCACTTATATCACAATTACAAATTGATATGTAATTAAATGTAAATGAAACAAGTAAATAGTAAATTGCTCCTGCATCACTAGACCTCCTAACAATTTTGATCAAGTACAATTTATAATATTTACATCCTTGAAATTGACCACGAGTCCACTTACATCACAATTGCAAATTGATATGTAATTAAATGTAAATGAAACAAGTAAATAGTAAATTTATTTTGCATCACTATACCTCCTAACAACTATGATCAAGTACAACTTATAATATTTACATCCATGAAATTGATCACAAGTCCACTTACATCATAATTATAAATCAATATGTAATTAAATGTAAATGAAATAATTAAATAGTAAATATCACATGTAAATGTAAAATATACATAATGATGAAGCACCTAACTTAGAGAATAATGTGGATCTTTTTAGCCCCATATGAAGTAATCTTGATCATTAACCAATAATATGTATAAATATTAAATGATCAAAATAGAAAATATGCATAGGTAAAGGAATCTTATTGTTAAATAGTATATATGTGTATATGCAAAGTTCTATGTCATAATTCAACATAAATAATAGGATATATATCAAGAAAAAATGTAGACCATAACATGTACATAGACAAAATGCACCATATAGGCATACAATGTGGGCCATATTGGCATATAAAATCGATTGTGCCTACAACTAGATCCCTAACACAACAACTAGCGTTCCTACTCCTCATTGCCTCAAAATAAATTATGCTTTGTTGGCATAAACATAGAGTCAAGGGTGTTAGATACCTCAATACGATGAGAGACTTTCCTTTTAGCATGTGAGTCACCCATTATTTCATCCATAACCTCTAAAAATTATTGTGTTTGTAGAACATATGAAATATAAAAATTAATGCATTAAAATTATATATTGAAAATGATAAATTTTTCAATAATAATTTTTTAAAAAATGATTATAGACACTCACCGTATTCCATATAAATGGTTGTCTTGGGATATGAGATCACATATACACCCATTATGGGGAATCCTATGAAACATACATTAATTGTTAGATCTAGGTGTGCATACAATTATGTAAATATTACAGAATATCATTTCTTAAAGATAAAAACAATTTTACTATGTGTCCTCACTAGTCTCAGTCCTTGAATCATGACCTATTGTAGAGATAATGGATCCTATGATGTTGCCGTAATATCAACAAAACCTTCTTCTCATCTATGAGGGGTACCCATAGCATCCCTTATCATATATAAAACCAATAAATGAATAATGTGTGAATTCAATAAACATGATAAAAATTTATGACTATAATATATATCTTAAAACATAGTTTTTTGTTCAAAGGAAAATAATAATACATGAATAAATATGTAATTTAATAGTTTTCAAACCTATGATTAGGGTACACCCATGCCAATTTGACCTCTAAAATAGAGTCAATGCCTACTGAGCTACCCAAAATATCACCAATCATCTATACAAGTAACAAATAACAAGTTCAATGAGGGTTTGATATTTTTTCAGGTAGAACATCTCGAGGAGGACGGAGTGATGTCTGCGTGCGGGGAAGGGCACGAGGGTGATCCGGCGGTAGGAGACTAGGCAACAGGGTTCAGGCAGAATGATATGGTGTTGGGAGGAAGGGGTTTGGACCAAATAGCAGTTTATTCCAGCGAGAAGGTAAAGCTGAATAAAATTAATGGATGTTTGCTCAGAAGGCAGGACCGTCCAGTGCTAGTCATTCCTCAAGAAACAGTTCAGGAGGACATTGAATACCTCTCTTCACATACCTTGATCTACAAGTTCTTGGGAATTAGAATCCCTCAGCCGGCTTTGGAAGCCTGGGTTAGGCGCTCCTGGGCAGTTGACAGAGATTTTGACATTATGTTGGCAGGGAACAATTACTTCCTGGTAAGTTTTTCCTCTGTAGCGGATCGTAATCACATTTTTGAAGGTGGCCCTTACTTTTATGAATGAGCAAGCCTTTTTCTCAAACCATGGCATGTTGGTTTTAATACGGCTGAGGATCTTCCAGCCTGTGTCCCGGTCTGGGTGAGGCTCCCACGGCTACCGCTGGAATTCTGGCGGGAAGACATCCTCAAACAGATAGCGGCCTTGTTGGGAACACCAACAACGATTGCTCATCAATCTTTAGATAAGAAATTCATTACTTACACCCGGGTCTGTGTAGACATGGATTTATCCAAGCCTCTTCCTGATTCTTTGGAGATTTTTTTGGGTTCACTAACATGGATTCAGCAGATTGACTATGAATCCATTCCTTTCAGATGCAGAATTTGTCATGCTTATGGACATTTACATAGACAATGCCCTCTGGCTGCCAAAGACAAAGGACGAATGCCAGAACCCCCAACGTCATCTTCAGTTTCTGCTGATAAGGGTTCTGGAAGTGCAGGGCAAAATCAAAAAGCTAAAACCCAACCGGATTACCTGAGTAAAGGCAAGAATCCAATCCCTGGGGGTATGGCGCAGGGTTCTGTGGATCAATTTAATAGTGGAGTGGAGGATTTTATTCCAGTTAGGAAGCGAGCTAGAGGCTGAGGATCGAGGCGAGGGACTGTAGAAAGGCATTTGGAACAGGGTTTTAACAAGTTTGAGGCCCTTGATAATATGGTTATTGAGGAGGGTCTTCTTATGCAAGATCATGGAGAAGCTTCAGGACAGCAGAAGCAGTTGCCAGACTCCTTGGAGGGGCAGGATAGGATGGACCATACGCCTCTAGCTAAACCTCTGGCTCTAGAGGAAGGGCAGCATGAGTGTGTGAATGAGCTTAAGGAAAAAGAAGTAAAATGGGCAGATTTGGTGAAGGAGGGTGATGCATGGAAAAAAGACAAAAATTCAGCTTTGGCCCTGGGGCTAAGTCAAAAACAATTCAAAAAGGCCACATCATCCGCTAATCCTAAAGTGGGATGAAAGAAAGACCAGGATAAACTCAAAATTATAGGTGACTTATTGGTGGAATCTGGGGTTGTTAAGCCCTTGGAAGAGCATTTCTCCCAATCCACCCAATGATAGTTTTATCTTGGAATGCAAGGGGTTTGAATAGCTACCCCAGACAGAAAGCTATTCATAGTTTGGTGTGGGACCACTCTCCTGATATTTTTTGCATCCAGGAGACGAAACTTACTGTTAATTCTCTAATTGCTTATATGCCAAATATTTGGCATTTTGGGCAATGGCAGTGTGTTGGAGCTAGAGGCACCTCGGGAGGACTTGCTATGGGATGGGACCAGAGAAAAATCATTCCACAACATTGGGTTACCTGTATTTCGGCCTTGTCAATGATTGCCTCCTCTTTGGAAACTGGTGAGTTATGTCTGGTCACTACAGTCTATGCACCTGCTAACATGGAGGGGTAGCAATAGCTTTGGTCACATATCTGGTACATCCGGCAATGTTTTCCTTACTTACCGTGGATAATAGCTGGGGACTTTAATGTTGTTATGAGCTTGGAGGAGAAGCGTGGTGGACTAAGCCGTTTAGGCTCCTCTTCTGAGTACCTACGCCATAACATTGAAGTGCTTCGTGTCTCTGATGTGAAACCCTCCAAAGGGCTATTTACTTGGAGCAACCGAAGAACAGGTAATGATGCCATTTCTGAACATCTTGATAGATTTTTAGTTTCTTCTTTCTGGCATTCTAGCGCTTTTGCTCTCACTTGTGAGATCTTGGATTGGAGGGGTTCGGACCACTGGCCGATTAAACTTTCCATAGGCCAGATAGGGGGTCCTAGAAAGCCCCCTTTCAAATTCCAATTGATGTGGCTCCGGGATCTTTCTCTTCATGATCTCATAAGCCAATGGTGGAGACAGGGAGCTCCACCTTATGGCACAGCTATGTACTCTTTCTTGAAGAAGCTTCAATATGTTAAAAGGAAACTCCAGATATGGAACAGGATTTGTTTTGGGGATCTACATAGTCAGAAGAAGAAAGCGCAAGACCAGTTGGACGACATTACTAGGCAAATAAGAGAAACTGGGCTCTCGGAGGACCTTCACCTAGTGGAAGCTAGAGCAGCTAATACACTTGCTGAATGGGAACTTTGGGAAGAGATCTATTGGAAACAGAAGGCCCGCAATGAATGGCTTCAGGAAGGAGATAAGAACACTACCTTTTTTCACAATTCTGTGCAAGGGAGGTGAAATGGTAATTTTATTACTTCGCTTATTACTCAGGATGGAACACACCTCTCCTCCTCCCAAGATATTAGCAGAGAAGCTGTCCAGTATTTCGCAAAACTTTTTGACAGCGATACTTTTCCAGATGAAGGGGCAGAAAACACAGTGCTGTCTTGTATTCCATCCTTGGTCGATGATAGAATGAATGAAGAGCTTATGCGTCTGATTGAGAGTGCTGAAGTGGAGGAAGCTTTGTTTAGCATGAAGAAAGGTAAGGCCCCTAGTCCTGACGAATTTCTAGCTGATTTTTTCCAAGAGTTCTGGAGTATAATTAAGCAAGACTTGATGAGTGTCATACAGGAGTCTTATTCTAGCAAGGAAATGCCCTGTGCATTGAATGCTACTTTTCTGGTGCTTATCCCGAAGAAGGAACAAGCGAATAAGCTAGAAATGTATAGACCCATTGCCCTTTGCAATGTTATCTACAAAGTGATTACTAAGCTTATTGCGCAAAGGCTGAAAAGGCTCCTCCCCAATCTTATTTCAGAGGAACAAGGAGGCTTCGTGGTAGGTAAACAAATTCTTGATGGTGTGGTGATAGCTTCGGAAGCTATTCACTCCATGAAGACGTCCCAAGAGAGGGCTATGTTTATCAAGCTTGATCTCGCCAAAGCCTATGACAGAGTTAGTTGGAGGTTCTTACAGAAAATTCTATTAGCTTTTGGTTTCAAGCAGGATTGGACTAAGTGGGTGTTAAGCTGTGTTACCATGCCTTCCTTCTCGGTTCTTGTGAATGGAGCTCCAACGAAACTTTTTGGTGCTTCTAGAGGACTCCGGCAAGGGGACCCTATCTCTCCTTACTTGTTTATTCTCATGGCCGAAGGGCTTGGGAGGCTCTTCAACTGCCAGGTCTCTCAGAATGTTATCCAGGGATGGAAATGGGAGAGAGGGGTAACCACCTTGTCCCACCTCCAATTTGTTGATGACACTATCCTAGCTGGTGAAGCCCAGATCCGGGAAGCGGAAGCTTTCCGCACCACTCTTGATATTTATTTGGCAGCGTCAGGGCAGCAGATTAGTGAGCATAAATCTTCAATTTATTTCTTTAACACTCCTGAGGCTGTCCAGAGGAGAATAGCTGCCATTCTTCGGTTCCAAATTTAGACTCTTCCAGTGGTTTATTTAGGGGTTCCCATTGTGGTGGGGCGTCAACCCAGGCTGTTCTGGCAGAATATTCTTGACAGGTTGAGACAGAAGGTAAGTCATTGGACCTATAGATGGCTATCTACAGTAGGTAGGGTGATTTTGTTACAATCGGTTATTCAGGCTCTACCAATTTACCGGAGCATGGTTCAGAGTGCACCAGCTTACTTTCTAAAAGAGTATGATGCTCTTTCTAGGAAGTTTCTGTGGGGGGGCAATCTGCAAAATTCTAAATGGAGTCTTGTTAGATGGGACTTGGTGTGCAGGCCTAAGCAGGATGGCGGCCTGGGATTACGCTCAGTTATTCTGGCTAGCCAAGCCCTTGCTGCCAAGCTTTACTGGCGCTGGTGTACTAACCATTCTGCCTTGTGGGCTAGAATTTTGACAGCCAAATACCTTCCAGACATTAATATTCATGATATGGCCAGATTTCCTCTTGAGGGGAGAGGGTCTATGATATGGGATACCCTTAAGCATGGAGTGCAATTGGTGAAGCAAGGCCTGTTCTGGATGTGCCGCAGTGGGTCTGAGGCCTTATTCTGGAAGGACTCCTGGGATGGTTCACCTCCACTTTTACAGTCACACCCGCATTTGCAAACTCTTGCGGACTCCTTTCATGCTGTTGGTTGGAGTTCGGTGAGGCAGTACAAAGAAGCTTACAATATGGGAACTACCTTTGGATACAGGTGGAAACACTCCTCTGACTGGCCTCCCGGGGGTTCAGAGGAGGAGCACGAGGAATTATCCCTCATTCTTGAGACTAGAAGGTGTTCTGTGTTGCAAGGCAGTGATGAATTGGCTTGGAGTGGGGATTCTACAGGGCAATACTCCGTGGCTGCTGGTTATAAGTCTTTGCTGGAGCAAACGAGGGAGGAAGGACATTTTCAATGGGGTAAGAAAGTCTGGAACCGAATGGCATGGCCCAAATGTAATTTTTTTCTCTGGCTCCTCACACACAATAGATGCCTCACCTGGGATAATCTTTGTCGAAGAGGATTTCAGGGACCATCCATTTGTGTGATGTGTTATAGCAACGAGGAGACAGGGGCGCATTTGTTCTTCCAGTGTACTTTTGCTAAACAGTTATGGCACCTGTGGTGGAGTGCGTGGAGAACAACCTGCAGGCATGCTTCTTCTTTAAAGGAATTTTGGGATCGAATGGGCAGCGCTCCTGTTAAAAATACTCTGTTACAGAATGCTTGGGAGGTGGGACCTTCCTTCATTCTATGGAGTTTGTAGCTGGAGTGGAATAGGTGAATCTTCAGGGGCACGCGGACTGAGCTGAAGCTTTTGTGGAATAAGGTTATATTTGTGATGCAAGAAACTATTCTTGCCAAGTGTGCACCTGAAAACAGATTGGATCAGGAGGTGGCGGGAGTGTTTGGGCGCTTGGGGATCATCTTCCCTGGTGATGACATGGAGAGGAGAGTCAACCGTCCGACGAACTGCAGGAGCAAGTTGGCTCGCCCGATAAGCAGAAGTGGACAGTGGTCACCCCCAACAGCTGGTTGGATTAAAGTAAATACAGATGGGTCTTCCTGTGGGAACCCAGGGGTTGGAGGTATAGGAGGTATCGCCTGGGATAGCTCAGGGAACATTAAATTCTTGTTTTCCATTTACAAAGGCTGTTATACAAATAACCGGATGGAAGCTGAGGCCATTCTGGAAGCTGTGGAGAGCTGTTGTCAAAGTGGTTTACTCAATGTCATTTGTGAATCTGATTCACAAGTTGTGGTTGATTTGTTGAACAAGGGTAATTCAGGTAAGACTGACTGGCATCTACAAACCATTATTCAGCAGATTAAGCAATTAAGTTCTTCTTTGAATTCGATTTCCTTCCAACACATTCCACGGGAGTGGAATGAGGTTGCGGATTTCCTAGCGAAGTGGGCCGCGGAGAATGGGGCATTCTGGAACATTACCGAGGAGGCTAACCTCCCTCTGAATTTGTATCAAAAACTGGTCCATCTGGTGGATCAGGAGAAAAATGTGTAATCGGTGTTTCGTTTTGGTACTGAATAAATTTTTACCCCTTTTAGTTTAAACAAATAACAAGTTCAATCAAATAAATTAGTCAATTAAGTAAACACATATTATAAAATAAACTTAATATTATTTTACAAACATCAATAAACTATAATTAAAATTAAACCTGTGTATCAAATATATATGGTGAAGTTGATAAATCCTACACAACAGGCTGACGTATCCTAATAGGAGTTGGTGAAGCTAGTATATATGACATAATGTTTGGTATGCTAGTATCATACTAAAGAATCTACATGTGGCATATGCTCTGACATGCTAGTCTCATGAGTTTCTAAAGCATCTAAAAGTGGTGTATACTCTAGCATGATAGTCTCCATAAATGTAATTTGTGTATATATCACCTAAACATGAGGTCCCATATACTTCCTCCCACATGATGTGCAATGATACATAGGAACTGTAACATGAGTAGGAGGGAAACTAGCACCTATACCAATACCACCAAAACCACTATCTCTACTACCACTACCACCCATATTATATGCAAGATTAAATGCATCATGTCTATGAATTAATCTTAGATCGGATAAGATATATCATACCTACACTTTTGATTAGGGATATACTTTTTAAGCAGGATCATGACCAATATGGAGATCTGCTAGACCTGATTAGGGGATCACTTGTATCACTTATCATAATTCATCATGCTAGGAAGGGTTCCAAAGCCTATAGTCTAACACAATCGCATAACAACCCTAATGGATTCATAAGGTTTAAAACATTCACTTATACTAATAGTAAGAAAGGAAATCTAATTTAGTACACACCAAAGCTTGTGGCACAAATTTGGGGTTAGAAACACTAAAGAAAATATGTATAGGGAACTTCAATTAAAGTAATTATGAGTAACACCCTAATACATGAAATATGAAAGATAGTATTATTGGAGCCAACACTTATGGTACTTATATCTAATAAAAGAGAGGAGAATAAAGTTAGAATATACTTACCTAAATGTGAACCCATCGAGACTCAATCTCTCCCTTGGCCAAAGGGGCTTTGCAAGAGGTTATTATGGTTTGTAAGGATCACTAAGAAAGGCCAAAACATCCAAGAATTATCCACAAGATTAGATTCTCCAAATAAGAAACCTAAGCTAAGTCTTCTCAAGTAGAATGGTGGAAGAGCAGATTGTGAAAAAGCACAAGAAAATAATAACTCTTGATTGCACATATGAATAATAATCAAAATGATATATACATATATATATATATATATATATATATATATATATATATATATATATATATATATATATATATATATATATATATATAGGTAGATCTTACCCTAAATCATTTCAAGAACATCAACTATACAATGTCGACCCAATTAACCCAATGTGTTTTTGGGGATAGTTTACTAGGTTTGTGCTAGGTCGGTTGAAAGGATAACAAGTTAAGAAAGTCAAAAATACCCCTAAACTATACTGGGTCAACCTAGTCGACCTAGTATAATCAATAATTAAAAAGGAGTTTAAGATAATAAAGAAGGGATGGAAAGAGAAAAAGATTAGAGAAAAACTCAAGAGAGAAGAATTAGATTAGGGAATGGTTTTGGGATCTAGTTGGATTGGTAATAATGTGGTAAAAAGGTATGACAATCCCGTGAATCACTAGAGGTCTACCCACCCCTTTCTTGATGTACCCCTTAGGGTGTGCACTTAGATAGATTGAGTTTTGATGGGTTCTTGTAAGATGTAAATCATCAGTAATCAATAAAAGTTAAAAATATTATGTGTATACATATTCCCCACTCAAAGGTCACAGTGTGTCACTAAGGTATAACATGGGAAGGTGCTTTGAGAAAGAACATAAGGACACACACAATACTAATGCTAAAAAAAAGTTGCAGTATTTTAAAAGCATAAAATAATTGAAAGTAAATGACTAAAAATAGAAACTAATCTAAAAAGAAAATAACTAAAAATTAAATGTGGTGTGTATGTTGACTTACCTTTTATTACGAGATGGTTGTCTATTGTGTTGTTAGTTTTGGTTATGGAAGGTGTAGAGATTGCTTTCGATAAACCCAGGGAATACAAAACTAAAGAGCAAAAACAGAAACAAGAAAAGCCAAGATAGCTGGTGCTATGAGGATGGGATATACTTACAAAATTTGGTAAGCTGGGGTGATAGGTGTTATCCTAGACTAAATGACCAAGTCAAAAAATAAGAGTAAATTGGGTAACCAAAAATCCAAGGCTATTAAAGACTGAAAAAATCAAACAAGCAATCCTTAAATAAGAAAAGGCAAACTCACCAAGTCTAACCAAGGATACATGTCAACCAAGATGGAAAAACAAAAAACAAAATAAATGGGTAAAAAGATGAAACAAAATGGTAAAACAATATTGATGAGTGAGTATTAACAATCCACATCTCACTCAACAATGGAAAAAGGTGCATAAAAGAGAAAACAACATTGTCGAGTGAGAAGTAATAATCCAACCACACTCAACAATGGAAAAAGGGTACGAACTCAGGTGTCCATAATAGTAGGACAACAAAATAATGACAAATGGTAAAAGGAAAGTAATGTAAGTGTAGAAATTTAAAATCGTGGTGTAAAGAAAGAAGAAATTCATAGTTGGTCAAACATGTTTCACTCTAAGGATAGATAAAATTGAAACAAAGTAGTGCTAGCATGTTTTTAAGAGGTGAAAAAAAAGAATTAAAGAAGAAGGAAAAATAGATTTGGAATCATAATTTGTCTATCAAGGGGGAAAATAAAATGGGTGGAGGGGAGAATGAAAGAAAAATCAAGGTAGAGGAACTTTGTATTGAAGTCAAGACACTCAAATTAGGTTTGTCAAAACAAGAGGAATTTTGACCTTAAGGACTATGAGGAACTTCTCTTAGCTACACAAGTTTTGGTTTAATAAATAGAGTATATAGATCATCCCATGAAGGCTATATACATTAAAATTAAAATGGACCTAACTCCCCATGACATGTTCCCCATTCTTTAGGACCCCTTACAAAGCCATTGGTCTACTATGAATATTGGGTACTTACATGATAAAGTAGGTAGCCCCATAGAGTTTTTTGAAATCCCTTATTCCAATCTACTATCCTATCTGACCCCAAAGGACTTCAACTCTATGTGAAGTTGATTATGGAGTTTGAACTTCAATTGGAGTTAGGAAATGTGCTTGAAATCATGTCTTTTGGTGTGATTTTGAATTCTAAAATTTGTATGTTTCCTTTTAGGTATCATTGCATTTTGTTTAAATGATTTATTTTTTAAATTTCTTGATGGATTTTTCTATTCATCCTTCATACAGCTTTAGAAGGCTAAAAATGGGTGCTAAATATGAATTTCATTTGAATACTTGGGACAAGGTGGCCAAGAAATTGAAACTTCAAAGAGCATGGGGTCTAAGAGTCTCGTAAATCTAGGTGAAACAAAAGTGCTATCTTGACTTTGACCTAGTTTTATCCAATGCAGAGATGAAAGGAAGGGGAAAATCAAGAGGAATGACACATAGAATAATTTGAATTACTTAAAATTACAAAAATTATGACAAAGGGAAACGAGGGTTATAATGATAGTAAAGTGTGATTCATTATCATAAGAAAGAGGGAAATGGAGGTAAACATGCTACAATAGATTATTGTGCAAATTTCATTTAGCAAAAGAAATAAAAGATAAAGTTGACAACAAGGATCAATAACATGAAAAGGATGGTAATTTTATGAGGGTCGGGTCCTATCCATGGTCTTACAAAGCAACTCATAAAAGAGAGATCCATGAGGGTACTGATAAGAAAGAGAAAAGGTAAAGTGAGTTAAGTAAAGAAATAGTGTTGTTTTGTGAGGGATGTCAGGTCCTACCTATAGTCTTACAAAGAAACTCATAAAAAAAACCCAAAGGATGCAAAAACAACATTGGCAAGAAACAACAATGAAAGAAAGATAGATAAAAGATGGTGGTTTTGTCAAGAGTGTCAAGTCTTATGCATGGTCTTATAAAGCAACTCACAAAAGAAAAACCTAAGGGGTGTGAAAAATAAGAGAAAATGTAAGAAGATAAGGAAGACTATGGTACATCAAGAAACCAAAAGACCAAAAGAGAGGACTATAGGTTTACAAAAGGAAGGAAACTATTGTATAGGGAGAGACCCATGCTTAAGTAACCTGCAAAAACTATTAGATATATATAGAAAGAAAACATGACAAGAAGGGATTAATTCAACATTAATGGATATATCAAGGATGGACATATGAGAGATAAGCCTAGGTGTCTTAAAATGTTTCTTGAAGTTGAATTATTTTGGTAGCATGTAATGGAGAATAAGAGTGGGCATCGCAAGATGCCCCAAAGTCTAAAGTGACATGTGGGTGGGCATTGTAAGATTCCCCAAAGGCTAGAGTAATGTATGGATGGGCATCATAAGATGCCCCATAAATTAAAAATAAAAAGAAAAGATAGGAAAAAAAAGTAAAGAGAACTCCATATAGTGTTTAAATGGATTGAAGGTGTCTAAGAAGAGTCTAATAGGGGACATGATGCTTGATGAAAGGAAAAGAATGCCAAGAAAGAAGAATGAAAAATATAGAGTTAAATTAGACATATAGGGAAAGTAAAAAAGCTAAATTATAAAGCAAAGAAGGTAGAAAATAGTACAGGGTTGACCCAATCGATCCAGTATAGAAAATAGGGCTTGTAAACTATACAAGGTTAACTGGGTCGATCTAGTATAGTGATTAGAGGTAGGAAAAAGATGGAAAATGAAATATATACTATACAAGGTCAATTAGGTTGATCTAGTACAATGAATAGGGTTTAGAAAAGGTTTGCAGATAGTACAAGGTTGACTAGGTTGATCTTGTATAGTGAACAGAGGCTAGAAACATGTAGATTCCTTATTTTGCCTATATCTTTGGTTCTACTCATCCATTTTGTAAACCATAAAATGAGTTCGATTCATGATGATGTAGAGAATTAAAATAAGGAAGAAATAAGTGATAAAAATGATGATAAAAATAATGAAATAAGTGAAATAAATGCTACAAGGGTTAGTTTCATGTTGGGATCACCAAAATGTATGCAATCAAAAATACATCATGTGTATGAATTATTCCTAGATCATACCTACACTTTTGATTACGGATACACTTGTTAAGTGAGAGCATGACCAATATGTGGATTTTTTAGACTTGATTAGGGGATCACTTGTCACAAATCATCATGCTAGGAAGGGTTCCAAAGCCTACAATCTAACACATTTACATAATAACCCTAATAGAGTCCTAAGGTTTAAAACATTCACTTATACAAATAGTAAGAAAATAAATCTAATCTAGTGCACACCAAATCTTGTGGCACAAAGTGGGGGTTAGAAATAATAAAGCAAATATGTATAGGAAACTTCAATTAAATTAAGTATGAGTAACATCCTAATACATGAAATATGAAATATAATATTATTTGATCCAAAACTTATGCTAATTCTATCTACTAAAAGAGAGGAGAACAAAGTTAGAATACACTTACCTGAATGTGAACCTATTGAGACTCAATCTCTCCCTTGGCCAAAGAGGCTTCATAAGAGGTTGTTGTGGTTTGTAAGGATCACTAATAAATGCCAAAGCATCCAAGACTTATCCACAAGACTAGATTCTCCAAATAAGAAACCTAAGCTAAGTTTCCTCAAGTAGAATGGTGGAAGAGAATATTGTGAATAAGCACAAGTGAATAATAACTCTTGATTACACATATGAACAATGATTAAAATGATCTTGTATATATAGGTGGATCTTGCCCTAAATCCTTTTGGGAACATTGGTTGTATAGGATCAACCCAGTTTACCTAGTGTGTTTTTGGGGATAATTTACTAGGTTTTTGCTAGGTTGGCCAAAAGGCTAACAAGCTAAGAAAGTAAAAAATATCCCTAAACTGTACTGGGGCAACCCAGTTGACCTAGTACAATTGAAAATCAAAAAGGAGTTTAAGATAATAAAGGAGAGATGGAAAGAGAAAAATACTAGAGGATTACTCAAGGGAGTATAAATAGCTTAGAGAATGGTTTTGGGATTTGGTTGGATTGGTAATAATGTGGAAAAAAGGGACAATAATCTTGTGAAGCACCAAAGGTCTATCCACCCCTTTTCTAGTGCAACCCTTAGGGTATGAACTCAAATAGATTGAGTCTCGATGGGTTCCTACAAGATGTAAAACATCAATAATTAATAAAAGTTAAAAATAATTTGTGTATATAAATACCACTACCACCAACACCACTAACACCACTACCACTATCACCACCTGTAGGCTAAGTAGAGTTATTCAATGTATGCATACCATGATCAATCATAACTTGCGTCAGACTTGTAACCACCTCAAAGGTGTCCATATATATGTTATGATGCCAAATTTTAGGAATAAAAGCATGTGATATTGTCCTTCTATTTCTCTGAGCTTGGTTATGATGGTTTTGGTCTTGCTTGGCACCAAGCCTATCAAATGAAGACCCACCTCCCATATCTTGGGAGGCCTTCATGTTAAAATAATTTGAAATTTATTACAACACAAACTCACAATATAATTTTCGCAAAAAGTATAACATAATCTCATTATTTTTGCATGGAGGCTCATCATAAACCATCTACCACCTATCCCAAAAGTTATTTTTCATCTCTTCATGAACACACCAATCAATATTAATATGTTTGCAATTCATTGGTGGAGCTTGGTTGGTTCTAAGCTTAACAAACAAAGTGCACACAACTTATTTCATTATTTTTTCTTAACATATTCATATAATAATTTATTAGAATAAAATTGTTTCATGTCCTCTCTTTGATGCAACATTGCATCAAGTTACAAAGTTAAATTTCTCATTTCATTAAAAATAGTCTCTAGTGTATTGTAAAGTGAAATGTGTGCACTAAAAATTGAGGAGACATGCAAACCATTGATGATTATTTGTAATTGTTGACATTTTGAATTGTATTATTCATACAATTGAACTTATTCTTGTGTAAAATCAAATTGTTCAAGGTTTTATCTAATATTTTATTCATGCAATGGTTCTATTGAACTTGTGTATCTATATTTAAATAGAAATATAGGTTTTTTAGGCAATACAAGGGAATCTAGTGTAAACCTAAAATTAAAACCCTAATTTTATAAATAAATATAAATAGAAATGAAAAACTTAAAATTTAAAAATCAACATACCTGAGATAGCAACCCGAATGTTGAATATTGTTGGCGGTATGCAAATCCATATTATGCATGTGGATCTACAAGAGAAAGGCAAAGAAAAAAATAACTAATCAAAAGCTGTGGGTTTGAGATACAAAAAAAATAAATGAAAAAATAAGAAGGGCACATGCCATTTTTGCTGTGTAAAGGGCATAAGCCATTGAGGCTCAGGCACAAGCTTGAGCCTCAAGAATTTAAAAAAAAAGGTGTAGGCCCTTTTTCAAAGGGTGTATTTCCTTTGTAAAAAAAATCTGAAAATTGGGAGAATGTCATACTTTTTTCCCCCCAACTTTGTGTATTGACCCATGTGCAATATTGATGAGAGGGGCATATCAATTTAGTTTGTGAAATACATTTAGGTTTTTGTATGTTGACTGTATTATTGAGGGCTTGAAGGAATTAATAATTAGTCAAGTCATAATTATTTATTCAATGCTTAATCATTATTTGCATTGTTGAATATCTAACCCTTAAGCATAATATTAGTTTTTTTAATTTTATGTTGACTGTATTGTTGAGGTCTTAAAGAAATTAATGATTACTTATAGTATAATCATGCATTCAATGCATAATCACTGTCTTCATTGTTGAATATCCAACTCTTGATCATAATATCAGTTTGGGATGGTTTTATGTTGATGGTATTATTCACTGCTTGAAAGAATTAATGATTATTTATGGCATAATCATTCATTCAATGCATAATCATTGTCTACATTGTTGAATATCCTATCCTTGAACATAATATCAATTTGGGTTTATTTTATGTTGATTATATTTTTCACTGCTTGAAGGAATTAATGATTATTTAGGGCATAATCATTCAGTCAACACATAATGATTGTCTACATTGTTTAATATCTAATCCTTGAACATAATATTAGTTTGAGTTTATTTTATGGTGATTGTATTATTGATTGCTTGAATAAATTAATGATTACTTAGGGCATAATCATTCATTCAATGCATAATCATTATTTTCACATTATTTTTAATTCCTAGGCCCCTTCATGAGCTCAATTGCCTTTTCTATTTTCATCACCATGATTAGATAACAATCAATGGGTTCCCATGATCCTTTTATTATTAACTTGATAGAGTTATAAACAAAGATGAACACAATAAGTTTTTTTAAGCCCAAAAAAAACTTATACTGGGTACTAAGTTAAGAGAAACATATTACTATGTTATCCACCACCTATGTTCATTCTATATATTAGTAATAGGAAATTAAAATTAGAAAGATCCTAAAATAATTTCCAAATAGGCATACCATGAGGGGTTAAAGCAGTCAAAAAATAATCAATGGTTTTCCATGAGCTTTTTATTATTAACTTGATTGAGTTATCAAGAAAAATGAATAGAATAAATGTTTTGTAAGCCCATAAGAAACAATGATACATGTCCATCATTCACATTAGCATAATTATCACTAAAAAATTGGGGATTATTATGTTGATTGTATTATTCACTGCTTGAAGGAATTAAGGATTATTTAGGGCATAGTGTGTTTTATGTTTACTATATTGTTGATTGGTTGAATGAATTAATGATTAGTAAGGGTATAATAATTCATTCAACGCATAATTTATTGAACAATTTATGTAATCAATATATTCTACATATAATTCATTAAATCCATAATTTATTCAATGTCAATTACTACTTCAAATAGAACTCACAGTCTTATACTTTGCCTCCTAGAATAGGGAACTAGTACATAGAGAATTATAATAGGGTATGATACTAGTATAGTCATTTATAAAATCAATAGGGAATTAATAAGTATTGCAATTGGACATTAATATATGGGGTATTATACTAGTTCAATCAAGTATAAAATTAATGTAATGTTTCAATAAAATATGCATTAAAGTATAACCAACACACTTCATATTGAGAGTGTGCATATATGGTTAATGAGTAGAGCATGGGTCAAAATGTCAAACATTAAAATGAAAACGTAAAAAAAAGTATACATATGTACACTAATACCTATAAAAATGGATCAAGTAATGGTACACACATATCAAGTATACAAAGTCACAAGGAAGGTAATGGTGTATTCAAACTAAAGTTAAAAAAAATTATACATGGTAAGGGAAAACTCACATCCTTTTCATTATTTGTAATGGCATACATAGATTAAGTATTGAAATTATATCCAAAAGGAGTCTGTATATGTATTCATTGTTTATATAATAACCTTTATTACAATATGTATAATTCCCTAAATCGTTACCATTATTTTGTTTGAATAATACCTTTTACATTATGTATATCATTCTCAAATATACTATATATAAAAGAATTTGAAATCTATACATTTGTATTCTAGATTTAAAATATAAAGGAATTTGAATGTTTAGAATTTTGACCCATGCTCTTTTCACACCATTTTTCATCATACTACATAAAGGAAAATAACCAATGAACCATCATTCCATATAATGGTCTATTGATATTCATTATCAATATTAAGTATTGTCTTAAGCATTTGGGATACCCTTTACATAAACACTAAAATAATATTTCTGATACATAATGGAATAGAACCAATATACCATCAATCTATATAATGTTGAATTATTGTTCATTGTCAATATTAAATATCATGAAAGGACCTTAACTAGTTAGTGCATTCACATTTCGCCACTGGGTTAACATCTGTTTACAACATGTTAAGGTAAATAACAATTGGTTAATTGGTTCATTTCATTTATGTAACAAGATAGATAGTAATAGACCATTATACAAAATGTAAAGGGTATTATACATACAATCAATATGTAGGGCATTATATAGACTATAATAAGATGGAAAACAATAGATGATCATACAAAATGTAAATAACATTATACATACAAATAAGATGTAGGGAATTATAAAAACTATAATAAGATGGACAATAGTAGACCATTATATAGACTAATGGTTCATATCAAAAATTTATACACAAGACATATATGTTTTCCATAATCCTATGCAAATAAGGAAAACATTTAGCTAAACAATATTTACAAAACTCCAACTCTACCTCACATATTATTAATTACTTCAAATAGTTTACAATATAGTAAATGGGTTTCAATGATCATTCTATTATGAACTTGATTGAGTTATCAAAAAAAATGAACACAATAAGTGTTTTGAAAGACCATGAGAAACACTTATATTGAGTAATAAGTTAAGGGAAACATAACATTGAGAGAAACATTAGAAACATCCATTCATATCACCATTTAAGGGAATAGTTATAACCACCCTCAACAAGAGCTCAATCAAAAAATAAATATGCATGTTTAAGCATAAACTGGGCTAAGATCCTAAAATCAGTCCCAAACAAGCATACCATTAGGTTCAAATAGTTTATAATACAGTCAATGGGTTTTCATGATCTTTATATTATTAATTTGATTGGGTTATCAAAAAAATTAACACAATAAGTGTTTTGAAAGCCCATGCCCATCCTTTTCCTTAATTGTTATTGTTTTCCTTCACCATTTTTGTTTTCTTTGATGTGTTGTTAAGGGATGTTAACCCAATCATGAGTGCTAGACATTGGATTATTTAGTGCCCCACAACCCATTAGCCATAAACGCAAATGTATTTGATAGTTAAGAAATCCTTATGATACTATATGGAGGGATAAGTTATCTTATCAAATCATTTAATGTATTTTCCTATAGGGAATAGGGAATTGAACTAATGCAATGAGATCAAAATTGATGACACCTAGGACAAGGTATAATTAGTTTAATGATATGTTCCATATTATTGATTATGATAGGGTAATGGTGCATGAGCTCCTATACATGTCAAAATAGAACATCTCAAATGGTGTACGAGTAACTTAGCTAAATTTTAACTTTTAGTTAATTGTGCTAATTAGGGGTCAACGTTTAGTGTGGTGGTCCATGCCAAATGTACTAGATGGTTATGCTTAGTGATAAGACCTTATCTTGTAAACAAAGTCTATCCTTAATTTTAAAGGAAGTATATCGTATAATGTTTTATTTGTTCTTTTTTATATTTTAAATTAATCATGTACATGGATTTCTGTAGATGGAGTAAGTAAAGGAGATGTAAAGGTCAACTACAAGAATGGCTGTCCATGTTGAAATTTTTATATGATTACATTCAGTGCTCATAATTATTTGGGTTGGATAAAACATTAGATCCTCCATTATGAGTTTAACTATATGGTGTATTTAGAAAGGGATATCATGTAGGTAATTGACCTCCACAATCCCTTTGGTCACTTTATCTACCGATGCTTCATCTATTTTGTTAACCAGTTAGCCAAATGAAAAAATTATCTTATGTGAAGGGGAGTGAGATTTAAAAATTATGACTTAATATATTGTCTATTATTAGTCTATAACTGTAATTGTCCTATTATCCATCTCTATACGGGCCCCACTTATTACATACTTGATTTTGAGCTCACATTAAATGTTACAACTTGTTATGCTGAGAATCAATGATGCAAGAAGTGGGGCCCATAATTGAAGGGATAATGGGTCAATGAAATGGATGGTAGGGATGGTAGGTGGGGTATCCATCATGCATGTGTAGGTTAACTATTAATATGACCTCCATGTTCCTATTGGATACTTTGAAGGTAGATAAAGTATCTAGTAGGCACATGGAGCTCAATGATCAACATGGAATCCACCTACCTATTGGATACTCTAAGGGTAGATGGAGCATCCAAAAAACATGTAGAGGTCAATTATTAGTGTGACCTCCATGTGCCTACTAGATACTTCGAGGGTCACTCTCATCCATTTATTTTTTTGCCTTGTTAGCCATCTAATGATGGGCCCCACATCTTACATCCTCAGTTCTAAGCATAATCAATAAGTATGCTCAATGTGATAATAATGGTGAAGGCAAAAACCTTTTTTTAATGTAAAATAAATGGCTAAGATAAATGAAATAATTAAGCCCTACACACTTGGGGAAAAGTAACATAGAATTGGACATAACCATTTAGGGGTCAATGTTCAACATGAGTTCAGATTTAAGGATGTAATAAGTGGGGGCCATCAATGAAGGGATAATTGGATAATGAAAGTGGTAGACTGATGATAAATACACCAACTAATAATGTTCATAATCAAGGATGTAATAAGTGGGGTCCAACATTGAAGGGATAATGGGCTAATGGAATGGATGAAAGGGGGAGGTGGGTAGATAAAATATCCAACATACATGTAGAGGTCATATGTCAATGTGACATCTATGTGATTGATGGATACTTCGAGGGTAGATGGAGTATCCATCAAGCACATGAAGGTCAATGGTTAACATGCCCTCCACATTACTAATATATACTCTATGGGTAGACATAGTATCCAACATGCACATGAAGGTTAATATTAGTGTATCCTCCATGTGTTTTATGGATACTCTAAGGGTCCCTCCCCTCTATCCATTTTGTTAGATCAATAGTATGAAAATAATGAAAATGCATGAAAGTAACAACTCAATGTTCAAATATTAACATTTAATTTTTAAAATGAATTTGGATTAACCCATAACATTTTCCTTAACCATTGTTGTCATTTTACTTAATTATTATTGTCTACCTTAACATGTTGTTAACAAATGTTATCCCAACCTTGAGCACTGTATGTTGACTAATTTCATGCCCCCCAACACATAACCCAAAAATGTGAATGCACCATATAGTTAAAGCACTCCAATCACTAGAGGGTTAATGAGGTAACATAATGAACATGCCTTTTCCTTGTTCCATTTCTCATTTTCCATTACCTTGTTCCTTTTAGACCTTTGCATGAGATCATGTGGCATTACTCAATTCCATAAGTACTCACCACATTCATTGGAACATCCCATAGTAGGCATTTACTATATTGGTTGATTACCTACAATGAATTTAATTATCTACATTGTTGAATATCAAACCCCATTTAACATAATTGGGGTTTAACATGTAAGAAGGGCACAACCATATGGGATATTTTCTTCTTTCTTGAATATAATGTTTGAAAATTATCATGACCACCCATACTTGATATTATGTTTTTCATTATTATTTGAGCATTATTTCAATGTATTAAGAATTTGGGATAACTAAAACATATTTCATTTACATTATATGTTTAACCCTAAATTAGATGCAAGGGATTTATATTATCCTTTGTGGTGTAAGGGTTAAGATCTATAAATGACAATGCACAAGGGAGATAATCAGATCTACAACAAGCCAATTAAATGTTAAACTCATATATAAACACATAATAAATTTAATAAATTACAAATAAGATATGCATGGAAATGATAAAAAATTAATATACTTAGTTGGTTTTGTTTCTAACATAGTGTTGGATATAAAATAGGCAAGAAATAGTCTAGAAGATGATTCTATAACAATCATTAGATTTTAGATTTGACACTTCTGGTGCTCTAGACACTAATGCCATATTGAGATGATTACATTGACACTACTATCTGTATTTGACACAAGTGTCCTATATGTAACACCTAATGAAAATGGATGAAACCACCTAAATACTTCTGGGATTAGATTCACCTTCACTCTAGTGCATTCATATTTGGTCATGGATTGTCACTCCTCATGAATTTGTTAAACTCTAGTTCTTCATCATCATGGTGACCTTGAGTAAAAATGGGTTAGTGGGAAAACTATGTTGAGATGACCCTAAAGACCCCATTATTAGAGGGAGTTGCCTACATAACTAGTTCTCCATAAGAGGGTCTTATACTCAGGTAATTCTTCCCGATGTGTTGGCTTGTTTGTGAATCATGTAATATGTGCAAAACAAGTACAATAATGACCTAGGTTGTAACTTGGAAAAGCAAGCTCTTGAACTGCTTTAGTAATTCAAACTTTTATATGTGTTGTACCTATGACTGGTAGGAAATAGGTAAGCTTTGTTAAATTAAATTCTTGATAGAATGTTTTTGATAAGTTACCTTGGTCTCTTTGGTGATTTATTAGGAGTTGCCAAGTGAGGAATGAATGAGTGTTGATCTTGTATTTATATCAATATCCTTAGAGTAATAACTCACATTAAAGCACTTATGCCAAATATTAGGATACATCTCATTTGAAAATTAGATGAATTTAGGGCACTAGACACTTGTGTCAGGTTAGGACACTAATGTCACTACTAGTGTCTATCCTAGATGTTAGTGTTCATAGAGCAAGAAAGTAGGTGAAGCTTTAGAAATTTTATATATGGAATATAATTATATTTTAAATATTTTTATAAATATATAAGACTTGGTTCATCAACATAATATTGGTTAAATTAAGATATATAGGCCAAGGGGCACATGTTAGAGTAGATGTGAGACTTGTGAAAGCAATAGAGGTCTATAATTGAGACAAACAACCAAGGTCTAAGTTTTTTTAAGTGTAGAATATTAAGGTGATATATAATCCATAAATATCATTTAAATTCCACACTTTAATCTAATAATGAAATTTATAGTTTAAAGGAGAAGAAATGTGTACTTGGTTGTGTATAACACACCTTGTCTTTGCATGTGCCCAACTTGAGTGTTTTGTTGGTGACTGGGCTACAACCAAGAGAATGTTCCAATATATAATTAGTGCATATAATATGGGTTAATATTACTTGAAGTATATTGAAATTGAAATATCAAGGTTTATAAGTACACCTATGTGTCAATGTAATTACCTTGCCCATTTGGCAAGTTGATTTAAAAAAGATGTATCATTCCAAGGCTATGAAACTAAGATTAGGGTACATATAGATAAATATTTAAAGTGCATATATATAAGGAGAAAAGAGATAAAGAGAGAGATATTAGAAGGTCCATGCCCCTAGCCTTGGAGAAAAAGTGAGTTACCCCCTGGCAGTTGAGATTAGTTCAACCATGCAACCCAATGAAACTTATAACCTGGTGAGGCTAGATGATAAAATCACGTCCAACCTAAAAAATTAGAAAGATTGAGTGATTTGATCACCTCATCCATAAAAAAAGTGAAAAAAATAATACAATATATTGTATCAATAAAGTTAATAAAAGTCCATGGGGTATCAGTACGAAAAACATTATGACGTGGTAACAATCTAGAAAAGAGTTTTGGAATTTGAAACTGATTTAGATATTTTAATATTAGGTGAAAATTTCATATCATATTCACCTTAGATATGTCTCATGATAAAAATGTGTATAAGAATGGTATTAATGAATATAATTCTATAATAACTATGAATCTGAATCATATAACTGTGTGCTTTGGCCAATTCAGATAATTGTGTAAGTGTGGAGAACATACTTAAAAAGCATTCCCCCACTATACATGGAGAAATATGAAATCTAATATAAGTAAAAATGTGGAGAAAATGTTTCAAAAATATTAACCCACTGTAATCTAGATATGTTGAATACTGAATAGGTGTGGAGAACATGCTTTTAAAGCATACCCCCACTAAATCTGAGAACCATGCCAAATGTGAATAAGTGTGGAGAACATGCTTCCAAATTATTCCCCCAATTAATCTAAAAATTTATATAATTAACATATATTGAATGAGTGTGGATAGCATGCTTCCAAATCATGCCCCCACTAAATTTGGAAACTATGAATATGTGGAATTCATGCCCATATGACATGCCCCCACTGTAAAGTATGCCAATTGTGGAGAACATGTATCTATGACATGTCCCCACTAATATGCCTTCCATTTTAGGTGAGGGAAATATATGAATTAGTAACTACTTACCTCAAAAAGATAAGATAATTGTATAATCTACGAATATAACCATATAGCATATAGAAGGAACATGTTTAGGTAGACATAACATTGAATCACATAGAACCAATGTGATCACATGAAGGCCTAAAATTCATGATAAAGATAATGGAAATGTATAGATAGTAATAGTACAATATCAACAAGAAAATAAACACACACATAAAATCACTCAAAAGTAATTCAAAAGGTGATGGTCTAAGGAGACCACAAAAAAGGGGCATGTTTAAATGTTGCAAAATTGAAGGGACATGACTTAGTCAAATGTCCATGAAAGAAAGAATGACATATTAAAATGTCCATAAAACAAATAATGACATATTAAAAAGTGAATTAAAATATTCATAAGCACAGGGGACACAAGCAAATGAACATATTCAAATGCTCAAAAATTGAATACAATAGCAAGGCAAGACAATAGAATAAGTGCATAGTGTGAAGTATAATCAATTGACATAAACATGCCATAGTAGCCCATGGATCAATGTGTGTTAATACAAATGTCAAGTGTATAACATATCAAGTACCTTATTTAAGATATAATCATGGATAAAGACATGTGTAAGTACACATTTAAGCTCAAACATGATAATGTAAAGTTACAAAACTATAGTGAAAACATCCCTCCCCTTGAACACATTACAAACTAATACATCTCATGGAGGCACGAGTTATGTATTTAAACCTTTATGTATAACATATCCTATCCTTTTTGGTGTAAAGGTTAAGAATATATAAATGACAATGCACAAGGGTGATAATCAAATCTACAATAGACTAATTAATCATTAAACTTAGATATAAACATACAATGAATTTATTATGATGAGTATAAGAAAAATATAAAAATTACAACTAAGATATGTATATAAATTATAAAAAAAGAAATATACTTCACTAGTTTTAATGATAACACAGTGTTAGACATAGAATATGTAGGAAATAATTTATAAGATGATTCTAAAATAGTGGTCAGATTTTAGATATGGTGATTCTTTTGTTTTGGACATAAACATCAACTTGGGATGGTTTCATTGATTCCACTATCTAGGTTTGATGCAAGTTTCATGTACATAATATATACTAAAAATGAATATGACCACCTGGATGCTTCTAGGTTTGACTTTGCCTTTTCTCTGGTGCATATAGATCTTAGTCATGGATTATCACTCCTCATGAATTTGCAAAACCCTAGTTCTTCATCATCATGGTGACCTTAGGGAAAAATGGGTTAGTGGTCACATAATGTCAAGTTGACCCCATAGACCTTGCTATCAAAGTAAACTACCTACATAGTAAATACTTTAGAAGAGGGCCTTAAACTCTTGTAGTTTTCCCATACAATTTGTCTTGTATGTGAATCATGCAATATGTGGATAGCAAGTAGAATAATGACCTAGCTTGTAACTTGGAAAATTGGTCTCTTGGGATGATAATTTAGTAATTCATACCTATAGATGTGTTGTACCTATGATTTATATGGAAATAAGGAAGATTTGTTCAATTAAATTCTTGATAAAGTGCTTTTGATAGTTGCCTTGGTCGTTTTGGTCTTTTGATAGGTGTTTCTAGTGAGGAATGAATGAGGGCTGATATTATATTTATATCAATCCCATTAGAGTAATAAATTGCATTAAATCACTTAAGATGACCATTAGGATACATTTCATTTATAAATTAGATGACTTTAGGGCACTGGACATTTATGTTAGGTCAGGACACTAATATTAACCCTAGTGTATTTTTGAGATATTAGTGTATAAGGAATAGGAAAGTAGGTACAAGTTCATAACTTATAGAGATGGAACATAAGTATATTTTAAGCATTTTGGGTAAGATAGAAGACCTAGATCATTAACATAAGACTAGTTAGACTAAGAGATATAGGCTAATGGACACAAGCTAGAGTAGATGTGAGACTTATAGAAGTAAGAAAGGCCTAAAATTGAGAGGACCAACTAAGGTCTAAGTTTTTATAAGTGTACAAGATTGAGGTACTATATAATCTATAAATATCATCCACATTATGTTATTTTTTACTTAATGTTTTAGATTTATTTTGAGATATACTAGACATATACTATTGATTTCATTTTGTATGACTACAAGTGTTGCCTCAGTATGAGCTAGGTTGGAAAGTGTAACACTTAATTCAGATTCAAAAATAAGTATACAAGTATATGCTTATAATATAGTAAAAATGAGATCTAAATCTAAGACACCTTTACTTTGTTTGATTCTTATGTTTAGAATCCATCTCACAGTTTGATTTTTGAGTTCTATGTAGTATGTTTGTTTGCTTGTAAAATAATATGTTTTCAATGGTTAATTTATTGGTTTTGAAATTAATAACTTGTATCTTACTATAGATTATTGTTCACACCAAGTTCATATTAAATAGCTACAAGATTTGTACAAATTTGATCAAATTTGTGTAAATCTATCATTTTTTCAATATGAAACTTAGAGTGAATGATAATCTATAGTAAGATACGAGTCAATAATATCAAAATAAATTATATCTAGTCTAGTGTAGAATACTAGATCAAATTTTCACCTGGGATTAGGAAACTCATGTGAGGTGGAAAATGTGTAGTTGATTTATAGTTCACTATTAGTAGATGTATTTATAAGCACATGATGGATTCCAATTTTTTGGTGTTTGTGTTTGTTATATATTTTATTCTCACCATTTTAGAGTCCATTTAGTGCATACATAATGATGATTTTAGTCCATCAGACTACATTTCTCAAAATCATATGTTTGGTCCATTAACTAAGTGATGCAGAGCATCACAAGGTAAAAAGCATATAAATATGTATTAGAGGTTCATTATGACCATTTTTTTTTAATTTTGAGGGTGTTATAGGAATATTTAGGAGGTATTATCATCATTAGGAGATATTTTTTGTGTGTTTTTAGCCCTTTTGAAGTTTTCCTGCCAAAATCCCAAAATCAAAAAAATTAAATTTCCTAATTAGACTAGAATGGAGTTTTGGATATTGTATGGAATGATAAGGTTAATAAAAAATTGTATTGGGTAAATATAGGTGATATTAAGGTGTGTGAATGTTTTCCAATGTGCAAGGCTTGTCCAAGAAAGGTAAAACCAAGAATCTAGCATTTTATAACTACCACTTGCATGAAGCTGGCAAGAAAGGGTGTTTATTTTCATGTTTGGCATGGGAATAAGTATTTAAGGATGAAATATTTAGTGTGTGAATAGATTAGAGGTGATAAGGATAATATAAATTCATACGAGAGTGGATAGTAATCAAGAATATAATAATTTTTTAAGAAAACTCTACCATTCTACAAAATTATGTGTATAATAGTTGTATGAGATCAATGAAATAAATAATATTTTAAGTGCACATTTGTGGACTCCTAGTGATTTTTAGTGTGGAACCAATGTTACATTGTTTTCTCCTTTGAGTAATGAGTTAATGTTTGTTAATGTCCTACCGAATCAAGCTGTAATCTATAGAATTGGAAGACTATATTTTGTTAGTAAGGAAAGAATAGAATAGTGATATCTTTTGGAAAGTTTCACTCAAATGTTCTAGGTGAGAGTCTAATAGAGAAAATTATATATGATGATGAAAACCCTATTTTTAGGATGATATAAATTACTAACTTGATATTCCATGTTTGAACTCAGATTTATTATCAACCCACATAGTCTAGTTGGAATAATTTTGTGTTATACCATCAAGAAGTTCAAAGAAGAAAGATATGTTTGATAGTTTGAGAGGATTTTAGTATTGTTTTAGATATAGGAGTTAGTATAAATATTTAAATGGTTTTAAAAAATTCATTATAAATCTTAGGAATACTATATAAGTGATAGACACAAGTTTACCAATCACACAATCCTTTGAAACACTCATAATTTTATGTATTTGCATGTCAAGTGTCTTTTGGTGAGTGATTATGATCAAACAACAATTGGAAAAGGTGTATCCAAGTGGTTCAGACATTAATATACAATTATTTTCATTTGAAGTTGTCAAAAACTCTTAATATTTCATTTTTATCCCTCTCAGCCTTGCACAAACATGTCTAGACATAGACCTAGGGTTTTGAACTTGTATCTCCCATAACATTTGTTTCAACCATTAGAATTTGTTGAAACTTTGTAATCACATGTTATTTATCATGATTAAGAGGATTATGGTGGTTTTAGGTTGTTATAGTATGGTTTGGTATGGAAACCAAGATTGTGTAGTGATTTAGGCTTAAAAGAGACCTAATTAGGAGAAGGGAGTGTTGAAATAATGGGTATACCTTAAGGGTTATGAGCCAAAAATTTGTAGATAGTTTTAAGGGATTAATGGGTGTTTGAACATGTATTTTTATTGTCTTGAAGTTAAGTATATTGGTAAAACTTAGGAGTTTAGTCTGAAAAGAGGGCTACAAGGAAAGAAGGTCTAAGAGAAGAAAGGGTAGACAGTTGGAGAGTTCTTGTTTACATATTGTGCCATTGGTTTGGATGTGTGAGAGAATTTAATTAGATAGGGAGAGGGTCATAAGAGTCTTCATGAACAGGTAAAAACCGTGGATCTAAGTTTGGGCTATTAGGCTTATGTGCTTATTTTAAGGAATGAAAAAGTATAAGCGAATCAATAAGATTTAAGAGATGGAATATTTGTTTGAGATAATGAGAGTGATATTCAAGAAAGAGAAAATATATAGTATGATCAAGGAGGGAATTATATTAAGAGTAAGTGGAAGACTATATTTGATAAGAGGCTTAGAAGCCTAGTTAAGAGAGATTAAGAGAGAGAAATCAAGATTGAAATCAAGTACCTATGCCAAGAAATCTAATCAAATATCAGAGGTCAGAGGAAGGATGAAATTAAAGGATCAAAGCTAGGTTAATGAGGTAAGAGGTTTAAGGCATCACCTCTACATCAAGTGGTATCAAATCAGGTAAACTCTTGGAAAGTTTATGTTAATTGATGTTTCATGAAGTTTATGCTAAATGAGTATTATAGGTTGTTATGTGAGTTGGTAATGAAAGTTGTAGGAGTATAGTAAGAGAGTGTTGAAAAATTGTCGTAGAGTATTCCTAAGAAGAGATATAGCAAAAGCTCAAGAAGAGAATAAAGAAAGAGACTCCAAGTGAGAGTCATAGTTCCAAGGTGAAAAAGACTTGGACAAGAATCTTCCAAGGTGAAAAATGTCACATCCAAATTTCACTCTATGACTTATAAAATTTTAATCCATGGATTAGTTTGATTACTATTTGATTATTATTGCTTTGATTTGAGCTTTAAAACATATACTGGTATGGGACAATGATATTGTTAATTAGTATACATAATGTGATCATTGTATTTTAATTATTCTGAATATTGCAGATATGTATTTGTTAGTTTTATGTCATTGGTTGATATTTATGATGACTCAAATTAACTACCTACTTATTGCAAGGTGGATGCAAGATAGATCCTACCCTTAGAGCATGAAGAGGGAGAACATCATAAGAGAGGATGGGCTAGAGGGGATGAATGAGTGATGACAGAGGAATTGCTAGTAACCTAGCACACATATCACAATATAATAACTTGCTTGACTCTCTGTTTGATCTAGTTAGTTAGTTATTTTGAGTACTCATATATTCTGCTATGGATGTGTTTTGATTAATGCTTATGATGATCTAATGTATGATTTTTTATACACATACAAGTAGTTATATGATCATATAGTCACATTACTATTACATCCTAGAAAACTAAACTTAGTTAAAATATTTTAATATAAATGATGTTAGTTTTGTGCTATAATGAAATTATTAATTTGGTTTAATTAATATACTAAAAAGATAATTACCAATAAGAATTAAATTGAGAAAATCTAATTATGTAGATAATGTTAACTTAAAATGCTAAATCCTTTGCATGGAATTGATTAGGATTTGAAGGTAATTAGTCCTGTAATTATGACTTAAGTGGACTTAAAGTATTTATTAACTTGGATTTAAACAAAGAATATTAGCATGCATGATTTTAGAGATAAATCAATCTCAAAGTTATGTAAATATAATTAATTTTTAACTAAAATAACAAAATAGTGTTTAATGCATGAAAAGAAATCTAAAATATGAATAACATGCAAAATAGAAGAGTGAAACAATAAAGAGAGGGTTATTTATATAAATTAAACTATTGGAAATTAGAAAAAGAACACACAAAGACATGGAAAAGAAGAAAGGGTAGGAATTGGAGAAAATTGGAAGCACGAGATAGTAAGCTTCTTATTATTTTCAAGTAATCTCGAACAGAGTTATATTTATCATTTATTTTCTTGTGGATATTAAATATAATGTTGAATGTATTAATTTATGGCTAAATACTAAAATGAATTTGCCAAGAAAATTAAATGCCATGTCATTTTATTAATGCTGAGTGAAGCACTTTAAGATAAATGTAATCTAAGATATGACATGTTGGCATCATTTTATTGTTGATATGAACTGCGTTATTTATTTCTAGAGACCTGCATCTCATTTAAGAAGGGCTGTGTTGCAACTATATGAGATTCCTAACCAAATTAAATGAAACATGAGTCTTAAAAATAAAGTTGAGGATTTTAATTGGTTATCCATGTCTTTTAATCAAACCCAGTGCCATATGTTATAGGCACTTAAAAATTTAGTGGACTGCATTCTAAATTGCAATGCCCAAGCAGTTGTTTGAAAATGCCAAGCCACAATTGAAACATCTTGTATCTTTTTGAAACACTATGTTATAGGCATGTCAGCTGAGTCCTTTATTTGTATAGCAAAGTTTATATATTTAGCACTGAGTTTATTAAATTTATGTCTGAACCAATTGAATTTTTGAAGTCTTGAGTGGAATCCAGGTCATTAAGTTAAAGTGTTAAGTTTATTAAGGTGAACCACTAGTCTCAAATAGAAATGTTAATATATTAAAGCCATGCAAAATAATTGAAACATTGTGTATTTTAATAAATCATTGTGTTTTTAATATAAAATAGATAAGTATACCAATAATGCTAAAATGCCAACTCTTCACCTTCAAATGGCCAACCTCAAATAGGAATGCTAAGTATGAATTTGGTCTTATATTTAAAAATTGAATATTTAATGGAAATTTACTACGTCTAAATTTAATCATCGAATATATTAAGGAAATGTAGAAGTCCAATTAAAAATTATAGAAGTCAAGTTATAATTTTAGAAGTCTATTTTTAAATTGCAGAAGTTCTTTATAGCTTTTCATTCATTGTGTTTATGGTAGTGTTTCACTATTATGAGTGGTTTTATGATTATAAAGCACTGAATCTTGGGGTGAAATGCTGGGTTAATAAATTGAATCACTAAGTTATATTTTAAACATGCTGAAATATATATATATATATATATATATATATATATATATATATATATATATATATATATATATATATATATACTGATTTCAATAATAAACTGACCTTTCTAATTTAATAAACTCAGTGTTCTATCCCTAAACTCAGCGTTTCGTTTTAAGGATTGGCTTTTTATAAAAATAATGAATTAACATTTTAACATTATAAAACTCAGCCTTGTATTATATAATACAAGGCTGAGTTTTATAATGTTAAAATGTTAATTCATTATTTTTATAAAAAGCCAATCCTTAAAACGAAACGCTGAGTTTAGGGATAGAACACTGAGTTTATTAAATTAGAAAGGTCAATTTATTATTGAAATCACTTACTATATTTATCAAACCCCATGCTTTGATAATGAGACATCATGCTATAGTAATGAAACACCATATATATATATATATATATTGCATGTGTAATTCCAATTAAATGCTTAAGTAATACATATTAAAATGCCAATCTAGAAATAAGGAATGCCAATCTTTATTTGGAATGCCAAGTCACCCAAATATGATGCAACATATAAAAAAAGATTGTTGTGTATATAAATAACACATTGTGTATATATTGACATGCTGGGCATGCTTTTGGTATGGCTGTATATTTAAAGTATAACGCTAAGTTAAGAATTAACAATCACCTTATTGAGGTAGTCTAGTAAAAAAGATTATAAATCTTGTAAATTTAAATATTAATTATTAACTATAATTTTGGAGGATAGTATAATAGTTTGAGTTTTAAGATATCCAATTCATAATCATATCTGTATTAGCCAACAATATTGGGCTTTTAGGTAAGAGATTGATTAATATAATAATATTTAAAAATATAATATGCCCAGATGGTATATCTTTTGAGATATGCCAAGATGTCCATGAAAATGAATATGACTATTGAAACTTTGCAATCCATTGTTGAATTGTTATTATGTAGTTTTGAAGCAACTAAAAAGTATAGGGGTATTCATATAGAAATAATGTACACGTGGACTTGGACATTCATATGATTATGTAACTTCATAGGACATTAGATATTATACCTTTATCTAAAGTATCAGATTGATAAAAAGAATATAAGAATTCTAGGAAGCGAGATCTTCACCCATGTAAATACTAACCCTTAAGTATATTCCAATGAGGTATAACTTGATTTACAGTTATCCGTAATTACGATAGTTGTTGAAGATTAAAGCTTAGGTGTGGATGATATTATGTGAATATTGGTGCATTTAAGTGTTTAGATGTTTGATTTATTTTATTTAGTACATCATGAACATCTTTAATTTTTGTTTTATTGAATGAAACTATGCAATTTTAAGCGTAGGGTATGCCCGAGTGGTATAATCTTATACTGGCTTGTTTAATAATTACATCGTAAGATTGTTTGATTGATTGATCATGTTGAATTAGGGTAGTTATGCACAAAGAGCTATGATAGTATGGGATATCATAGGATAATTCAAATTAAATGTATATTCCTAGATGGTACATACTATAGTTGTATGTCTACTCTCATCTAAAATGACTGATTAAATATATGTGTTAGTTGTTACTTTGGTTAGTATGTGTTATAACAATTATTAAGAATACGTGCATACAACCTTGAGAGGATAATGAATGTTAGGTAAGACTTTTAGCTATGTTTGGAAACTATGACTTGCTTTGATATATCTACTTGATTAAATTAAAGTTATGTTTCCATGTATTTTTATGACTACTTTGTACGATTGATTGTGGGAAAAACTAGTAGTTATGTCTTAAAAAAGTAGACTATGATATTATGGGATAGCATGAGGTGTAGTTGTTGGGATCTTATTTTGGTAGTAAGGAATCTATAGTTTATTATGAATGTGAAATATACTCGGGTGGTATGAACTATGGTCATTATTTCCAGTTTGGGGATTGATTTAATGTAAGATTAATTCATGCATAGATGAATAGATATATACTTTGCTTACTCCTTATTTAGCATGTGATGTGATATTATTGCTAGGAGGAAGTAAGTAGTATGAATCTTGTGGATAAATAATGTTTGGTGTGATATTATCTTTTGGTATGTTTGATTTACACGTCAGTGCAATATCTTGCAATAGAATGGATTTTATATGATACACTGCATGTTTAATTTTATAAATCATACACACTTGGGTACTAGCTTATTATCTAGATTCCTACACTATTTTATCTACCTATCCATGAAGGGAGAGCCATTCTCTGATAACGAATTGTGCATGGGATCATTGGTCGGTGGTTGGTGTGGAAAAATGCTTAGATGATGCTCTCCCTCCCCATAATAGTACTACTTATCTAGAGGCTAAACTTGAGATTCATGGATACATGAGTTGGTTTGACTTGAGATCTAAAGGGCTTGGTATCTATTTATTGTTTTAGGCTGAATGGCTAAAAGAAATGTAATTGTATTTCATTTATATATGCTGAATAATAATTGATATATTAGTAGACCAGCTACGACTGAGTCTTATTGTATTTACTTTCCTTGATATTATGATATATTATATTGCATACAATTTTGGAATTTTGGGATCTTTTATTGTTCTAAGTTTTTGATTAAGTTTGGTTAAGGTTATTTAGTTTATCTATGGTTGATTGGAATGTATGTTAAGTAATAGTTTAAAAAAAAATTATTGCATTATTCTAAGTACAACTTGAGAGGTTGTAACATGTGGTATCAGAGTTGTGGCTTGAACTCTAGGACTTAATGAGTCCATTAGTGTTTTTGTATCTTTCTATTTTATAGAAAAGAGATTTTAGAAAGTATGTATGGTACATTAAGTGTGTACCTTAGAGCATTCATACCCCTTATAGTTGTTAAAGGGTTGGTTTATCGAGTGTCTCATTAGTGATAGACATATAAGGTGTTGGGTAGGTATGTGCATAACTTAGTTCATGATTTGTGAACACAAGTTTCTTATTATATTTTTGATCTTTTACATCGAACACCTTGAGTGTGATTTTTTCTTTCTTAAATCACCTTCACCATTTGTGTTTTGTGTTTTGAGTGTTTCAAAAAAACATGAAGTGATTCTCACTTAAGTAATTATGCTTAGTTTTATGTCTTATTCATATAGATCCTAGAAGTAGGAATCCTATAATACCATTATAGAGTGGAACCTCCTAGTACAGTAGAAATCTTCTTGTAGTTGAGTGTAGATGTCTTGATTGATATTCATTTATGTTAGGAGTTTGTTATGTAGGTTAGCATCCTTGTATTTTTATAGACTTGAGAAGAAGTGTTATCTCTCTTAATTAACTTAGAGGTCAATTATTATTCTATCACTCTCCTCTTACATCATTTTAAGATATCTGTAAGATTCATATTCTTAGGATGTTGATTTAGAGTTTCCTTAAGTAGAAACTTGTTTTTGAATTGCTATTTTGATCTTATTCCCTTGAGCTCGTGGGATAGTGTTTCCTAATTCTTGTTGAGAGAAATTTTAGGATTGGATAGATTGATGCATCCTTGAAGTTAGTATTTTCCTTCTAATTGTGGAGGTAGGTTATAATACTACACTTACAAGCTTTATAAGTGAATTGTGAAGGACAACGTGGATTGTGGTGTTTCCTTCTACCATATGAGGGTGTCTAGGAAGTTTTTTTTATGAGATTTTAGCTCTCTACTTACCACTTGTGACTTTTTATAGTCACTATTTTATTAAAAATTGTGTACTTGACCTCAAGGAATTGAAAACCTTGAATTTATACTAATAATAGTTGATTATAATTATTATGTTATTAATTACCTTTGTTTAGATTGATATCATTCTCTTTTGAAACATGTTGTTTGAAGAGTTATATGTGTACCTTTCTTCAAGAGTAAGTAAGGTATAAGTTGTGCATAACATATTAGTAGTCTAAAAGGGTTGAGATGAATGTTTTAACTTGTTATGTGCTAGTCATGTAAGCAAGGAGACATTATCTCATTTTTAAGGTTGTAAGGATGGTATAATCCTTAGCCTTAGTATGTTATGTTAATTATCACTTATTTACTATGAATATAACACTGTAGGTTAAGTTTTAGAATATGATAATAGTTATGTTTATTTAATATGAACTTAAAGCAATCTTGGAATGATTATATGATTTTTCTTGTATGTATGTTAGTACATCTAGAATATTTTAGCATATAGAATTTTTTTATGATCTATAAGCATAGATTTGTGTTTCATTAAACTTGTTCACTTTTTGGAAATCCTCAGGTCGTAGAGACCTGAGGGAAGAGTAGTGAAATGAGAATGTGAGTTATAAATGATATGATGGTATCCTAATTAGCCTCACATTAACTTAGATTATAGGTACTAAGTTGGATCTGACAGATGGACTTGTCAAATCTAGGATTTGACAGATAGAACTTTTCAAATTTATCATATGACCATACACATGTATACTGTGGACATGTATTCCATATGGATGGGTATTCCATAATTTTGTATACATTATATTTACTATTCCTATTCATCATCGTACTTGTCTAGAGATCTGATTGAGTAATGATAATATTGAAATATTATACTTATCTGAAGCTATGTGGTATAGTGATAGTATTAACATACACATATTTTTCTTGCTAGGTTCCCTAAATACTTTTATATGATATGAGAAATACATTCTCTAGGATAGAGATATATGTAGAGGGTCTAGAAGGTTTTTTGGGACTCTTCTTGGTCATTTGTTTTGACTTTTGGAAAGTTAATAAGAATTTTATCGAGTTATTATGAGTTTATCTTGTGGTTCTAGACATAGGGGTGGTCGAACCAATTAGCATAAGTGACATTTGTAAAACTTGTTTGCATATTTTGAAATGTCACCGAGTAGGGTCTTATGGGACCAATACTCTAATAATTGTGTTAAATGAGAGAATGATGATGAGTTCTTTAGGACAAATTTACATTTATTTACATGATATTATACTTGATACTATGTTTTTATGCTGTTAAAATATATTTGTTAATCAAAAATTTTATTTGAATAAGATTCATCAGGGCAATGAATAGTTTTAGGGGGGAGGATGCCACATCTTGATTTCACCCTATGACTTATAAACCTTTAATCCATGGATTAGTATGGTTACTATGTGATTATTATTATTTTAATTTGAGATTTATGACATATACTGGAATGGGATAGTAATATTGTTGATTATTATACATAATATGACAAATGTATTTTTTATATTCTAAATATTATGGATATGTATTTATTAGTTTTATATCATTGATTGATATTTATGATGACTTAGACTAACTACCTACTTGTTACGAGGTGGATGCATGATAGATCCTACACTTAGAGCATGATGAGGGAGAGCATCATCAGAGAGGATGGGATAGATGGGATGAATAGGTGATGACAAAGGAATTACTAGTAACCCAACACACACATCATAACAAAATAACTTACTTGACTCTCTATTTGATCTAATTGGTTAGTTGTTTTGAGTACTCATATATTATACTATGGATGTGTTTTGATTAATGTTTATGATGATTTTATGTATAAATATAGTGCATAAATTATGCATACAAGTAGTTATATGATCATATAGTCACATTACTATTACATCCTAAGAAATTAACCTTAGTTAAAGGATTTTAATATAAATGCCATTAGTCTTGTGCTATAATCGAATTATTAATTAGGTTTAATTAATCTTTTAAAAAGATAATTATCAATAAGAATTAAATTGAGGCAATTTCATTATCTAGATAATGCTAACTTGAAATGCTAAATCTTTTGGATGGAATTCATTGAGATTTGAAGGCAATTAATCACTTAATTATGACTTAAGTGGACTTAAACTATTTATTAACTTGGATTTAAATAAAGAATATTAGCATGCATGATTTTAAAGATAAATCAATCTCAAAGTTAAGTAAATATAATTAATTGTTAACTAAAATAGTAGTGTTTAATGCATGAAAATAAATTTAAAAGATGAATAATATGCAAGAGAGAAGAGTGCAACAATAGAGAGAGGGTTGTTTCTATAAATTAAACTATTAGAAATTAGAAAAAGAACATACAAAGACACAAATAAGAAGAAAGGGTAGGAATTGGATAAAAGTGGAAGCAAGAGATAGTAAGCTTATTATTATTTTCAAGTAATATCGAATAGAGGTAGGTTTTGTCATTTATTTTCTTCTGTATATTAAATGAAATGCTAAATATATTAATTGATGGCTGAATAATAAAATGAATTTGTTGAGACAATGAAATGGCATGTCATTTTGTTAATGCTAAGTGAAGTGCTTTGAGATAAATCTAATATAAGATATGAAATGTTAGAAGCATTTTATTTTTTATATGAACCATGTAATTTATTTTTAGAGACCTGCATCCCATTTAAGAAGGGTTGCATTATAATTTATATGCGATGCCTAGCCAAATTAAGTGAAACACAAGTCTTACAAATAAAGTTGAGGATTTTACTTAGTTAGCCATGTCTTTTAATCAAACCCAATGCCATATTTTATAGTCAACTTCTTAATTTAGTGGGGTACGTTCTAAATTGGAACGAACAGATAGTTGTTTGAAAATGCCAAGCCACAATTGAAACATCTTGTATCTTTTTAAAACACTATGTTATAGACATTTGCCCGAGTTTTTTATTTATATAGCAGAGTTTATATATTTAGCACTAATTTTATTAAATTAAAGTGTTGAGTTTCTTAAGGTGAACTGCCAGTCTCAAATAGAAATGCCAAGATATTAAAGCCATGTAAAATAATTGAAACAATGTGTATTTTAATAAATCATTATGTTTTTAATATAAATAGCTGAGTATACCAATAATGTTGAAATGCCAAGTCTTCACCTTCAAGAAACCAACCTCAAATAGGAAAATTGAGAATGAATTTGGTCTTATATAGAATAACTAAATGTTTAATGGAAATTTACTATGTTTGAATTTAATCATCAGATATATTAAGGAAACACAAAAGTCTAATTAAACTTCATAGATGTCAAGTTATAATTTTAGAAGTCCTTTATAGATTTTCATTCACTATGTTTATGGCAGTGTTTCACTATTATGAAGGGTGTTATGATTATAAAGTGCTGAATCTCGAGGTGGAATGTTGGGTTAATATATTGAATTTTGTGTATAATAGTTGTATGAGATCAATGAAATAAAGAATAAAAAAGTGCACACTTGTAGACTCCTGGTTATTGTCAATGTGGAACCAATGTTACATTTTTGTCTCCTTTGAGTAATGAGTTAATATTTGTTAATGCCTTACCGATTCAGGTTATAATCTATAGAATTGGAAGACTCTATTTTGTTAGTGAAGAAAGAATAAAATAGTGATATCTTTTGGAAAGTTTCACTCAAATTTTCTAGGTGAGGTGTAATATAAAAAGTTCTATATGATGATGACAAACATTTTTTTGATGATCTAAAGGACTTAATTGATAGTCCAGGTTTGAACTCATATTTCTTATCAACCCACACAGTCTGGTTAGAGTAATCCTATGTTATACCATCAAGATGTTCAAAGAAAAAAGGTATGTTTGATAGTTTAAGAGGATATTTATATTATTTTGGGTCTAGGAATCAGTATAAATATTTAAATGGTTACAAACAAGTCATTATAAATCTCAGACATCCTATAGAAGTGATAGACATAAGTTCACCAATCACAAAGTCCTTTCAAGCACTTAGAATTTTGTGTATTTGTATGTTAAGTGTCTTTTGGTGTGTGATTATGATAAAAAACCATTATAAAATGTGCAGCCAAGTGGGGAAGACCTTAATCTACAATTAGTTTCTTTTTAAATTGTCAAAAACTCTCAATATTCCATTTTTATCCCTCTCATCCTTTCACATGCTTACCTAGACATAGACCTAGGGTTTTAAACTTGCATCTCCCATAAATTTTGTTTCAACCCTTAAAATTTCTTGAAACTTTGTAATCTCACATTATTTGTAATGCTTAAGAGTATTATGGTGGTTTTAGTTTGGTACAGTATGGTCTGGTATAGAAACCATGATTGTGTTGTGCTTTAGGCCTACAAGATACCTAATTAGGAGAAGGAGGTGTTAAGATAAGGGGTCTAACTTTAGATTTATGAGAAAAAACTTTGTAGAGAGCTGTAAGGGATTAATGGGTGTCTGGATATGTATTTTTTAATCTAGAAGTTGAGTATATTAGTCAAACCTAGGAGTTTTGTCTCAAAAGAGGGGTAGATAGTTAGAGATTTCTTGTTTACAAATTTTTCCATTGGTTTGGATGTGTGAGAGTGTTCAATTATATAGGGAGAGGGCCATAATATTATTCATGAATATTTAAGAAACATGGATCTATGATTGGGTTATTAGGCTTATGTGCCTATTTCAAGGAATGAGCAAGTATGATCCAAGCAATGAGAGTCAAGAGATGGAAGATTTGTTTGAGAAAATGAGGGTGATATTTAGGAAAGAGAAAACATAGAGTATGATCAAGGATGGAATTATATTAATAGAAATTGGAAGACTATATTTGATAAGAGGCTTAGAAGCCTATTAAAGAAAGATTGAGGGAGAGAATTCAAGATTGAAAGCAAGTACCTATGACAAAAAATCCAATCAGAGATCATAGGTCAGAATAAGGATCAAATTAAGGGATAAAAGTGAGGTTAATGAGGTAATATGTTTTAGGAGTCACATTTACATCACTAGGTTTTTACATTAATGAGATAATGTGCTTTAAATGAAGTTGAGTTTTTTTAAATTTTTATTGTCTCTTTCAAAACCCTAGTCAGATCTCATTCATAAACTAATTTAGGAATATACTTTAATGTTTTGGGTTTGAAATGGAGTGTAATTTTCCACTATCCAACCAATGGTTTTGGTGGGTAGAGACCCACTATATGGATGGGCTCATTTTAAATTCCAAGAATGTTAGTATACTCTATTAGGAATAAATATCTTATTGATATGTAAAAACTATTTAATCATAAATAATATAAAGGTCAATTTGGTATATGTATTATTTCACTCATTGATGCATGATGGTTTCTTATTTTAAGTTTTTGTTTCAGACTTATTGTACTTGATTTATTTTGAGATATATTGGACATGTATTGCTAATGTTATTTTGTATGATTATAGGTGTTACCTTGGTATGAGCTAGGTTGGAAATTGGAACACTTAATTAAGATTCAAATGTAAGATACACAATTATATGCTTATATTATAGTATGAATGAGATCTAAATATAAGACACCTTTTCCTATTTCTTGATTCTTATGTCAAAACCCCATCTTGCAGTTTGATTTTTGAGTTCTGTATAGTCCATTTATTTGCTTGTATAGTCGATTATGTTTTTAATGGATAATTTATCACTACAAGAAGTCTTTATTTATTTATATTATGTATTGCTAAATTAACATGTATTTGGTCATTATCAAGGGAACGTATTATGAATCTTTTGTCTTTTTTGTTGGTTTTTTGGGATCTTACTCACATTTTCGATGTTGCATGGCATGTATTATCTCTAAGTGCAATCTTGTGTATGGATCATTATGAAATATAGTGGGATTAATGAACCATAATGTGAAAATTAGTTGTTACATTCATATTCAAAGGTTGAATGTGCAAGTCATCAAGAAAATGTTTAATTTTAAACTGTAATAACAACAAGAAAGTGATCATGATAGAGACCCCTCTTCTCCCTCCATAAGACACCATACAATTTTTCTCATTTAAGCATTTCATCTAGGTATATAGTCACACTATAAATTTATACAACACCATCAAATATGTAATGACATCTTTCCACTTTCTTGGAGGTAAGATAAAACTCACAACCTTAACATTATTTATAATGGTATACATAGAGTATGTATATATATATATATATATATATATATATATATATATATATATATATATATATATATATATATATATATATATATATACATACTCTATGTATACCATTATAAATAATGTTAAGGTTGTGAGTTTTATCTTACCTTATATATATATATATATATATATATATATATATATATATATATATATATATATTCATTGAAACCTTAAACCCTATATTAAATTATATATAATGCCCTACATCTTTCTTATATGTATAATACCCTTTGAATTATGTGTAATGGTTTATTTTTGTCCATATTTATACATAAAATAAAGGAGATAATGGACCATCGATCTATATAATGTTTTACTATTGTCCATCTTATTAAATTCTATATAATGTGATACATCTTACCTATCTGTATATACCTTTGCATTATGTGTAATGGTATGCTATTTTCCATCTTATTATAGTCTACTTTAAATAATTTGACCATATTCTTTATGTATTACAAATCTTTTATCTTTATGTGTTGGTTATTTGGATCTTGCTCATAGCCATGTGTTTTCTCCATTGACTGGGTTTTTACAATAATGATATAATGTGGTCTAAACCAAGTTGAGCATTTTTTAATTTCTACTATGTCTCTTTCAAAACCATATTCATATCTCATTTGTTAACTAATTTAGGCATATGGTTTTATGTTTTGGGTTTAAAACCAAATGCACTATTCCACTCTCCGATTGATGGTTGGGGTGGGTATGGGCCTTGTAATGTCCCCTTTTGGATATATTTAGAACAAATAGGGTTTACCAAAAAACCCTAAAAATAAATGCAAACCCTAACACAAGATATGCAATTTTATGATTTTTAATATTTCAAACCATATCCATAAAATTTCAAATATTTTATAGATGTAAATTTCAAGTACACATACAATATTAATTTCTTAAATATTCATTAATAACTTTAGAATATTATAGATGTATAAATACCTCAATTTCTTGATTTATTTCAACCAAAATATGGTTGGAAAATTCACATAAAATAATATATTATCATTCAAACCCTTATGCATAAAATCTAGGTTTAAACAACCCTTCAAATGGCCAAATTAGACCCCAAGGGGGGTCTCCCATCTCCCAAAGGTAGATTTCTACCTCTAAAGTCAAACACAACCCTCACAAAGTAACTAGTAGACCTAAAAATTTCTATACTACCCATCAATCCAAGTCACTATCCTGTTATTAGCCTTATCAACCCTAATGCCACATTCAAACCAAGTTGTCCACACTTATATAAAATGTTAATTGATACAACTTACCCAAAAGGATGAATCTTCTACTCAAAATTATCCATCATGCACTTTAAAACTTATTTATGAAGCTACCCTAACTAAAAATTAAGGGGTTTTGTCCTTTATTTTAGTCACCTATGAAGTTTTTCATCTTCAAGGTGAGAAGTCAAGATTTTTTCATGCTTAAAATCATAAATTAAATTCTTAAACATAACATGCCTTTGCAAATGAAAATCCTTTCCCTTTTTGTACCCTTTTCCCTCCAAATATCTTTCCCAAAGTGGGGCACTCCACTTGGAGTGGAAAATTAAAATATTTGAAATTACCTTTTTATTATAATTCACTTAAGTGTTACCTTTTAAAAAAATTCCCTTCTTAAGTCACAACTCAAGTTAGAATAAGTTACCAACATATCCACCTTTTTGGCAACTGGAACATATCATTATTTTATATTTTAAACATTCGAAACTAATTTTTATTTTAATAATGATATTATTTTATTTTATAAAAGGGGACATTATAGTCTGCCCTTCCTAATTTTTCTTTCTCTCAAGCAAATGTAAACTTATCCAAATAGCCATCTCAATAATACAGGGATGTTATGCCCCTAACCTATCACATGTATTGGTATAGGAATATCTGACTTGTGGCTTACTTATCCCTCTTTGATGTGATATCATATTTCTCTATGCATTTATCTAGTTAGTAGGTCAGCCTTTGGAGTAAACATGCCCTAGTTAGACTATAAATATGAGGTAGTGGGTAGTTATTTATCATCATATTGAGAATTCTACTCTTATTGAAGCTTGTGGAGGTTTCCCCCCTCAATGTGGCTTGTTTTTTATTCATATATTCTAGTATATTTTATCATATTATGATCTAATTTTGTTATTATACTTTATTATTAAAGTAATTTTTTTACAAGTGGTATCAAAGCCATGATTTGGGCAATCTTGTGGGTGAAACCCTAATTTTATAAAAGTTATTATATTTTACAATTCATTGCAAATTTTCCTACAAATTTTTATTGAATTTAGGGAATACATCAATAACATCACAAAAAAAAAAAAAATTAGCATTTGGAGGTTAGTTTTGTGTGAGTTATTTCCATTTTAGTATTTTTCATAAATTCGCTCTATAGTGCATAATTCAAGGAATTTTTATGAGTTATTTAAATTTTTTGGAAGATTATAAAATATAGTTAGGGTATATTATTTTTATTTTATGATTTGAGGTTGACATAAGTACACAAATGCTTAGTCAAAGTTGGGTTAAAAGTGCTAATCAAGATTGACATTATCAAGCCCTTTTATGGTAGGACCCCAAACCAGGGTCCAAACAAAGGGTGCCAAAGCTCTAGGTAAAATTCATCACAAGGAAGATATGGCATCAAAAGGTGGAGCTACATGATCCTTTATATCAAGGTTCTTTGAGATAGATCACAAAGTGAGCTAGCTTGACTATAGTGTGCAAGGCATTCAAAGTGATTTACAAGGCATACAATCTAGTATGAAAGCTATACAATATAGTTTGATAAATATCATGATGTATTTACAAAATTATCAACCAAATCATTCATTTATCACATTTACACAACCCCACCAAAGTGGATATCCCAACTAGCCTAATCCAAATACAAGTACCTTATCATAGAGGAAATTTTTACCAAAGGTAGATATGTATAAATTTGATGGAAAGGATCCACTCAATTGGATCAACCAAATGGATTTTTTTCATATAATTTAGATTCTATGTGGACAAAAGGTTACCATGACATCCTTATATCAAGACTAATTCATTTGGTATCAATGGTTGTGCGCTCAAAATAAAAATATGACTCTCAATGTCAACTACTCAATTTTTATAGAGGAGATGAAATTACACTATAGCAATAATGTGACAGAGAATTGCTTCAACCAACTAGAACCATCATGAAAAAATAGCTTAGACAAAGATTACATTCATCATTTTTAGAACTTATCTTTATGTGTGGAGATATTTTATGATGAGAACCTGAATGAATTATTTTTGGGTGGCCTCAAGGACCACATTCAACATGAGGTACACAAGTTTAATCCACTTAAGGTTTATGATTCTATTATCATGGCATGCAGGGTCAAGGAAAAATTCATATCCAACAATAAGCAACCATTCACTCACTTTAGAGATCATAGCATATCAAAACCATCATTTCTTCCACCTACTAGATTGACCCCTTAATAAATTGAAGAGAAGCATGCAAGAGGATTATGTTTCAGTTGTGACAATAAGTGGAGTAAAGGACATAGATTTGATGAGAAGAATCTATTCTACATTGAGGGATCTAATGAATATGATGAATAATATGATGCCTCTAATGATGATGAGGAAGAAATAGAGTAGGTACTCTAAGATTCCCAACCTACAATCTCTTATCATGCACTTTTGGGTATTAGCACTCCTCAAACACTTAAGGTGGTGGGTTTCCTCAATAAATAGAAGGTGAAATTGTATATTGACTTAGGGAGAACATATAACTTCATCAACCATAATTTTGCCACTTGATTGAGGTATTTCATTTACCCAACACCAAAATGTTAGGTCATGAGTGTAAATGGTGGCACAATCAATTATTGAGGGAAATGCCATAGTATTAAGATTGATAGGGTGAGTACAATCTAGATTCCTCTATGTTTTATATTCTCATGGGTGGTGTAGACATTATTTTGGAATTCAAATGGATCACAACCTTAGGTACAAATAAGATGAACATCTGGGAACTATTCATGTGCTTTCATTTTGAAGGAATGAAAATTAAACTATGTGGATTATAGGAATAATATCCAAAATTGGTTAGCTCACATCAGATGTAAACATGCTAAAAAAGGGTGTAGAAGGATTTATAGCATGATTATGTTCCATATAATTTCAACCCATATAGTCATCTACACATCTTGATCTACAAATGATTCTTTATGACCACCCATCTATTTTTTGGGCCATGCAAAAAGGACTACCACCAAAAAGAGCACATGATCATGTCATTCAATGAATTCTAGGGATTCAAACACCAAATATAAAACCATATAGATATAAATATGTAAATAAGAGTGAAATAAAAAATATGGTTAATGAAATGATAGACGTAGGGATCATCAGGGATATCCAAATTGCATATTCATCAACAGTGGTCATGGTGCCTAAGAAGGATGACACATGAAGGATGTGCCCATATTACAAGGAACTCAAAAATTACACCATTAAAGATAAGTTTCCTATTCTAGTAATTGATGATTTACTTGATGGGTTGCATGGTATTGTTTATTTCATAAAATTGGATCTTCGTTTAGGTTAACATCAAAGTATAATCAGGGATGAAGATGATCATAAAACCACTTTTAGAACTCATGAGGGCCATTATGAGTTTTTGGTAATTCCCTTTGATCTTAAAAGTACACCATATACTTTTCAGAGCTTGATGAACACTATTTTTAGACTTTTTTTAAGGAAGTTTATGCTAGCTTTGTTTGATGACATATTGATTTATAGTAATACATGGGAACCGCACGTGAAACATGTGAAATAGGTGTTTATAATTTTTGAGCAACATCAAATTTATGCAAAGCCATCCAAATATGATTTTGGAGTATAGGAGGTGGGTCACATTTTATCCCATGAAGGTGTCAAAGTTTATCCTCTAACTATCAAAGTTATGGTATAATGGCCAATTTTCAAAAATATTAGAAACCTCTGAGGGTTTTTAGGACTAACAATTTACTACCAAATATTTGTGAAATGTTATGGTATCATAGAAACTCCACTTATTTCATTACTAAATAAGGATGCCTTCTACTAGGATGATGTAGCCACTAAAATATTTGAGTAATCGAAAGTAGTTATGCACACCACCCTAACTTCTCAAAGACGTTCATTGTTGAATGTGATACTTCTAGATTAGGAATGGGAGAAATAATAATTCATGAGGGAAGATACCTTACATTTTAGAGTTGTCAATTCAAATATAAGAATATAATAAAACTATCTATGAGAATGAAATGATAGCTATTATTTATAAAATCAAACAATGAGGCCCCATCTGATGGGTAGACAATTTAAGCTGAAAATAGATCATGATAGTCTCAAATAATTTTTGGAGCAAAGATTATCATCTGAGGAATAACATAAGTGGGTAAAAAAAAATTGGGTTATCATTTTGAAATCATATACAAGAAAGGTAAATATAATGTAGTATCAAATACACTATCTAGATGGGATACATCCACAAAAACATTACTTTGTGAAATGTTTATATTATAGGTAAATTAGATGGATGAAGATAGATTAGAGTGGGAGTAGGACAAGGATATACATGTTCTAATTTAGAATATGTATCAAGGTTATATAAAATTTGATAAATTTAAATGGAGAGTAATGCCTTGTGGTATAAGGATATGTTATACTTGTGAAAAGATTTAGATATGAAGCATAAGAGAATTGTAGAATTGCTTGCATATCCAATTGAGGAAATCTCTAGGTTCTTGAAATCTTATCACAAAATCAAATGAGAAGTATTTTGGGAAGGAATCAAGGGATATATACAATAATTTGTGGTAGAATATTTTATATTCCAACAGAACAAAGATGAGATAATTAAGATCTCAAGTGTTACAAACTTTAGCAATTCTTAGTCAAAGGTAAGAGGAGGTTTCCATGGATTTCATCACAGGATTTCCTTGTTATGAACAAAATAATGTTATCTTGGTAATTGTGGATAAAATTAAAAAATCTACCCATTTTTGTGCCTTTTCACACCCATTTATAGTAAGTATAGTAGTGATTATTTTTATGGAGGCAGTTCAAAAATTACATGGAACCCCAAAATTAATTGTAAGTGATCATGATCTTATTTTCACTAGTAATTTTTGGATAGAACTATTTTCTTGTTTGAGTACTCAATTAGCTCATATATCATCTTACCACCCCCAATCTGATGTACAAAAAAAAGTGGTCAACAAATGTTTATAGGGATAACTCTATTGTTTTGTATCATATAAGAAAGAATGTGGGGTTGAATGGCTACCACTTACAAAATGGTCACATAAAACATTTTACCATACATATTCTAAAATGACCATATTTATAACACTATATGGTTTGATATGTGGAGGAACACATTCAACATCAATAAGAGGTTTTGGATGGTTTGAGAGAGAATTTGAACTAGGCACAAAACATAATGAAGCATCAACTAGATCAACACCGTAGTGAACAACATTTTGACATGAATGATTGGGTCTTTGTATGTTTGTAGCCTTAAAAGTATATGTATTTAAATTAATAAAAGAGGACAACAAACTTGTTCCTAAGTATTATGTCCCTTATCAGGTTCTATATAAAATCAAAAGTGTGGCTTATAAGATGGAATTACCTAATTCATCTCTCACATACCTAGTATTTCATGTTTCCTGCTTGAAAAAGGTCATTGGATAGAAAGTTTCATCTTAGATAGGGATACTAGAACTATATGAATAAAGAAGAGTCATTTTAGAACTAGAGAATATATTAAAGACACATACTAAGAGGTTGAGAACTAGAGAGATTAAGGAGTATTTGATCAAGTGGAAGAACCTGAGCAATGAGGATGAAACTTGGGAGGGTGAAGATTTTCTACAATAATATCCAAAGTTGTTGTATATTGAAGATAACATTTGTTCTAAGGGGAAGGGCATAATATTCCCTTAACCGAACACATATATTTGGATAAGAATAGTTGACTTATGGCTTAATTATCCCTCTTTGATGCTATATCACATTTCTCTATGCATTCATTTGGTTAATAGGTCAACCTATGGAGTAACCATGGCCTAGGTAGACTATAAATAGGAGGTAGTTGGTAGTTGTTTATCATCATATCATGAATTCTTCTCTTATTGAATCTTGTGAAGGTTTCCCCCTCAAAGTGGATTATCTTTTATTCATATATTATACTATATTTATGTCATATTGTGATCTATTATTGTTATTCTACTTTATTTTTGAAGTAATTTCATTACACTAGATCCCAATTCACTCTTGAAAAATTTAAATCAACTTGTGTATGGGTTGAATATGAGTTATAAAAGCCACAAGTCACTTGGAATTTCACCTAACTCAGCACTAAGATGGTTGGGATGATTGCTTTTAGTAATGGAACCACTCCTCTAACATTACCATGTAAGGAAACCTTTTCAAATTTCTCAAATATATAACTATTCATGATTGAAAATATATATACCAACAATATATAAATGATGTAAAAACTATATATATGACAAACCCATCAAAATCCAGTAATTTGATTGATGTATGAGTTGTAGGTATCCATACAAGGACCAAAAAACTATTCATTATATGTTTGTGCTAAAAAAAAAATCAAATACAATTTTTTGGGTGTGTACCTATACATGGGACCAAATCATTAAATAAAATAAGAGTGTTTAAAAACAAGTTTACACTCACTTCATCATTCCTTATAGACATGATGGCCAAGTTTCTTCCCTTGCTTGATTTCCTCTAACAATTTCCATTCAAATGATGGATTCCCAAAACTTCAATCTTGCTTCCACAAAAACAGTTGTAACTTTGCCTTTTCTTCCCCAAACTTAGAATGATAGTGGCATCGATATGAATTATTAAAAAATAACTACTACCAATGATGATGTTTTGGATACATATGAATCCACAATAACTATCAATGCTATTATTACTATAATCTCTGATGTAGTAACCTTTTCCAAACCTATTAAGGGAAGTCCATTCTAACTTATTCCTTCTTCTTCACATGTTAAAAATTGTGAATTTCATCACCCTCTTTATTTAGTTAAAATTAAGAAACATATTCCCAAACCCTCACCTAAAGAGTTTGATATTTCCCACCCTAATGATCATCAGTATGATCTTCAAAAATTTTATTGTTATCACTAAATTTTGGTACATACCCATGAAACATGTAGATAACTTAAGGACCTTACTTTCAAATTCCTACTCAGTTCCAACTTTGACCATGAATCTATGATCTAAGATTGACAACAAGCTTATGAAAAGGTAGCAAAATCCCATTAATCCAAAATCAAACATGATGCCCTTCACCAAGCTAATTCTCACCTTGATATATACTTAGATCCACTCGTAGGCATAATCAACACCAATGACTTAATCCCAATCAACCTATAACCACCAATGTTTTTGAAACCATGGTTAATCCTCACTGGTCTAATAATGAATAAAACCTAGTTAATATGAACAACATGAAGTGTGTAGTCTCCTACATTGAACCTTATCCTTGTTTGAATCATAATCCTTATGCTACTTATAGAACATTTTAGGATACCTCTTTACATTATTTTATAGATGTCAAGTATGAGAAAATCATAACTTCCATTGTCTCATATGACACAATTACATTGGCCAACCTGATGCAATAATATTTCTTTACAACTAACCCAACTACATCAACTATCCCAAGGAAGTCTATTAGTCATTCCTTATATGTCACAATTATAACAACTAGTTTTGATACAATCAATTTCTCTAGCTCAAAATGGTATTATATTGTCCAACTTAATATAGTATACTTTTATCCCTAGTTCCATCCTTACAACATCATTTAGTATAATACAATGAATTTATATCACTAATTATAATGTTATTATATTGTCCAAGATGATACAATTAAATCCTAATGTTTGTGTGTAAAAACTTACATTAGATAGGTTGATGCAATTTACGCACCCTATCATGATATTATTAGTTAGGTTGAGACCTCACATTTCCATTTATAACTAGTTTTACTCTAGATATTCTCATTACATGATTGATATACTTCATAATTATACACCTTTAGCTTAGTCTTTTTCAACTCACCTTAGATTTTGATGAATGAGATCCCTTTGAAAAACTTTCCAAGTTCATTTTTAAAATTCCATTCTTTAAGCTCATTAGGACTTCTTTGCATCATCACAACTAATTTATATATATTTTATATGACATGAACATTCCTCAACCATCACCTATGGGGAAATAGTCTACCTTGCCTATTTTGAGGATAATATATTAAAATAATGTGAAGAGATGTACATTCAATTTGATGAAACTTTAGATGTTTTTATTTAACTTAAGTTTCCTATCACTTTTATGATCCTTGATGAAATATTACTTCATGTAGATGACCCTCATAGTTTCATTAGTGTACAAGTTGGTAATATTTGAGTTAAGATTACCTTGATAGATGAATGGTCCAAAACTTATGTTGTCTCCCTTGAGTTCATCAAAACCCTTGGATACTCAGAATGCAATATTACGTCTACCTAAAACACATGCCAATGATATGATGAAAATAACCTCCCCTCAAATGCATCTAGATCTCAACAATAGTTCCTCTCATCATGGTTAGAATTAAGGTTATGATCTTTAACTTTACATTATCCTATAACATATTGGTTGGTCAATCTTAGACTCATTGCATGAGGTAAAAGACCTCCTCTACATGATGGTGTGTCAAACTTACCTAAAAAGGCAATATATACAATATCCAAGGTAATAACAACCCTTGGAATATCTAACAATACAAGAGTGTGGCATCTTTAAATTACTGACCCTTGAACCCTTGCCTAATGTTCTATTTTGAGAATACCAATGCTTTAACTATCTTGTCAATTCTACCAGAGGTTATAATGATGACCTTGAAATTATGGGAAACATAAACCCTAACCTCTTAGATTTAGATTATGATGATCTTGATTAAATCAATCTTAAGATTAAAACATTAGATCTCCCTTATAGTATCATATCTATTTGAAATACTATCCCTTGAATCCTTCCTTGTGACCTTGTTCTCATAATAAGCCAACTATCAAATTTAAAAATTTTGTGGTCATTCCTAAAAATATTGCCTCTTATTATTCCTCTAGTGATAAAGTGGTTGAATACCATCATATTTATCTTCACACACCTAATTATGGTGATGGTTATACCCTTGATGACCCATACTTAACTATCTATGCTCAAGCTAAGGATACAAAAAACCTCTATTATAGATCTTCTCTTCAGCACTCCTATGAATTACTTCAAATTATTATTTCATTAACTTAGTCTATCTCATTCACTCTCCTTATACTTTACATAAAATTTTTCATCCTTTGGTTGATGTCTATAATTTGAAGATAAAAAACATTCTAATTTTTACTTCACATATTACCTTGGTTACATTTGAGCCTCTCCAAAACATGCTACTTGATCATTCTATGAGTGGAACCTAAGGGTTCTCCAAAATTTATTATCCTTCAATCATCCTTACTCCTAATATTTTGGCTACACCGATATGACTTGCACCAAATTGACTCCCAAAGAATTAAATGCAATGCCAATTATTGAACCTACCCTTAGATGATTCAATGATGATGACTTATTTGATAAGGTCCTAGATAGACCCCAATATTATTATTCACATAATTTATATGTGGTTCTACTACCACCCACCCAATAATATAATTCGTAATGTGAGTTTCACAAGGTGACTAGTTACTTAGACAAAGATTGCTGAGCATACTAGAGATTTTTAGCATAAGAAGAGTTGTATGGATATGTTCCTACCATATATAGTTAACCACCTCAATCAGATACTCTTAGGTGATTTTTTAATTCCATGGTATAACCAAAAATTATTTAAACCATTTTCAAGCCCTTTGATAAAACCTAGATGTTGTTCACCCCAAAGTAACTCATATTTCCAATGTGTCAAGCATGATGCCTCCAAAGATATTTTTGAGTTACATTCTAAAAAAAGGGGAAGTATATTGTGTTTTTCATCAATGAATTACACATCATACATACATATTTAGAGTAATATAGTAGATTTTTCATGACTTTTAAAGGCCCATGCCTCAACCTTCTTAATAACACTCACATAGTCATTCTTGGACAAAGGGGAAACCTTCTCCATGGATAGATCCTTTCATTATATTAGAAGATATCAAAAAAATGATGTTGAATACTCCTCACATTGATTATTCTTCACAGGAGGCCCCATAACCTCCTCCTTTTATTGTTCCTAATTTCTCTAAAGAGCTTATTTGCTAGGCAATCATAGCATGACTTTCTAAGAAAGTAGAAAAAAACATTATTATAGCTAGATACTAGTTATAAGAAGATTTATCATATGTTATAAATGGAGTATGTAGATATATATCATAACATTTACAATCACATGTTTAATTCATATCATATTTTTCACATTATCATATGATTGTATTTCACTTTTATTATTTTTTAGCATTTGTGATGCTTGTTTTACATATCTTGCTTATATAATGGTTCTTATTAATTTTTTAACATGTTACTTTTTAGAATATAAGTCTTAGTTTATCATTTTACATCACTTTATAGTTAACCTTCATTTCCCTTATAAAGCTTATGTATCATCTTCAGGTTTTCTAGCTATCATATTTTCAAAATTTTATCTCTTTTTCCTTATTCTCCTTATGATTATTTGGACCTTTTTTAATTACCCCCTCTTTTGGGATGACTAATAATTTCACCAGTGCTTGTGCTAAATCCCATATAAGTTAATAAAACTTCCCTAGTAACATGACTATCATACTATAGTCTTATCCATTTCAAAGCATTATGTTAGGTTGTGGAGCTAAAAGCTTCACTGATGTAGACATTGGAGGAGGGTGCTGAGTGTCACAGTCGCCGGTGTCAGTCAGGCTAACCGACGTCGGTCAGGTGGAGACAGGAAGCTACCGATGATGGTCAGGGATCGGCCAACGTCGGTCACCCCCAGGCAGATAGGGACTGACGTCGGTCGCCTGAGTGGTTCTAAACTATGAGTTTTACAGACAGTTCGTTAACGAACCGGTTGTTTGCATGAAGAAGGCTAATTATAGTCTTGAGCTGCAGATCTAATTATTGTAATTAGGTGTCTAATTATTGTTTGCATGAGATCTATATAATAAACTCATGGGCTGTATTGTAATTTGTGCTAGAGAGTAAGAGAGCAAATATTAGCTCCTTCAGAGTGAAGAGAGAAAGGTGTGTTCCTCCTAGTGCCACAGTGCCAAGTATGGGTGCTGGTTTGGAGAATCAGAAGGATTCTTCATGTATGTAGGATCTTGGTCAGCAGGTGTACAAGGCCAAGTTTGGAGATCTACATGGTAAGTAAGATAATTGATCTGTAGGTGTATGTGTGTGCGAGGTCTAAGGTTTGCAAGTGTGCAGAACTAGGTTGATCTGCAGGTGGCAGCAAGATCAAGGTGATAGCAACACAACAGGGAGCAAGATCAGGTGGGATCTACTTGGAGTACGGTGTATACTTGGTTGGAGAGCAAAGAGGAAGGCAAGGTAGTTCCTTCCAAAGTAAGATCATTGGAGTTGTAGGTTGTTGTAAGTTCATGGGAGATCTACTTGGAGTATGTATGTATACTCGGATTTGGAGTATGTGGAGTACTTGTGTACTGGCAGTAGTGATACTGACTAGTGGTACTGGCAGTATTGGATACTGACTGGTTGGAGGTGAGCACCAACTCTGTGTTTGAGTTGTGTGTTGGGACCGTAAGAGAGAGAGTGAGCTCTTGAAGAGATTTACTATTTATGCTCTAGATGTGTGTGAGCTCTAGAGATGTAAGGAAGAAGACTGTGGCATCTTCTTTGTTGTATTTCCTTCTAGAAGAGTATTAATACAATTGGGTATTGTCTCTCATATTCTGTGTTATTTTTGAATTCTAGTTACTTGTTACTTCTGGTTTAATTCTGCATATTAAGTTGCTTGTACATGGTAATCAATGGTGCTTCCAGGTCCTAACAGTTGGTATCAGAGCATGCTTGTTGTTCTAGATTCTTAACAATTGGTATCAGAGCTAAGGTTACAGGGAGTAGGTTTGTGTTTGATTACAGGTCACTCTCAAGGGTTTCTGATTGAGTGGGAGTAGAGCAATGGCAGAAGAAAGTATGCTAAGAATGGAGGAATTGAAAAGCATGAATGGTCAATTACGGTGTTATGGAAAGAAAGAGCAGGTAAAGAGAAATTGCTAGTTGGTAGAAGATCAGCATGAAGAAATTGATGAAGTAGATGTTGCAGGTGTTGTTGCACAGGATGCTCTGGGATGTTTCTTGGATAAAGTAGAATATTGTTTTATAGATTCCTTTGCCTCTTTCCATGCAGTCTAAAATAGAGTATTTTTCCATGTTAAGGTCTTTGGAGACTTTCGATAGATTTATTTAGGGGCTGGTGTGCCTTGCTAAAGAATTGGCAAAGGGGAAGTGAAGCTAAAATTACAGGTGGCCAACACATGGGTGTTGAAGGAGGTCATGCAGGTCCTGGTCTTGAAGATGTAACTAATTTCTTTAGGAAATTTGGGTGATGAGAGATGCACAAGAACTCTCACAACAGATACACTTGAATTAACGTGTGGTAAGAAAGCAGGTACTCTTTATCTACTTACTTGTATTACTGATTCTTCTTCTGTTGTGAAGACGTGGCTTTGTAGGCTTGGTCACATGAGCAAGAAGGATATGCATGTTCTTAAGCGGAAGATAGATGTGTTTGACAGACTTAAGAACTGGAAAGCCTTGGTGTTTTTGGAGGAGATGATTGATAGAGATCAGTGGAGAAGGCTGGACATCTCTGAGTAGGGCAGTTTGGATAGGGTTTTGATCCATGGAGAGCTCGTGGGTAAAAAGTCATCACTCACAGGTGAACACAGTTACTAGTGTCAGTCAAGGGGAACCTGCGTCAAACAGACAGGTGTCGATGTCGGTCATGTGCAGACCAGAGCTGCTGGTGTCGGGCAAGGTGGCTGCCAACGTTAGTCAGAGAACCAACTTCGGTGACTAGGTAAGATCGACGTCAGTCAGGAAACTGACATCGATTGGATGCAGATTGTGTGGTGACCAAGGTCGGTCACTGTAACAGATTTTGGGCGGACAACAAGCTGTCAAGAAGTCTCAAACGCCCATATGGAGGACTGAAAGGGTAAGTAAGCCTCAAATTGATTGTTCCTCTTCTTTATACTTGTTTCTCACTGCAGAGTAGGAAGGATCCAAGAAATAGTGGGAGCATGGCATGATTAGGATGTAGAACCAAATGGGAGATTTGGTAGGGTTGCCAGCTGAAAGAAAGCACTGAAAGATGAATGGATACCTTTGTTAAAGAATAGAGAGAATGGACACGTGAGATGGAAGGCTAGGTCATATGGTCTTGAGGAAGCTGTAGGACAGTGGTACAGGGTTTGACAGGTGGATGACAAAGCATGGCTTTAGTCAATGTCAGTATAACCATTGTGTTTGTCTTACCAGGTTGGATAATGATTGCAACATTATCCTGTTACTGTATGTGGATGGTATGCTAGCTAGCAAGTTCGTACATACCAGGTTTTGTTGAGCTAAGGGTAAGGTTAGTTCAGTGGCATGTCATGAGGAATTTGGAGCAGTAAAATTCTTTGGCATGAGAGACATGGAAGATCATAGGTTGATTTTGTCTCTAGTGGGAGCTGATGTGAATCAGGTGTTAGCGAGGTTCAATACACAGGATGTAAAACTGGAGCACACCAAGGGCTAGATAGTTCAGTGTCTGAAATCACATGAGGTTTGGTATAGACTTGAGTTTTCCCTAGCAGTGGGAGCTGTCAAATAGTTAGGAGCCAATTCGGGGAAGTGGGTTCTCAGATATTTGAGAGGGACCAACAGTAGGTATACATGCTATGCAGGGTCAAGACTTCACTACATGGGTTTGTAGGTTCGGATGTGGCAGGTTACTTGGATGACAGGAGGTGCACCACAGGTTATGTGGTGGGTGGTCTTTAGGATCGAGCTTGAAGAGGGATACAAGCCAAGAAATAGATTAGATGGGATACAAGTATAGGTACAGTGCAGCTATTTATCTCCAAGTGGGAGATTGTTAGGTTGTGGAGCTAAAAGCTTCACTAATGCAGACATTGGAGGACACTGTTGAGTGTCACAGTGACCGGCATCGATCAGGCCAATTGACGTCGATCAGGTGGAGACAAGAAGCTGCTGATGATGGTCAGGGATCGGTCGACGTTGGTCACCCCCAGGCAGACAGGGACTGACATCGATCGCCTGTGCAGTTTTGAACTGTGAGTTCTATGGACAGTTCATTAATGAACCGATTGTTTTCATGAAGAAGGCTAATTATAATCTTGAGCTACGGATCTAATTATTGTAATTAGGTGTCTAATTATTGTTTGCATGAGATATATATAATAGACTCATTGGCTGTATTGTAATTTGTGCTAGAGAGTAAGAGAGAAAATATTAGCTCCTTCAGAGTGAAGAGAGTAAGGTGTGTTTCTCCTAGTGCCATAGTGCCAAGTATGGGTGCTGGTTTGGAGAATCAGAAGGATTCTTCATGTATGTAGGATCTTGGTCAGCAGGTGTGTAAGGCCACATTTGGAGATCTACATGGTAAGTAAGATCATTGATCTATAGGTGTATGTGTGTGTGAGGTCTAAGGTTTGTAGGTGTGCAGAACTAGGTTGATCTACAGGTGGCAGCAAGATCAAGGTGACAGCAACACAATAGGGAGCAAGATCAGGTGGGATCTACTTGGAGTACGGTGTGTACTCAATTGGAGAGCAAAGAGGAAGGCAAGGTAGTTCCTTCCAAAGTAAGATCATTTGAGTTGCAGGTTGTTGCAAGTTCATGGGAGATCTACTTGGAGTATGTATGTATACTCAGATTTGGAGTACATGGAGTACTTGTGTACTGGCAGTAGTGATACTGACTAGTGGTATTGGCAGTAGTGGATACTGACTGGTTGGAGGTGAACACCAACTCTGTGTTTGAGTTATGTGTTGGGACCGTAAGAGAGAGAGTGAGCTCTTGAAGAGATTTATTGTTTATGCTCTAGATGTGTGTGAGCTCTAGAGATGTAAGGAAGAGGATTGTGGCATCTTCTTTGTTGTATTTCCTTCTAGAAGAGTATTAATACAATTGGGTATTGTCTCTCATATTCTGTGTTATTTCTAAATTCTAGTTACTTGTTACTTCTGGTTTAATTTCGCATATTAAGTTGCTTGTACATGGTAATCAATGGTGCTTTCGGGTCCTAACAGTTGGTATCAGAGCATGTTTGTTGTTCTAGATTCCTAACACATTATTTTCCCTCCTTATGGTCAAATATAAGCATATATCTCATTGTATCATTTTTATTACATGGAAAAATCTTCCATGATCTCTGCATATCCCTTCTTTCCTTTCAATGGAGGCACATGTAGATCGATTGTAATATTGCACAATTACATGTGGGATAAGTCTAGGAGTATTTGAGCACCATGGTATTTAGGCTCTCCCTTTTAGTAGCCAAATGTAAGCTTTCTTCTTATAGTTATCTATTCATCCAAGTTTGGTTTTATGAATCTATATGGAGGAAGAAAAATAAATAAAAAATAATTACTATCAAAATAAAATTAAAGGAAATTGATCTCATAAAATTCAGATAACACCAAAGGACATGATCTTTGTTTGAGAAATCTCATATTCTAGTAAAAAATCAAACTCCATAGTTTGCCTCATGAAACATCTGAGGTACATTGGGGTGCATTGGGATAATAAACTAGGGTAGGAGGTCTTATAATATTACATAATTATATTTTTTTATATTTTATTTACACCTACTTTCTCACACAAGTACCCAATCTTCACAGTAGGTTGATGGCTTTGTAAGGGATCCTAAGGAGTGGAAATCATGTTGTGGGAAGATAGGATAATTTTATTTTCATGTATATAGCCTTATTTGGATGATATATGCATGTCATTTATTATCCCAAGCTTTATCTTCACTAAATGGAGTCTCCTATGTCCTTGATGTTGATAGTTCTTAGCCTTTCTCACTTGTATAGAGTGTCTCATTCCTGATAAAGATTTCCACATCACCCATGTGGAGCCTTGCATTATTTATTTAAATCACATTTTCTCTAATATACCCTTGATGGGTATCACTTTTAGATGATCACATCTCTATCACACTATTATCATTCTGACCCCACTTAGATTTCAATTTGTGAGTTTTATCGTAAGACCTAGGGAATCTAACTAAGCCATCTTAAAAAACACCCATCAGATTTTCCTTCCACACCATTTCATTGTAATCCTTGTAATGTATTTAGGTGGTTGTGATTTTATACATCACATTTTAGAAGAAGCACTAGATTTTAGTTGTTGTTATTTAGAGTTATTTTTTATTTTTTTCATTTATCCATCATGTTTTTGTTCAATTTTTTTGTGGACTTCATATATCTTACATAGGACATTTTACATACTATCATATATTTTATACTCTATGTTTGACTTGACATGATTTTATTATACTTTAAATTACCTTTTCCTTTATATTATCTTGTTTGTTTCTCTATGTTTGACTTGACATGCTTATCTTACATTTTGAATTTCATTTTATTTATAGTCATATATGTTTTCTTCATGCTTATATTACATGAGATCACATTATTTAATTACATATATTTTTTTGATTTTTATTGCATTCATATTTTAATTACATACAATGTTTTACATATCTCAACTTTTTTGGTGTGTTTTACATTCATTTTTATCATTTATTTCATCATTTTTCACAACTTTTGTTTACTGATTTTCTATCTACTTACTTAAGAAGTCATTTTATTTCTCTTAATTATTGTTATTTTTTACCATGCATTTGCTCATATTTTCTAGAAAATAATAAAATATACATCATAAATTATTACACTTTCCCATAGCATTATATTAAATAATAATGTGTGTTAGAAAGAAAATAAACCAAAACATTGTGCATGTAGATAACAACCATGATTCATATATATATATATATATATATATATATATATATATATATATATATATATATATATATATATATATATATATGCATGCATGTATGCATGCATGTGTGTGTGTGTGTGTGTGTGTGTGTGTGTGTGTGTGTGTGTGTGTAATCATTACATTCTGATACATAAAAAATGACTACAACTATGTACAATGTAAGATCTAGACCTGTTGTCCACGTTAATCCCATTAGGATGGTGAGGTACCAAAATCCCCATGGATGCTCTAAATTATTCCATGTGTAGACTCCACTGTAGAGTTTAAAATTATGACAATAATTTTTGGACCTAGGCCTATAGGTGGGTTACATATGCTTGTTGCTTTGATACATGTCAAGTTATATCCATGTGCATGACTCTATGTCTAACTCTATCCAAGTTTCCACTTCTTCCACTTCAACCTCTACCAATAGTGAAACCTGAGTAATAGTTTATTCTCATCCCTACAACTCCTTGATAACCTATCCTACTAGTCTAAACCATCCAACATGTGCTCCATTTTCAGGTGCCAAGGGATCCAACATCCTGTAGTGTTTTGATAAGGAAGCATATAGTCTAAAATATCATGGTGGGCAGTATCCAATAGAGTTATCCATCATGTCTCCTCCTCTACCATCATATATGCAAAATGAAAACTAAAATATTATCTTATCTCATATATATAAAAAATTATAGTATATATATCATTAATACATAACATGTATATATATACCTCTAGGTTATTTAAGTGATAACATAAAATACATTTACTTACTGATAGTTGTGCCATCACCTTGACCACCTAATAAATGAAGGCTATTGTGGATATATGTTGGTGAGAATCCCCTATATATCTCATGTTGTAATACTATACCTTGATGATCTGATCTGCAAGCTCACCCCTTAATGGTCCAACTATTGGCTTGAGTTATATGAGGATCTCCCTGCTATCACTAAGGAACTACTATTAGACATCTACCTCCTCCCTTTACTTATGACACTTGATATCACCTTCAAGGTTATATTTACACCATCTGTTGGCAAATCCTCACCATAGGTACTATACATGACACTCATCTCCTTCTTACACCCTATGTCCCTTTATCTTGGTGGGTCTATAAGGTTAGGACCACCAAAAGAATAACTAGGTGTGCACACATAAATTACCCTAGGATGTAGTCACATGGATGTGGCTCTACCCACCAAGTATAGTGCCTAATGATCCATCTTTGTCGTTTCCACTATACTATTTTTGGCCATGAAAACCATGCATTCAAAGTACCTTTATACTACATCCATATGATCTAGTCCCACTGAATTATCTCCAAAGTTGGCATGTGTAAGATCAATCAAATAATATGGTCCTGATCCCACCTACTCACTCATAGGAGGGAATAATTTATCACATGAGAGAGCCTCATAGTTATATTCATAGGGAATTTTTCATAGATCCAAATAGTGAAAAGTATAATCATTTCCACAGTCTACGCATCCTTACTCAAGATGCTATAAAAATCATGTACTAGATGTACCTAGGTGACCAATCCCAAATCAAATAGTGTGCCCTGAGCAAACATCAAGTGGCACAAGGTGATGATATATAAAGGAATGACCCCATCAGACTTATGAAAATAACACATGTTGTCATAAGTCTAATCAAGGCCTTATATATGTTTGGAATGATATAAATGTTATCCTCAAATAGTTTTATGACTATTACACATTGATCATACTAGTTTGAGCCACTAGCCCATTGTGCTAGTGCTCATATTTCATCCAGTGTATCTAGGGTATATCAAACCATTAGTGTGCTTGTAATTAGTATCCCCATGATGGCATATACATATTATAAGGTGATATCCACCTCTATAGTGTACCAATCCACTACCTACTAAGGTGAAACCAAACTCTACAGTGTCCCTATCCATCACCCATAAAAATGTATTAGTGAGTCTCTCCCATCACCTGAGGAACATGGCAATAAGCTCTATCATGAGAGGCTCATAACACATATCCATCATCCCTTAAAATTTGAGTGTGGGTAGATGAAACTAATCAATTATTAATAATATATCCAATAAATATAGTATCCACATCACATCTAAGCATCTCCACAGGCTTCATCATCTTTGCAAAGTATCAAACAACAAAGAACAATCAAATTTCAATCCAAAAAATATGAAATAAATGCTTAAAATTATTACAAAAAATAAAAATAAACATTTTTATCTATATTTATACTACATCAATCACACATTAGATAGTATCATCCATGCTTATTTTTCTACTACATCGGTCATACCATAAGGTAATGACCAATATTTTAGTCTAGTATATCAGCCATTTACTATGGTATAGGCCATATTTTAGTCCCAATGCATTGGCCATACCCAATGGTATTGACCATGCTCACCAATTACCAATGTATTGGTCATAGGCTCAATTACATCAGCCTAACTCATTTCTTGATGCAACCAACCATATCCCATGTTATAGACCACATTAGGTAATTTTATATTTTATTGGTCATGCCATATGACATCGATCAGGAACTTGCTTAAATACATTAATCATACCATATGGTTTTGACAAGGAAAATTTCACCCCTTAAAAACTACAACAACCTAGCTAATACACTTTAGTGAACACAATGATTTTATTCCTCAGCCCTAATAAATGCCTTTGGCCCTTTTTTTATTTTTTCTTCACTACTCATTTCCCATCCTATTTTTATCTTCATTTTTTCACTTATTGGGTAAATTTTCATTGCATGAATTTTTCTTAACACTTATATTTCCTAATTGGTTCATTTTATACCAAAATAGATGGAAAATATAATTAATGCACTACATACCTGTACTACTATGGTTATGGGTGTGGTATGTCCCTTAGTGCATTCAATTCCTCATATATGAGCTATAGTTTGTTAGAGTGATAATTTTTGATAGTTAGATCTCTGATTTTCAAAAAATAAAAAATTCTCCAATGAATAGTTTTTTTCCCATTTATAGCAAAAATTTAAATTTTTTGCATCCTTCATTTATTTACTATGATATTCCATATTTTTTCCATATCTTTATTTCTATAGGTATTTTTTAGGAACCAAAAAAAACATTAGAATCTTAGTATGACAGAGAATTTATAGGTTCTAATTTTTATTTTTTTTTATAAAAAGTGGAATTTTATCTTATTTTTTAGATCCATCCAAGTCTCACACATTGGATGCCTTCCATCACCTACAACACACAACCTTTTCTATAATCATCAAGGTAAATGAAGCTACATATTTTCATTTTATTTACTTCCAATTATTTTTACATTTCATTTTAATTATATTTTTTGTGTTGTTATGTTATTTCCAAAAGCACCATCCCATGTCACACTATTGTGGCATGTGATGAACTTCAGTGGGCTATATGTATACCCACAATATTTTTCAATTTATCATTTACTAATTCTTTCTTTTGTATTGACTTGTATAACATCGATATTCTTGAGTACATGTCTTAAAGGGTGCACTAGGAAAGGTGTGGGTAAGGCTTATGGTGATTTATAAGAGATATTGTTATTATATCATGATTACACCATTCCTATAATTCGATTTGACCTCAGATTTTTTTTTCCATCTATCTCTTCCATCTTATCCTTGTTTAGTTGTGCTAGCTTCTCTATATACTATGTCATCAGCCAAACTGATACCATATATTTAGTACCTTTAACCCTTCATGTATTGTATCAGACAACTTGATATAGTTATGATCATGTCTTTTGACATATGCAATATATCAGCGTGGATAATACCATTTTGTGTTATCCAAATTATTTCAATTGTATCAGTCATGACAATACCATTGGCTTAGTGTTTAAGGTTGGTTTTAGGTATTATATCAGTATATAAATGGTCATATTCCATTCATATCATATTGTATATTCTCAATTCACTTTGATTTCACTCATACTTCTTCCCTAGTTATATTTGAAGGAGTTTATTGTCTAGAACTTTATCTTGAGGAGGCTTGTCATGTGGTTTCTTTGAATCTCAATAGGAGGATTCAATTGGAATTACTTATTGAGGATATCATAGGTATTTATCAAACCATTTAAAGTATTCAACCCATATCATCTCTTGCAAATATCCACTTGATCCAAGGGGATATTGATGCTTAACGGGTCCAACCCAAGGTAAGTATTTACTTAGTAAATTAGTAAAGTAGATGTTGATTTTTACTTAGTGAATTAATTTGTGAGTATCCTTTTTAGGATTTATCTACACTAAATAAGTTGATGTGGTTATATGATTTCTTAAACTTTCCATATTTCAATTTAGGTTGCATAGACCTCTATTTGGTTGACCATCACACTTTACCCAATTAAAATCATTCTAAACCTTCCACTTAGTTTAGTTTAGTTTACTTTACTTCCATACTTACAATCATTGCTCACAATAAATTTACTTACATAAAGGTAATGAGAGATACATCTATGTGTCATAGGTTTAGGCTTTAGAACCTTCCTCTTGAAATTTAGGTTTTAGGTAAACCTATGATAGATTTACAGAATTCATAGGTCATTACCTAATCATCCAAGTATCACAAAATCTATTTGATTGATCTTATTTGATTCCAAGTCTATTTATATAGGATAGTTTTAGGTTAATTATAGCTTGTTCATATAGGTACCAATAAAAAGAAGGCCTATCATGTTTGAAGTCACACACATTTAGATAAATTCATATATATCCTTGTTCAAGTGAATTCCTAATGAATCCAAAAAATATGCAAACATTGAGTCGTAAGGAAGGAACAATCCACTAGAACATCCTCTTCACAATTCCACCAAAACAACAAGTTATTTGGAAATAATGTAAACAACCAAAACATTGCATAAATTTCTGTTCATATCCTCATGGCTGATCCAAAGCTCCTACCCAACATGAATTCAAAAATTCCAAACCCTAGCCTTTCCAATAGTAGCCTATTGTTCTCATAAGTGAAAAAAACTCAATACATCACCCCTTCCTCCTCTCCCCTGCCTCCTATTCCTTACCTAACTAGTGTAATATGCAAGAGAAGGGATGGTGTATGACTACTGAGGTCATCCCAAAAACTTAAAATATTTCACTAGGTTTTATCTCCTATAGATTACAAACATATATTTTTTCCCACCAGCTTGAGCCTATGTTGAATGAATGAAAGACACGATTTGATCCTATGACAAAAGAAAATGGTAGTTTGGGCTATATAGAATCTAGGGGCTAGGACATGATAAAAATAAAGGTTGAATTTGGGGAGGAATCTAGATTTTCTAAGCTAATATCCTTTTATAAAGTGGTCACCCATGATACTACTCTAAGACTAGATCCCAAACCCCTAAAATCTGTATCTCTTAACCCAATGGCGATTTTTGATGAGAAGGAGACTAAACAAGTGATTATATATAAATAATTATTCATAGCAAGAGATGTTGTCTATATATTCATGGATCATTGTCCAAAACTTCAAGAACATCATGATTGGATCTTTAATCATTGGCAACCCCTTATATCAGGTGACCTTGATATTTATCCTTGTGCAAAAGGTTTTTTTGTTATTATTTTTCACAATATTGAGGACATGGAAAAGATTCAAAACCAATTTTTGTGTTTGAATCACCACCCCTTGGTCATCAAACAATAGTCCCATAAATTTAACCCCCTCACTAAAGCATTTAATATAAAACCCATTTGGGTTTGCCTACCTCATCTCCCTCTTTAGTTTTGACTGAATCCAACCTAGAAGCTATTGGTAAATTATTGGGTGAGTATCTTAAAATGCACCTAGATATCTATCAATTCTCCCACACTATTATTTCCAAGATTCTAATGAATATTGACACCTCTAAGAATCTTCTTGAAAATATCACTTTGCAAGTTAGAGAATGATCTTGGTTCTAGCCCCTTGACTATAAAGGTTTATTATATCACTGTCGTATCTATTTTGATATAGGACATTTAAACAAAAATTATAGTTCTCTAAAAAAAATATATATTCTTCTTGGTGGAAACATTCCCTTCCTAAACTCGTACAAGTGTTCGTTAAAGATGAAGGGTCAATTGATTCTAATAGTGATGATTTTGCATTTCCTTCATAGGATCTAGAACCTCTTCTTCCAAACAAGGACCTTCAAAGTCCACTTTACTCTAAAGATGAACTATTAAAGGATTTAATATCCCTAATAAAAGTAACAAAATTAGTGGTCCCCTTTGCTTCAACCTCTTCTTTCGAGGAGAACCCATATATTATCTTATCCATGGTAGAATCAATTGATGCTACAGTAGAAGAATACAAATCCCAACCCTATGCTTCAACTAAAAACCACTTAATAGTACAAACAGATGTTGTAAGAGATAAGGAAGGGTGGACCAAGGTTCAAAAAAATAAAAAAAGGAATAAAAGTAGTGGTTTAGCCCTCATATATGTCCCTCCACTCAAGGGGAATTTGAGCTAAAGCTCATGACTCTTCACTCAGGGGAGCCTTTGAGTAGAATCACAGAAGATAATTAAAATTATTAGATACTTGATAGGATGTTTATAGAAGAATACCCAATGGTAATTGGGTTGTTAAAGGAAGGTTGTGCCTGTTGCTTGGTGAGCTCTTGTTTGGTGGATGGAAAGCTAAAGTTTTATGGTTGTTACCTAGTAGGTTGCTATAACAACTCATTTTTTGTGTGTTATTCATTTTCCCATTTACCTCTGGTAGATGCATCTCATTCACACTTTAATGTTCTATCTCTTTCTCCTATGTAAAAGGTTTTGGGACCTTTTAAATCTCAATTTTAAGCCTATCTAATAAAAAACCTTGCAAAAAAAGATACCAACACGAGGAAGGGGAAAACATCAAAATTTTTTGTTTAATAAAAATAAAATCACAATAAAAAAATTAAAAATAAATACACAAGCAAAAATTTTATATGAAGGAAAACTATCTATAATGTGAAAGGAAAAATAGTAGAACTAAACATGATCCTTCATGGGCTTAGCGAAATTTGAATTCATGTGAGATAATTGTTATCAAGATGGGGACAAATCTTTCAAGGACATGAGAAAAAACCAATACATATTTTCATTTCATCCATAAGGAAATATAGGCATGGTTAGGAAAACAAATATGGATCCAATTGCTTGATTGTGGATAGCCATAATATAAAAATTACTTACATCCATTAAATAAAACATGACACAATTTTTTATCATGAATGTAAGGAGTATGTTTCAAATAGATATTTATAATTAGGAAAATACGAGACCTACCTCTAAGATCCTTATTTTATGGATGCTCTTCTTACTGAAAATACCCCTAGTGGGGGAATAGTCAAAGGCTCAAACACAAAATTAATCAGTTAACTTCACTTATTTTATTAACAAGATAAGTTACATATATATAGGAGTTAAACTCTAACAAATCCTCAAACCACTAACACTAATCTAGGTAGGTTATTCTAACAACCTCTATTCTCTCCATCTTAATTTCTCTCTTAAATCTCTACCTCTATTGAGTTGTATGTACACAAATCTTATTTTCCTCAATTAAATAAATATAAATACTTACCTATCCATATGTAATTATTACACATGTAATAATTAATTACAACATTTTATTACCTAAGCACCATGTGAGGACTAATTCCTCAACATTCCCCCCCTTAGTTCTAACGTGAGTTGAGAGATTTGAATGTCAGTTTCAATTGATAATGCATTCAATTACAAACATTGAAATGGAGAGTTTGAAAATCATCCATACTTTTTTGAACTTCACATGCCTTTCATAAGCTTATTTGTAACTTTAAAATACAAAAGACATATTACAAAACATTAGATCGAGATTTTGACAAAACAACAAAGAAAAATAAAAAACTAATTAAAATACAAGAAACATACTAAAAACAAAATGACAAAGAAAATAAATAAAAAGTATATAAATGATTTTTTATAAAATCAAACAAATTAAAAATATATATAAAAGACTATTAAAAATATAAAACTACAAAGCTTTAAAATCTTTAAAATAATAATTTAAAAAAGTCTAATATCTAAAAAAATAATGAAAAATAAAATACCATAAACCTAAAAGATATCACATAAAACAAGAAACCTAAACACTTATCATTCACCAATGTATAAATCTACTAGAGTCAGGTTTAGTATTGGGTTCAATAGGATGTAGAGAAGCTCATCGAGTGTGACACCATGCATCAAGATGGATAAGAATGGTGATTGGTGTTAAAAGTACACCATGGAGATGTAGAAGATTATCATGTGGATTTAACAAGCCATTTAAATTGCCTATAAATATTACATTGTTGTATGTATCTAGATGTGCCAAGATTGAAGATGATGGAGATTGTTGAGTCAATAAAGAGTGCGAGCTTGTGGTCAAATGTTGATGTAGATTTGGGTGCCAAAGTGGATAAATATGTCTTTGTTTTTTGGAGATGTCACATTCGTAATTCTAGTCTAAAATATGGAGAGAGTTGGCAACAGAGTCTATAGATGGAGGCTGTGGATTGTGCCAGTAGCTGAAGTGGATGCTTCAAACAATCTTGATCTTAGAAGAATAGGCATAGGATAGAATTCAACACAATGCTGAGATCCATGTTATGAACACCAAAGTATTTGTAGATAGTGATCCAAATAAATATTGGTAAAAATATGCAAAATGCCTTTCAAAATAATTAATTTAAGCTCAATGTGAATCAATGCATTAAAAAAAAATATTTTTATTTTAATTTTTTTAAATGCAGTTAGTGGATAGAATGGAGATGGAATAACTGTAAAGAGAATGAAAAAAGTGAAAGAAAGAGAGTATGGATGGTGAATTCCAAGAACTTTCACAAGGTTTACTTTACAAGTGATTGGAAACATGCAAGCAAATGTATATATGTAACAACAACGATTGCATGTGGTCCATACTGCAACACTATAGTATACAAATTATTGGATTCAAGAACAATTGGATAGAGGGTGATCAAAGAGGTCCAAGAAACTTGATCTAATACCAAATATTGAAAATACCCCTAGTGTGGAAAGCGTTGAAGGCTCAAACATATAGTTAATTAGTCAATTTCACTTATTTTATTAACAAGACAAGTTACATATATATAGGAGTTCAACTCTAACAACTCCTCAAATCACTAACACTAATCCAGGTAGGTTGTTCTAACAACCTTTATTCTCCCCATCTTATTTTCTCTCCTAAATATCTACCTCTATTGAGTTGTATATATACAACTCTTATTTTTTTCAATTACATAAATATAAATCCTTACCTATCCATATGTAATTATTACACATGTAATAATTATTTACAATATTTTATTACCTAAGCACCATGTGAGGACTAATTCATCAACACTTCTAGCTCTTCCACCATGAATGGATGAACCAAATCTTCCTTAGATGCCTCTAAAGGTGGGTTTAGGATCAAAATCTCATGGCACTAAAAAATTACAGTAAAAATTATTGCCAATTATTTCTTGTATTTTATTCAAAAAATATTATGAGTTTTTCTCAACATCAAAACATATTTTTTTCTTCACCAATGTGAGGCTTTATGTGCTCATGATTCATCTCAAGTTCTTGGAAGGAGGTTGAAACTTTATTTCTCAATGCATTAACTTGTGACTTCTCTCTCTTGAACTAAAATGTCAAGATCCTTTTTAGAGCAATGACTGAAGGAATATATTTTCACTCTGGGAGTGTTCACCATGGTGGAATTCAAACTGTCATTTTCATGCCACACACCAATAAATTCTTCTTTTTATATTTTCTCCACCTTACGAAAATTTTGGAGTGTGATTATTTTTACTTAATTTTTATAGATCCATAAAACTCTTTTAAAAATTAAACTCTCTTGGGATCATAAAAAGTATGACAATACAATTTTATTGAAAGAAAGATGCAAAAAGGTAAATTTTTGTCTCCACGTCATCACTAGAAAGAATCCAATTAACCATTAGTTCATGTTATTCTATGAATTTCACTTATTTATTTCATTTCTTTGCCACTAAATATCCATGCCACCAATTTTTATTATAACAAATCAAAATTTGGCTAGTGGTTTAAAATTAAAAATATCAAAAGGATGGATTGCAATCCATCATTTCCAAGTTTTGTTTTAACATAGTCACAAATATTTGTTTGAAAGGGGAATATTTCATTCATATTTAGAAATTAAATGCACCAATCGATCCCCAACAAAGTCATTTTTTTTTTTTTTTTTGAAATACATTTATTTCATTTGAAATCTTATTGATGTTATGACATGCCCAACAAGCAACACAAATTTGACAAAAAATGTATAAATCACCTTTGGGATGGTGATTTTCATCTACATTTACGAGGTATAACTCCCTCATTAGATATGGGGGTTTTTGGATTTTTTGTACTTTTAATTAGAGGAAAAAAAAGTATATAAAATTGGAAAAATATAGAAGTTGAAAATGGAATAAGAATGGAAGAGGATGAAAGTGAAGGTGTGAATCCCATGGTGAAATAAAATTAGAGAACAATTGGAATAACTTGGGTTTAAATGAAATGGCTGTAAATTATTCCTTTCAAAAAAAATAAAAGGTAAAAAAATGTAATTGGAATAAAATATGTTCATATAAGTAAAATTATCCTCAAAACTTGATTGGGTACACTTGGTACAAATCCATATGTAGTGTTTTCAATGTAAAGTATGGAAACACCATGATTTTCACACAACCAAGAAAAGTGTAAAATCATAATGAATTATCTATTTATAAATAATAATACAAATTTCAATAATAAATAACATCAAAACCCACAAATCCAAAAATGTGATCTCACATGTTTGCTTTTATTTTATTGTTTAAATAAAAAAAGTACATAACACCCACAAATCTACAACAAACCCTTCCTAAATAGATTAAAAAAAAAATCTCCTTGAATGATCCAAATTTTCTCTTTGTACAATATTTCCATCAACAAAGTTTGAAAGCCATCCATTACTCTAACTCAACCTAGAGTTAATTTTTCTCTGACTAGATTTTACACACATTTGATTTTATTATTTGTAAATATTTATAAAAATTGAAATTTTACATTTAAAACACATTACTAATTCTAAAAATAATTAAATTACTCAATTACTCTAAATATATGAATTTTCCTTGCTTCTCCTCCTCGATGTTATTTTTGGCACTTTTCCTTGACACCCTTTTTGACATTATTTTATGAATTTATTTAAAATTAATTAATTATAAAAATAATTAATAATTTAAGTATTATCGATCATTTTGGCCCACATACCAAGCTTCTACCTAGTTTGAATAGATGAGCAGGGTCCCAGTTGATGAATGGATCAGGTGGCTATGAGCATGTTCAACATTACAAGTGAAGGGATCCAGGAAGGTGTTCATGGTACCGAAAATTTGTAGGAACAAATCCATAAAAGGGATAATTTTTCTCTTTTCCAAATTTTTGATAAGTATAGCACTCAGATTTCATTTATAGGAAGTGCTCCACACAAAGCCCATAATAAATGTAGAAGGCTTTATTATTTCAAGAATTTTATCCCACTTTATTTGGATAAGTGTTGGAATTATTTTGGGAGTTATGTTTCAGACTTTTTATTCAAGTGTCAGGAATTTTTTCAGACATTTTTCCTAAAATAATTTCCTTGAAGGGTCATTGTTTCAAAGAGGGTCCTTTTCAGAAGTTTTGAAGGGTACTTTTGAAGTCTTCAACACTTTTCCTGAAGGATATATCTTTGAGAAAGTGATACTTTACAATTTCCCCAAAGGATATCTTTTTCAATCAAGTGCCCTAAAAAATTTCCCTAAAGGGTAATTTTCTCAAGGAAATGGTCCAGTGCAAAAATATTGAAGGGTATGTCTCTCAAAAAATGGTCTACTTCCAAGTTTTTGAAGGGTCTTTTTATTTCGGGAAAGGGTCCAAAAGAAAAAGCCCAAAGGATCTTTTAAAAAGGAAGTGGCCCAAAGCAGAATACTTGAAGTGCACTTTCAAAAATCTTGAAGGGTATGTCTCTTAGAGAAATGGTCTACTTCCAAGTTTTTGAAGGGCACTTTTCAAAAATTTGAAGGGTCAATTTCTTGGGAAAATTTCCTCTACATTTTATCTAAAGGATCTTTTTACAATGAGGTAGACCAAGTCAAAGTTCTAAAGGGCACTTTCAGAGGGAAAAGGACCAAGACATGGATTCTTTTAACCATTTTATCCAAGATAGAGATCCCAAAAGGATTACTCAAAGGCAAAGACAAAACAAATAATTTACTTCAGAGAAAGTGTTCCACACAAAGCTTGCATAAATTATCCAGCAAAAGGTTCAAAATAAATATCCCTTAGAATTTGTGATCCAAACAATCTCACAAATGCCAAATTCAAGCTCTATGAAATAGCCATTAATGTTTAAAGAACTGACAAAGGGCCCCTGACTGAACACAGGCTTGACAAGTATCTAAATCTCAGGTGTCAGGATAAAATCTAATGGTGAGAGGGTAAAGATAGGATAATGGGCCCAGGTCAGATCAATGGTGTGCATTTAGTTATGGATATAAGATCAATGGTATGAGAGCGAAGGTCAAAGGGTTAGCAAATCTCGAGGGTGAATGTGTGCATGATAAGTGTTAAAGACACATTTAACTAGAAGAGGATCTATGGTTCTCAAGCATTTGTACTGATCAAAATTATTACAATGAGATGATTCAACATGTCAACAATCCAAGATATTTCTCAACAACCAATCAAATGAAGGTGATCCCAAATGATTTAGATGGAGGTCGAAAGGTTAGTTTTTGACTAAGGTAAGCAAGCATGACAGAGCCAAACTTGAGCACATTTTAGTTGGGGCCAATAGTAGATATTTTGGAATGAAATAGTGTCATTAAGACTTTTTAAGGATAGAATAGGTCTTTTTAGACGTAATATAGATCAGGGTGGGCTACTAGTTGTTCATAAGATATAGATATGTCCAGGTGGATGTATCAACTATATAAAAACCAATAATTTAAATTGGTTTTCAATATATAGTAGGCCCAGGTTCACTTTTCAAAGTAGAAGCATATATATGTAATTAATAGAGGAGCATTTTGAGCCATACTCTTGATAAATAGCCACCTAAAGAAAACTTAATCATGGCCCATGGATATGAGGACTCTGTCCTTGTAGTCCTAATGTCATTAATACAATTAGGAACTTGAGGAGGCTACAAAAATCTTGATCATTATAACCCCTTATCCACTCTCCCATGTATATTATCTATTTTTTCTCATCCCTTGGTGCTATATCTATAGGATTTTGAGCCTTAAAATATAGATCCCTCTCTTGGGCATGACTAGACTCTACCAAGATTGAACATTGTAACCTCTTGAGATAAATAATATAACTATTTTTAGATTCAATGATATTAGCCTAGTGTGTTTATGTCAATTTTATTTTTATAAGTGGTAGAGCCTTCTCCCTTGCCAAGTCCTGATCTCACCTAGCTGGCAGATTGTCTAGTTATGCAAGTTATATTTAATATTCAATGTCATTTGACTGAAGCTAATAGTAGACATGTTAGCTGGATTACTTCCTTGAACTAGACTTCTCCATCATCTCCTTTAGGTTTCGATCACTTTATGAATCTCTACATGAAATGTTGATTCATGAAATACATTTGGAGTCATAGATCTCATTACTTGTTTTTGTATCACTAGTGTTTTAGAGGCTCAAGTATGAGTGGATGGACAATATTCATGGTACATCACCACAACTTAGAGTAGGTTTCTATTTATGTAACTCCTTCTCCCTTTTCAACCCAACCAGTATTAGGTTTTAGAAGTGAAGGTCCAAAATGATGTATCAGAAGAGCTAGCCTCATTAAAAATCCTAGAGGTCTGGTCTAGATATAGGCAACCTACAACCTTAGACCATTCCCATGTTAGCCCAAAATTAAGGGGAGGAATTTAACACTCCTTTTAGCTAGGGTGCAGCTTGGAGTTCTAACAAGTATTTTAATAAATATTTTGGACCCACAATCATTATATTCAAAATTCATTCCTTGTGAACTTACCTATAACATTTCCTTATCCATTGGGTTGTGGAGTCAAATATTGCACTATGGAAAGGGAATAATTAAAATCAATGAAATTGACTAAATGTGAAGTGAAATTTGGATGGAAAATTATCATTACAATAGGATTGCGCATGTATTCAATTTGAAGAGCTAATTGTATAGGGATCATCCATGCTTCTACCATTCATGCCCTAGGAGGTATTATAGGTCATGATTTTTTATTAATAATCATGTCTTGTAGTGATGTTCCTATCTTACATACACTTTCATATTCTTAATTATTCTCTACATATGTGCCAATAGATGGTACCAATCTATATTTTTAATTCTCTAGGTTTATGCATATAAAGGCATAAATGGTGTCTTCTTCCTTTGTATTGACCTAGCTTGTCATTATCCCACACATTAGAATCAAACACCAATGTAATTATGTACAATGTGAATGGAATATAGAGAAATAGTTTCAAACCTCATCTTCCCAGATGTGAAGATGCAACTACATGCAATACACCTAAAAGATATTTTAGTATGAGGGGGTGATGTAAAAAGATGACTTTTTTGCACGTGTAGTACTATATTTAGATAGTGTTAACTAAATTGAATTATGAATAAAAATAATGGATATTTGACCCCCCTATCTCTTATGCATGCATACATGTATATCAAATATCATGGAATGAATTGGTATAAATTATAGACATCCAACTCCTATCACCATTGTGTTAAAATTGTCAACCTTACTCGAAATTTTGTGATAATGTACAATTTGGTCCAAAATAACTAAAACGTGCTAAATGGTTAAAATTTATCGTATACAATTTCCAATTTATGCTAACATTTCCTTGAATGGGGTAATGCATTCTATGTAATTATTAGTTTTTCTCAAATCATTTTGAGTCAAAATGGCAAAAACACAATTTGATGCTTTGAATCATTGAGTTCGTCTAATTTAGAAGCACATGACATGTGCATGTGTTATTTCATGTCGACAATGTCCTAAATGGGGTATTGGTATATGCACAAGTGAAACATTCTAATTTTACTCCAGTCAAATTATGACTCAGTAACTTGACATTTTGACCAGTTTGATTAAGTGAGCAACCAATTTCCAAAAAAATACAAAAAATTTAATTAACCTCACTTAAGCAAATTAAAACAAAGTAAGACCTTAAGTGAAAAATATATGGAGGTTATTAAAGATTTATTAATTGAAAATTAATTTCTAATATCTACATCATTAGGTGACATCATCTATGGGGTGGCATCCATAAGCCTAAATGCAACAAATATCAAGTTTAAGCCCTCTCATACCTCAGTAATGCCCCTTGCTTCCAAATATTAATGAAGATATTTATGGATTGAGCTTTTAAAATTGAATTGATCCATGGCCACACATCTTGATCTCAAGATGGATGGTTATGGTTGATTCTAATAACTTTTAAAAAATCTATAAACACAAGGGTTCTCACTCATCTTTTCAAGCTTCTTTGGTGTAAACTTATTATGCAGAATTATCTTCACAAGCTCTTTTTGTGTAGTATTATTATGATTAATTTGCAATAGGATAACTCCACTATTGGCATATATTTGATCAAAATCATGAGCCTGGTTTCATTGGTGCATTGAGAGATGATGGAGGAGCAAACCACTCATCATTGCTAAAGACTTGGAGGCAATCTTGTTTTTGAGATGCACTTGGGGTGGGATGCTCTTGGGAAGGTTTGATGTTGTATTATTTCTTTCAATAACTATTAATTTTCATTTGCAAAACCCCATTGAGGGATTTATATTTGTGAGTTGTATTATTTATACTTATTTGAGTTTTCTTGACTAATGCATGATCTAACTCACTTTGGACTCCATCTCTACATCTTTTATAAATTGGTATAAATAGCACCAAGTCACACTTAGGTTGACTTAGTAACTATTAATAAATGACAATCAAAGCACATGAAACATGACTAAAGGTAAGTGGAACCATAAAATGATAAATGATAGGACCATTAGGCCAATATATCTAGCCTAGGAAAGGATTAATGAGACCTATGATCTCATACCAAGAAAAATTGTAACACATAATTTGAATATAATCATAGGAATGTGTGTAGTTAGGCTCATAACTAATAATTGATAGATATAGATAAGTATTAAATGCATTCATAAGGATTAATGATCTAACTCACTTTGGATTCCATCTCTACATCTTTTATAAATTGGTATAAATAAACCAAGTCACACTTAGATTGACTTAGTAACTATTAAGAAATGACAATCAAAGCACATGAAACATGACTAAAGGCAAGTGGAACCATAAAATGATAAATGATAGGACCAGTGGGCCAATATATCTAGCCTAGGAAAGGATCAACGAGACCTATGATCTTGTACCAAGAAAAATTGTAACACATAATTTGAATAGAATCATAGGAATGTGTGTAGTTAGGTTCATAACTGATAATTGATAGATATAGATAAGTATTAAATGCATTCAAAAGGATTAATGACTAAATGAGGGGTATTATGAGGTAAGAGAAGTCCTATAAACAAGTGTGACAAGCATGATACAACATTGGAACAAACAATGGAAAATGGTCTTATACCATGATTAGGTGTCAACAATTTCAACCATTTATGTATGATCTTAGCTTCTACTTTCTATTAAATAATGTTAATTTCAAACTTTATTTTTAGTTTTTAATGGGGATATTTGGATGATTTTATCTTAGCTTTTCCTTTGTTGTTTGTAGGATGTTCCTCTTTATATACATTTTAAAAATTCATTACGAATACTTTTCTTGTATAGGGTGTTTCGATGCATTAGTATCCTTAAGTATATTTATTCAATATATTGGGATTGGTGTTGGTTAGTTTCTATCACTTAATGAGACATGTGTCTCATTTTTCCCTTATAACTACCACATTCATATCAATATATTCTTCTTTATCATGTCCCTAATACTTTCTTTAACACTCATTCATATATTTCCTCCTCATAAATGATGCCATCAACCTAACTAGTGACGTTTAACAATCTTGGATTTTTCAACATCCTCAAATTGGATAATATTGTAATAATTTCCTATTATTTTTGTGTGTGTAATTAGATAAGATGATAGAGCCAACTAAAATTAATTTTTTAACTTTAAGAGTTTGAACCAAATTTTTTAAGACTTTCCCCATCATTTATCGATAAGCAATAACAAAATTCTACTTTACTTGTGCTTTCTATTACCCCTTAAGAAGAAGAAGAACATTTAGGGTTGAAGGAGCTTACACTCAAAGAATACACATTAGAAATAAACACATTTAATATTTCATGAATAGGAATTGAAACATTGTGGTATACTAGTATTTAGTACTCAAAACTATGGTGTATTATGGTTTCTTCTATACAGCTTGATTTCACCTACAACCACCTCTAAAATAGTGCTAAAAGCCAAAGGGGATATTAATGTATTGATACGTTGATCCAAGATTTAAGCATCCCTAACCCTAATCTTTTTTTTTTTACTTTGGTTAATTATGAATGTTTTATGTTTCATGTTTTTGCTAATATAGTAGATGTTTCTTATTATTTACTTTATTGATATCTTTATATTCTTGTTATCAAAACTATTGATTTACCATCCAGTGACACCATGGACCTCTTTATTTTAAATTAAATGACACCATATATCTTTCTTTACCATCTAATGACACCCCAGATCTAGTAAGGTCGTTGAACCTCATTCTCTAAACAAATATTTTATGTTAAGGTTCCTTTAATAGACTTATTGTCAAATTTTCACCATCTTTAAAGTTAATTGCATCAATTTCTCCATTCCATGAATTTTCTATCTTTTTCTTTTCTAGTGGGGGAAAAAAATTAATTTCTGTAAGAAAATAAACTTGAATTAAAAGTCCAAACCTTTGCTTTTATTTGAAAATGTAAAAACTACTAGAGATTAACTTTATTTGGGTTTACTTTAGGTTAGTTTAGCTTATCCTATGTTTATCTTTCAGGTGTGAATTTCTTATTATAATAAATTCAATTTATCCCATATATATGAGGTGTCTCTCACTTCTTTTGTCAGGTTTTGTAAGATTCTTGGAGTTACTTGCACAAGTAACTCCTCCTCACACTAGTCACACATTTCTTTTCACCTTTTTGAGGAATAAGATATTTGACAAACATTAAAGAGGCCTTGTAAATTCATGATGGAATTCTTAATAACTGCTTCAACTTTCCTCTTGCTCTATTTAAAGAGCTTTCTCATCATCTCTTCTTTACTTGAAGCTTTCTCATCTTCTCTATTCTTTTTATTTCTAAGTTTGTATTGTTAAGATAATTATTAGAAAGTCTTCTTAATAAACACATGTTTTTTTTTTTTCTTCTGTTTGATAGTTTCCACTTTAAAACTCTTGGTTCAATTTTATGGGTTGCTTACTTTGTGAGATAATAGTGCTTCATATTATACTTCTTTTATTATTATATCAATGTTATTTATGAGATATTAACATAAATCTTAATATGGTATAAGATATTTGTTCATTTTAATGTTAAATTTTGAACTTATGTCGATTTTGGGTGAAAAATCAAAAAAATTTAAACACTTTTTATAACAACAATTTAACCATTTTTATTTATTTTAAAATATATATATTTTAAATAAAATTGGATTTTATTGGTATTTTCTATCCATATGTAACCACAAAAATATTCTATTAACTCCTTAACACTTTCAATATCTCCTTTTTAATGCGTTGGCAAATGGAGTTTTGAACCACCTTTCGCGTTTCATCATTTTCAATTTGCAAAGTATTGGCTGGTGGCGCCACAATATTCTCCTTACCTTTTTAAGCTTAAACTCTTCTTTACATTGCCAAGTGGTGTTTTAAGTATAATTATTTTTTTAAATAGAAAAGATTTAATAATTTTTAGAATACATAATATTGTTTTTGGAAAATGAAAACAAATTATTTGTTAATTTGTTTTATGCATATATAAATTCTCAATAATTTTCTTTTTTTATTTAGTTTATTTTTTTTTTTTAAATATATCTATTTATTATGGTATAAATTTTTCTATGTATTTTATACGAAAAGTTAAGTGGTTAAAGGTAGGATTGTGTTTCAGGTAATTTTGATGATATAGTTGTCTCTTACTCGTAACTATTTAATCGAAAGAACTCACTGATTTAGATGTATGTTTACTTATCACTGTAATATGCTATATATTTATTTCTGAAATATAAATTGAAATATCGACATTTTATATAATTCATTAATTCTATGTGAATACTACTTATTGAAATGAAAAAGAAAAAACAACAAAACAAAACAAAAACATATAAACCATAAATACTTTTTTTTTCCTTTTAATATAAAAAATTTATATTTTAATGATAAATTATTTTTCATTTTTTTTCCCATCAAATTAATTTTTTAACTATTGGTATTTTTATTTTATAAATCTTTTGGTGCTTTATTATTGCACATTTGCTCCTTCGTATGCTTAAAATTTATTTCAAAATGTTTAGATTCTTATTCATAAAACATTTAACAAACTTATATATATATATATATTTCAAATAATTTGGTGTAGATTTATATTTAAAAATTAATTAAATCAAAGTTATAGAATTTACTCTTATAATATTATACATTGATTTAGTTTCGATGTTTATATATCATTTTTAATCTTACGCATTCTTTTAATGCATTCATATTATAACTTGTATAAACCTCATTCCATGGATTTTAAATTAGCGTTATTTCTCACATTTAAAAATATTAAGACAAAAATTACTCTTTAAAATAATGAAATTTCTCTTCTTAAATATCAAATGCAATATCACATGGATTTTAAATTAGTATTATTTCTCACATTTAAATATACTAAGAATACCACATGGCAATGTAAAGAAGATTTCACACTATGTAATGGAAGTTGTCGTTTACTCTATATACTTATATATAAATCTACTTTTATTAATTATTTGTATGTAAAAAATATTTTTTTATGAATATTATTTATTTAACATGAAGATTGGTGTCAACTTGTTTATTTTGTAGGTTTTAGTGCTTCAATTTTCTTTTTCTTTTTTGTCTTTGTTCCATTGTAGATTGATCATCTTATCCGAAGAGGATTCTTGGAGGTTATTCATGATCACACTTTCATTTTTATGAATTTTGGTATTACCTTCTCTTTTTCTTTCTTTCAAAATTTTATAATTTATTTTGAAGGAATTTTCTATTAAAAGGGAGTATTATGTAATCTCAACTCCCTCCTTTATTTTAAAAAAGTTATTATGTATTGTCAACTCCCTCCCTTATTTTAAAAAAGTTTTCTCTACTTTTAAAAGCTTAAACTGTTCTTTACATTGCCATGTGGTGTTTTAAGTATAATTATTTTTTTAAATAAAAAAGATTTAATAATTTTTAGAATACATAATATTGTTTTTGGAAAATGAAAACAAATTATTTGGTATAGATATATATTTAAAAATTAATTAAATCAAAGCTATAGAATTTACTCTTATAATATTATACATTGATTTAGTTCAATGTTCATATACCATTTTTTATCTTACACATTCTTTTAATGCATTCATATTATAACTTGCATAAACCTCATTCCATAGATTTTAAATTAGTATTATTCTCACATTTAAAGATATTAAGACAAAAATTACTTTTTAAAATAATGAAATTTCTCTTCTTAAATATCAAATGCAATATCACATGGATTTTAAATTAGTATTATTTCTCACATTTAAATATACTAAGATAAAAATTACTCTTTAAAATAATGAAATTTCTCTTCTTAAATATCAAATGCAATATCAAAAATATTTTCATGAGAAAATAGAGACTATACAAATTTCTATTGATGCATTCAATACAAAAATTATGTATTTTGACCTTAATCACTTTCTAATGTTAATGGTCAATGTACTTATAGTAAATATTACACGCATTTGCATCAAACTTGTTATAACTCTAATTTACATATTATACACTCTATGGGATATATTAGCGGTGGTCTTGACAAAAATGAAAATGACATTGTTTAACTTATTTTACTTAAAACTAATACAAATAATGTAGGTATTGGTTATAATTATTCTAAAGATAATTTAAAGTTTTATTGTCCTCCTCATCAACAAATTTTATACGATACTGCATCCTAATATGATACATATTTTGATTATACTTCTTGTCATACTTATTATTTAATTCAAAATCATAAAACTTGTGAGCATTGTGACAAACATAAGCATTATCTTTATAGATGTTGGAAATTATATCCATATAAATTTTGTGATAAATTAACTCATGACATTATGTATTATTTGAAAAAACTAAAATAACTAATTCTAAGCTTAAAACAATCTAGATTTCTAAAGATAATGTATCTTATAAATAATTTGATATGTCTTTATGTGATAATTCTTCAATTACTTTACATAAAATAGCTTTTGTAAGTGACACATATTCTTTGTCTCCCTTTTGATAAGCTCATTTTTAAAATGCATTCCTTATTTTTATGTTGCAAAAGAAATATGATTTGATTGGAGCTCATTTTGACTAATTTATTTTTGTGCATGATTTCACACTATGTGATGGCACTTGTCGTTTACTCTATATACTTTTATTAAATTATTTGTATGTAAATTATATTTTTATAAATATTATTTATTTAACATGAAGATTTATGTCAACTTTTTTATTTTGTAGGTTTTAGTGCATCAATTTTCTTTTTCTTTTTTGTCTTTGTTCCATTGCAGATTGATCATCTTATCCGAAGAGGATTCTTGGAGATTATTCATGATCACACCTTCATCTTTATGAATTTTGGTATCACCTTCTCTTCTTCTTTCTTTCAAATTTTTATAATTTATTTTGAAGGAATTTTCTATTAAAAGGGAGTATTATGTAATCTCTACTCCCTCCCTTATTTTTAAAAAGTTATTATGTAATGTCAACTCCCTCCCTTATTTTTAAATTTTTTTCTCTACTTTTTAAGCTTAAACTGTTCTTTACATTGCCATGTGGTGTTTTAAGTATATATATATATATATATATATATATATATATATATATATATATATATATATATATATATATATATATTTAAATAGATGAGATTTAATAATTTTTAGAATACATAATATTGTTTTTCGAAAATGAAAACAAATTATTTGGTATAGATTTAGATTTAAAAATTAATGAAATCAAAGTTATAGAATTTACTCTTATAATATTATACATTGATTTAGTTCAATGTTCATATACCATTTTTTATCTTACGCATTCTTTTAATGCATTCATATTATAACTTGCATAAACCTCATTGCATAGATTTTAAATTAGCGTTATTTCTCACATTTAAAAATATTAAGACAAAAATTACTCTTTAAAATAATGAAATTTCTCTTCTTAAATATCAAATGCAATATCACATGGATTTTAAAATAGTATTATTTCTCACATTTAAATATACTAAGATAAAAATTTCTCTTTAAAATAATCAAATTTCTCTTCTTAAATATCAAATGTAATATCAAACTTTGACTCTTAATAAGCTTCAAAAATATTTTCATGAGAAAATAAAGACTATACAAATTTATATTGATGCATTCAATACAAAAATTATGCATTTTGACCTTAATCACTTTCTAATGTTAATGATCAATATCCTTCTAGTAAATCTTACACGCATTTGCATCAAACTTTTTATAACTCTAATTTAGGTATTATACACTCTATGGGGTATTTTAGCGGTGGTCTTGACAAAAATGAAAATGACATTGTTCAACTTATTTTACTTAAAACTAATATAAATAATGTAGGTATTGGTTCTAATTTTTCTAAAGAGAATTTAAAGTTTTATTGTCTTCCTCATCGACAAATTTTGTATGATACTACATCCTAATATGATACATATTTTGATTATACTTCTTGTCATACTTATTATTTAATTCAAAATCATAAAACTTGTGAGCATTGTGACAAACATAAGCATTATCTTTATAGATGTTGGAAATTGTATGCATGTAAATTTTGTGATAAATTAACTCATGACACTTTGTATTATTTGAAAAAACTAAAATACCTAAATCTAAGGTTAAAATAATCTAGATTCCTAAAGATAATATATCTTATAAATAATTGATATGTCTTTATGTGATAATTCTTCAATTACTTTACATAAAATATCTTTTGTAAGTGACACATATTCTTTGTCTCCCTTTTGATAAGTTCATTTTTAAAATGCATTCCTTATTTTTATGTTGCAAAAAAAATGCGATTTGATTGAAGCTTATTTTCACTAGTTTATTTTTTGTAGGATTTCACACTATGTGATGGAAGTTGTCATTTACTCCATATACTTCTATTTAATTATTTGTATGTAAATTATATTTTTATAAATATTATTTATTTAACGTGAATATTGGTGTCAACTTGTTTATTTTGCAGGTTTTAGTGCATCAATTTTCTTTTTCTTTTGTATCTTTTTTCCATTGCAGATTGATCATCTTATCCGAAGAGGATTCTTGGAGATTATTCATGATCACACCTTCATCTTTATGAATTTTGGTATCACCTTCTCTTCTTCTTTCTTTCAAAATTTTATAATTTATTTTGAAGGAATTTTCTATTAAAAGGGAGTATTAGTAATCTCAACTCGCTCCCTTATTTTTAAAAAGTTATTATGTAATGTCAACTCCTTCCTTTATTTTTAAAAAGTTTTCTCTACTTTTTAAGCTTAAATTGTTCTTTACATTGCCATGTGGTGTTTTAAGTATAAATATTTTTTTAAATAGAAAAGATTTAATAATTTTTAGAGTACATAATATTGTTTTTGGAAAATGAAAACAAATTATTTGGTGTAGATTTATATTTAAAAATTAATTAAATCGAATTTATAGAATTTACTTTTATAATATTATACATTGATTTAGTTTCGATGTTCATATACCATTTTTTATCTTACACATTCTTTTAATGCATTAATATTATAACTTGCATAAACCTCATTCCATAGATTTTAAATTAGCGTTATGCCTCACATTTAAAAATATTAAGACAAAAATTACTCTTTAAAATAATGAAAGTTCTCTTCTTAAATATCAAATGCAATATCACATGGATTTTAAATTAGTATTATTTCTCACATTTAAATATTCTAAGATAAAAATTACACTTTAAAACAATGAAATGTCTCTTCTTAAATATCAAATGCGATATCAAACGTTGACTCTTAATAAGCTTCAAAAATATTTTCATGAGAAAATAGAGACTATATAAATTTCTATTGATGCATTCAATACACAAATTATGTATTTTGACCTTAATCACTTTCTAATGTTAATGATCAATGTCCTTCTAGTAAATCTTACACGCATTTGCATTAAATTTTTTATAACTCTAATTTACTTATTATATACTCTATGGGGTATTTTAACGGTGGTCTTGACAAAAATGAAAATGACATTGTTCAACTTATTTTACTTAAAACTAATACAAATAATGTAGGTATTGGTTATAATTCTTCTAAAGATAATTTAAAGTTTTATTGTCCTCCTCATCGACAAATTTTGTACGATATTGCATCCTAATATGATACATATTTTGATTATACTTCTTGTCATACTTATTTTTTAATTAAAAATCATAAAAATTGTGAGCATTGTGACAAACATAAGCATTATCTTTATAGATGTTGGAAATTGTATCCATATCAATTTTGTGATAAATTAACTTATGACACTTTGTATTATTTGAAAAAACTAAAATACCTAATTCGAAGGTTAAAACAATCTAGATTCCTAAAGATAATATATCTTATAAATAATTGATATGTCTTTATGTGATAATTCTTCAATTACTTTACATAAAATATCTTTTGTAAGTGACACATATTCTTTGTCTCCCTTTTAATAAACTCATTTTTTAAATGCATTCGTTATTTTTATGTTGCAAAAAAAATGCGATTTGATTGAAGCTTATTTTCACTAGTTTATTTTTTGTAGGATTTCACACTATGTGATGGAAGTTGTCATTTACTCCATATACTTCTATTTAATTATTTGTATGTAAATTATATTTTTATAAATATTATTTATTTAACGTGAATATTGGTGTCAACTTGTTTATTTTGCAGGTTTTAGTGCATCAATTTTCTTTTTCTTTTGTATCTTTTTTCCATTGCAGATTGATCATCTTATCCGAAGAGGATTCTTGGAGATTATTCATGATCACACCTTCATCTTTATGAATTTTGGTATCACCTTCTCTTCTTCTTTCTTTCAAAATTTTATAATTTATTTTGAAGGAATTTTCTATTAAAAGGGAGTATTAGTAATCTCAACTCGCTCCCTTATTTTTAAAAAGTTATTATGTAATGTCAACTCCTTCCTTTATTTTTAAAAAGTTTTCTCTACTTTTTAAGCTTAAATTGTTCTTTACATTGCCATGTGGTGTTTTAAGTATAAATATTTTTTTAAATAGAAAAGATTTAATAATTTTTAGAGTACATAATATTGTTTTTGGAAAATGAAAACAAATTATTTGGTGTAGATTTATATTTAAAAATTAATTAAATCGAATTTATAGAATTTACTTTTATAATATTATACATTGATTTAGTTTCGATGTTCATATACCATTTTTTATCTTACACATTCTTTTAATGCATTAATATTATAACTTGCATAAACCTCATTCCATAGATTTTAAATTAGCGTTATGCCTCACATTTAAAAATATTAAGACAAAAATTACTCTTTAAAATAATGAAAGTTCTCTTCTTAAATATCAAATGCAATATCACATGGATTTTAAATTAGTATTATTTCTCACATTTAAATATTCTAAGATAAAAATTACACTTTAAAACAATGAAATGTCTCTTCTTAAATATCAAATGCGATATCAAACGTTGACTCTTAATAAGCTTCAAAAATATTTTCATGAGAAAATAGAGACTATATAAATTTCTATTGATGCATTCAATACACAAATTATGTATTTTGACCTTAATCACTTTCTAATGTTAATGATCAATGTCCTTCTAGTAAATCTTACACGCATTTGCATTAAATTTTTTATAACTCTAATTTACTTATTATATACTCTATGGGGTATTTTAACGGTGGTCTTGACAAAAATGAAAATGACATTGTTCAACTTATTTTACTTAAAACTAATACAAATAATGTAGGTATTGGTTATAATTCTTCTAAAGATAATTTAAAGTTTTATTGTCCTCCTCATCGACAAATTTTGTACGATATTGCATCCTAATATGATACATATTTTGATTATACTTCTTGTCATACTTATTTTTTAATTAAAAATCATAAAAATTGTGAGCATTGTGACAAACATAAGCATTATCTTTATAGATGTTGGAAATTGTATCCATATCAATTTTGTGATAAATTAACTTATGACACTTTGTATTATTTGAAAAAACTAAAATACCTAATTCGAAGGTTAAAACAATCTAGATTCCTAAAGATAATATATCTTATAAATAATTGATATGTCTTTATGTGATAATTCTTCAATTACTTTACATAAAATATCTTTTGTAAGTGACACATATTCTTTGTCTCCCTTTTAATAAACTCATTTTTTAAATGCATTCGTTATTTTTATGTTGCAAAAGAAATGTGATTTGATTGGAGCTCATTTTGACTAATTTATTTTTGTACAAGATTTCACACTATGTGATGGCAGTTGTCGTTTACTCTACATACTTTTATTAAATTATTTGTATGTAAATTATATTTTTATAAATATTATTTATTTAACATGAAGATTGGTGTCAACTTGTTTATTTTGTAGGTTTTAGTGCATCAATTTTCTTTTTCTTTTTTATCTTTGTTCCATTACAGATTGATCATCTTATTCGAAGAGGATTCTTGGAGATTAGTCATGATCACACCTTCATCTTTATGAATTTTGGTATCACCTTCTCTTCTTCTTTCTTTCAAATTTTTATAATTTATTTTTAAGGAATTTTCTATTAAAAGAGAGTATTATGTAATCTCAACTCGCTCCCTTATTTTCAAAAAGTTATTATGTAATGTCAACTCCCTCCCTTATTTTTAAAAAGTTTTCTCTACTTTTTAAGCTTAAATTGTTCTTTACATTTCCATGTGGTGTTTTAAGTATAATTATTTTTTTAAATAGAAAAGATTTAATAATTTTTAGAGTACATAATATTGTTTTTGGAAAATGAAAACAAATTATTTGGTGTAGATTTATATTTAAAAATTAATTAAATCGAATTTATAGAATTTACTTTTATAATATTATACATTGATTTAGTTTCGATGTTCATATACCATTTTTTATCTTACACATTCTTTTAATGCATTAATATTATAACTTGCATAAACCTCATTCCATAGATTTTAAATTAGCGTTATGCCTCACATTTAAAAATATTAAGACAAAAATTACTCTTTAAAATAATGAAAGTTCTCTTCTTAAATATCAAATGCAATATCACATGGATTTTAAATTAGTATTATTTCTCACATTTAAATATTCTAAGATAAAAATTACACTTTAAAACAATGAAATGTCTCTTCTTAAATATCAAATGCGATATCAAACGTTGACTCTTAATAAGCTTCAAAAATATTTTCATGAGAAAATAGAGACTATATAAATTTCTATTGATGCATTCAATACACAAATTATGTATTTTGACCTTAATCACTTTCTAATGTTAATGATCAATGTCCTTCTAGTAAATCTTACACGCATTTGCATTAAATTTTTTATAACTCTAATTTACTTATTATATACTCTATGGGGTATTTTAACGGTGGTCTTGACAAAAATGAAAATGACATTGTTCAACTTATTTTACTTAAAACTAATACACATAATGTAGGTATTGTTTCTAATTCTTCTAAAGATAATTTGCAGTTTTATTGTCCTCCTCATCGACAAATTTTGTACGATACTATGTCCTAATATGATACATATTTTGATTATACTTCTTGTCATACATATTATTTAATTTAAAATCATAAAACCTGTGAGCATTGTGACAAACATAAGTAGTATCTTTATAGATGTTGGAAATTGTATCCATATCAATTTTGTGATAAATTAACTCATGACACTCTATATTGTTTGAAAAAACTAAAATACCTAATTCTAAGGTTAAAACAATCTAGATTCCTAAAGATGATGTATCTTATAAATAATTTGATATGTCTTCATGTGATAATTCTTCAATTACTTTATATAAAATATCTTTTGTAAGTGACACATATTCTTTGTCTCCCTTTTGATAAACTCATTTTTAAAATGCATTCCTTATTTCTATGTTGCAAAAGAAATGCGATTTGATTGGAGCTCATTTTGACTAATTTATTTTTGTGCAGGATTTCACACTATGTGATGGCAGTTGTCGTTTACTCTATATACTTTTATTAAATTATTTGTATGTAAATTATATTTTAATAAATATTATTTATTTAACATGAAGATTGGTGTCAACTGGTTTATTTTGTAGGTTTTAGTGCATCAATTTTCTTTTTCTTTTTTGTCTTTGTTCCATTGCAGATTGATAATCTTATCCGAAGAGGATTCTTGGAGATTATTCATGATCACACCTTCATCTTTATGAATGTTGGTATCACATTCTCTTCTTCTTTCTTTCAAATTTTTATAATTTATTTTGAAGGAATTTTCTATTAAAAGGGAGTATTATGTAATCTCAACCCCCTCCCTTATTTTTAAAAAGTTATTATGTAATGTCAACGCCCTCCCTTATTTTTAAAAAGTTTTATCTAATTTTTAAATCTTAGATTAAGTTTTAGGGGAATTGTTGAAGATTAACCTTATTTGAGTTCACTATAGACTAGTTTAGTTTATCATAAGTTTATCTTTTAAGTATGCATTTCTAATTATAATAAATTTAATTTATTTCAGATTTATGAGGTGTATTTCACATTTTTTAATCTTTTTTGTATGATTTTTGAATTTATTTGTATAAGTAACTCCTTTCCACAGTTGTCACACACTTCATTTCACTTTTTTGGAGAATAAGGTATTTGACACACTAAAGAAACCTTGTAAGGCTATGATGAGATTCTTAGTAAATCCTCATCCTTCCTCTTTCTCTATTAAAAGATCACTCTTCTCCTCTCTTATTCACTTGAATAATTCTCTTCTTCTATATTATTCTTGTTTCTAAACGTGTATTATGATAATAATTATTGGAAATCCTTATTAATAAACACATGGGGTTTTTTCCATTTGATGGTTTTCTACTTTAAAAACTCTTGGTTAAATATTCTAGTTTACTTACTTTGTGAGGTAATATTGCTTCATATTATGCTTATTTTACTAATATTGAAATGTTATTTGTGAGATATTGGCATAAATCCTCATAAAAAGACATTACCTTATTTTTATGTTAACATTTCCAGAGTTCCACCTCTCATTATAATATTTATCCCCCCTTATGTAAAAAATGAGAGATAATACATCAAAATAAGGAAATGGGATCATAAATCATAAATAGGAAATGCCTGAAATGAAAATATAATTTTATAGAGGTTAGCTAGGCCTCAAATATAAAATTGGTGGAAAGGCCTTGTTAAATGACATTTAAGGGTCTAATATTCTCAAATAAAAAACAAAAGAATATTCCACATAAATATGAATAAAAAGGAATGGAAAATGAATATTTATAACTGAGTAATAAATGATTAAAATTTAGATGTCAAAATTAACATTAGGTACAAGTACAATAAAAGTGACTATGTTCTCAAAGCCAAAGAAAGGGCACGCTAAATTTTCAAACTTAAATCCCTAACTTGTGTACCACCTAGTTATCTACATAAAGTTTTTCATTTTAAGGTCTCTACATATTTTTTAGATATTTTTGAGTATGAAGAGCTAGATGAAGATGATGATGTTGAAGATGTTCTTGAGGGTGAGGGTTTAGTGTTGCTTGAGTTGATTTCCAATACTAAGGGCACCCTATCCTCTATTACTAGCAAGACCAAAAATCATGACTCCAAGTTTTTTGATGGCAAAGACAAAGGCCTGATTAGAATACTTTTAAATCCTCCCAAGTCTAAGTCACATGGATGACCTAGTTTAATTTTAAGGGTTGCCAATCCTAAAGGGTAGACTAAGGTGACCATGTATGAGTGTATCCTAGGGTATCATGTTGATTCTTCAACTATGAAAGATCATCATTATCAAACTAGTGGCCCTTTTGGTGAAGCTTTTAGAGAGTGATAATTATACCTAGAGTGCATAAATGCCTCTAATCCTTTCCATTGCTTCTCGTATTTTATTTAACTAAGATTCATTCATTGCTTCATCAATACTACTCTCCATCATTGGTTTTTGGTCCCAATAAATTAGAGGATTATTCTTATTTTCTCATAGACTTTACACATTTAGATAGTAGTGCTCACTAGACATAGTCCCATTCTAGTCAACCCTATATTATGATAGGTGATATTCCTATTTATTTATCTAATGAGTCCCTTATATTGTCTCTTCATGAGTGTTCTATTTTGAATTTTAAAGATGTTATTGACAGTAGAAATTTATTTGGTAAAATTGTGACCCTTTTTCTTTTCTTGGAGGAGATTTCTAGTTGGGATTCCTTTGAGGGGAGCTTCATGGCCACCTTGTCTTCATTTTTACTAGGTAGAGGTTTATTTCAAGTAAATTTTAGGAGTTCTATTGACTTTGAATTTGTTAGATATTCTAGACCAAATTACTTGCTAATTTATCTTATACATATATAAATTATCAATAAACATTTTCTTTCCTACATGGCCATAGAGACTTTTATCTTTTGTTTCTAATATAAAATTCTATGTTTTAATGATAAGTTATTTTTCAAAAGTTTCTTTTTCATAAAATTCTTTTTTCTAGCCATTGGTATTAATCTTTTGTGATTTATGATTGCACCTTTACTCCATATGCTTAAAAGTTCTTTCAAAATATAGTTTTAATTCTTATTCATAAAACATTCAATAAACCTTGTTTTTTTTGGCATAACAATAAATATTTAGTTTTATTTTTTGAAGCAATTTGGTGTTTTGATGTGGACTGACATTTAAAATTTAATTAAATCAAAGTTATAAAATTTGTTTCTTACATTGATTTAGCTTCAATGTTCATATAACATTTCTGATCTTACACATTATTTTAACATGTTCACATTAAAACTTACATAATCCTCATTCATGGATTTTAAATTAGCATTATTTATTAAATTTAATAATATGAAGGAAAAAATTGCTCTTTAAAATAATGAAATTTCTCTTCTTAAATGTAAAATGCAATTCAAACTTGGACTCTTAATAAGATTCAAAACTCTTTTCATGAGAAAATAAAAACTATGTAAACTTCTATTGATGAACCCAATGCAAAAATTGTGTATTTTGACCTTAATCACACTTATAATGTTGATGATCATTGTGTTTCTAGTAAATATTACACTTAATTGCATCAAACTTTTTCTAACCCCGGTTTATGCATTATGAACTCTATGGGGAATTTTAGTGGTAGTATTGAAAAAAAAATGACGTTGAACATAATTTACTTAAAACTAATGAAAATAGTGTAGGGTTTGGTTCTAATGCTTCTCAATGTAATTTGAAGTCTAGTTTCCCCCCTCATTGATGAACTTTGCATGATACTACTCCCCGACATCCTACAAAATATTCTTATTATAATGTTTTTCATGCTCTTTCTTTTGTTTAAAATAATAAAATTTGTTATCATTATGGTGAACATAAGCATTATCTCTCTAGATGTTAAAATTTTCATCCATGTAAATCTTGTGATAAATCAATTCATGACACTGTGTTGTTTGAAAACCACTAAAATACCTAATTCTAAGGTTAAATCATTTTGGATCACTCAAGATAATATATTTTACAAAGACTTTGATGTGTCTTCATGTAATAATTATTTAATTGCTTCACATAGAATATATTTTTTAAGTGACATGTATTCTTTGTCTCCCTTTTGATAAACTCAAAAAATTTATGCATTCCTTACTATTATGTTACAATGGAAATGTGATTTTATTGGATCTCATTTTGACTAAATTATTTTTGTGTATGATTTCAGATTGTGTGATGGAAGTTTTATTTTTATCCATTTACCTTCATATAGATCTACTTTTATTATATTATTTATATATAGATCATATTTTTATGGCATATTATTTATTTAACATGAAGATTAGCATTAGGTTATTTGTTTTACAGGTTTTAGTGGATCATTTGCCTTTATTATTGGTATTTGTTCCATTTCAAACTAACCATCTTGTCCTAAGAGGCTTTTTGGAGATTATTAATAATCACACCTTCATCCTTGTGACTTTTGGCATCACCTTATCTTCTTTTTTATTTCAAACTTTTGTAATTCCTTTTGAAGGAATTTTATATTAAGAGGTAGTATTATGTAATGTCAAATCCCCCCTTTTTTTTAAATGGTTTTATCCATGTTTTAAACCCCAAATTAAGCATAAGAGGTACTGTTGAAGATTAACATTATTTGGGTTCACTTTAAACTAGTTTCGTTTATCCTAAGTGTATCTTTTAAGGATGATTTTTTTATAATAAGAAATTCAATTTATCCCAAATTTATGAGGTGTCTCTCATATCATTTTTTTTTTATGACCCTTAACATTAATTTCATAAGTAACTCCTCCCCACAATTTTCACACACTCCCCTTCACTTTTTGGCAAATATGACATTTGGCACAAACAAAGGAGGCCTTGTAAGGTCATGATGAGATTCTTAGTAACTCCTTCATCCTTCATTTTGATCCATTTAATTATATCTCTCCTCATCTCTTATTCACATGAAGCATTATCCTCTTCTCTATTATTCTTATTTCTAAGCTTGTATTGTGAGGATAATTTTTGGCAACACTTATTAGTAAACACTAGGAGTTTTCTTTGTTTTACAGTTTCCTACTTTAAAATTCTTGGCTAAATATTTTGGTTTACTTAATTTTTGAGGTAAAATTGCTTCATATTATGATTCTTTTACTATTATTTTAATGTTATTTGTGATATCTTGCCATAAATCCTCATAAAAAGGCTAAATACCTTGTCTTAATGTTACCATTTCTAGGGTTCCAACTCTTATTACAATCTTTATCCCTTCTTATGTAAAAAATGAGAGATAGTACATCAAAATAAATGGGAGCATAAATGATAAATAGGAAATTTTTCAAATGGAAATATAATTTTATAGAGGCTAGGTAGGCATAAACTATAAAATATGTGGAAAGGCTTCATTAAATGACATTGAAGGGTCTAATCTCCTCAAATAAAGAACAAAAGAGTATTTATTTTAAATAAGAATTAAAAGGAATGGAAAATGAATATTTATAACCAAGTAATAAATGATTAAAATTTAGAAATCAAAATTAACCTTAGGTACGAGTAAAATGAAAGTGATCGTGTTATCGAAGCTGAAGAAATGGGTAGGCCAAAATTTCAAAATGAAAACCCTAAACTGCTCGCCACCTATTTTCTACATAGATTATTTAGTTCTAAGGCCTCTACATTATTTTTAGACATTTTGGAGTGTGATGATATAAATGAAGATGAATATGTTCAAGACATTCTTGAGGATATGTGTTTAGTGTCATCTGAGATAGTTTCCAAGACTAAGGGCACCCTATCCTTAATTACCAACAAGGCCAAATATCATGACACCAAGTTTTTTGATGGCAAAGATAGGTTTTATTAGATAATTTTTAAATCTTCCCAAGTCCAAGTCACATGGGTGACCTAGTTTAGTTTTATGGGTTACCAATTATGAAGGGTAGACTGAGGTGACCATGTATGAATGTATCTTTGGGTACCATTTTGATTCCTTGGATATGAAACATAATCATTATTAGACTAGTGGCCCTTTTGGTGAAGCTTTTGGAGAGTGATAATTATACCCAGAGTGCATAAATGCCTCTAATCCATTCCACTACTTCTCATATTTTTGTTTATCTAAGTTTCATTATTTGCTTCATCACTTATTTGCTCCACCATTGGCCTACTTTCCCAATCATTAGTAGGATTATTATTAGTTTCCCATAGACTTGACACATTTAGATATTAATAATCACCAAACACAAACCTAATATAGTCAACCCTATTTTTTGATAGGTGATGTCCCTATTTATTTCTCTAATGAGTCTCCTGTATTGTCTCTTTCTGAGTATTCTATTTGAATTTTGAAGATGGTATTGATAGTAGATATTTATTTGGTAAATGTGTGAGCCTTTTTATTTCCTTGGAGGATCTTTTTAGTTTGGATTCATCATATTGGATCTCCATGGACACTCTATCTATTTTTGGTAGGTAAATATTTCTTTCAAGTCACATTTATGAGTTTTTTTGTCTGTGACTTTGTTAGGACTTCTAGGCCCTGGTTTTATGGTAGCCATGAGTTCTTCTACCCCTAGTCCCATTTTTTCTATGTTGAGATGATAGTTATTTCTACAACCATAACTTGGATTAGATTGTGTAATATCCCATGTGTTTTATGTAATGCAAATCTATAATATCCCATTTTTTATGCAACATGGATCTAATCAAACTATTGGCTATTTAGTGAGTTATTTTGTCAAAATTGATGAAATCTCTAGATGTATTATAACAATGAGGGATTGTGTTAATAGTGAATTTTCCAAGCCTATTTTTCATTTAGTCAGGGTGGAATCTTCTAAGGGCACTTGGATTCAATTATTTAACCATTATGGCCTTATTTTTAGGTGTTTTTCATTGTAATGGTCTTGGGAACCATGATGATTTTTGATCTTCTCAAGATTGTTTCAACCTTAAAAGGATATGGAAGAATAAGGAGGGTCCACACAATGATGATATTATCTAGTGTAACCATGGTGTGTTCTTGTCCAATTTTTTGGGTCCTTCCTCTTTTCCATCTTCAAACCATCCATGTTATACTATAGATAATGTGGTTGTGGAGGATAAATATAGTTTTGAGGGGGATTCAAAGTCCCTACAAAAATATTTTAGTGGCATCAAAGTTTAGAAGCTCAACATGGAAACTATAATTGATCAACTAGATTATCCTAGCTTCCATTTTCCAGTCCATTCAATCTCTAAAGGTGGGAAACCTAAGGCTAATCTTGGTGATTTGGATAAATGTAGAGGTGGAAAGGTTGATTTTGGATGTTGAAGATTGATTGAATAGTGATAATAGAGGATTTTTGAGGATTTCCATTCTAGGAGAAGGTTGATTCCTTCATGTGGATGATCCATCTCCTTAAATATCTTTTTTTGGATTATAACACCTTTTCTTATTGTTTATTGGGGTGTTTCTCTTAATCTGTTATATGTTAGCTAATGTTTTACTAAATTTTTTTAGCATAGTTTCTAACTGACATTATTTAACATTTGTTTGGTTAGATGTTCCCCCTCTAGATAGTTATTATATGTCCCTTTAGCTCACTCTTGTTTTTGAGTTAGGATTCACTGGTGTTATGAATTGTTAGGGGATGGGCCCCCTATTGTGTTCTAACACCAGAATGGAACTCTAGTTTCTATAAAGGTTCTCCTTGGTAGTTCAATGCTCCAATCAAAACCATTTACCCTTATCGTAAAAATAAATGAAAGGATAAGCCATCGATTATTATTATTTTAAATCATTAGCTTTAATGTTTTTAAGGTTGACACACATTTTACTTAGAAGAATATATTTTTTATGGAGATGTTTTTTAGGTGGTTAAATTTTTCTTGATAAAAATTTGTGAAGATATTTTTAGGTTTTTGATGAGGAAGTACAAGGAACATTGATTAAATATTTGGATAAATAATAAAATGTTCCTAACAGTTTTTTAGGGGCCTTCCTAGGGTTTTGTTTTTAGTGGCCCAAATTTATGTATGTGGAATATTTTCCACCATCTTTAGTTTTTTGGAATGTAAATAAATAAGAGAAAAAAATATTTGGGTTATGGGCTTGTTTCTTCCATTGTAATTTTATTGCCTGGATAATTATTTTCACTATATTAAGTAGGTCTTATTACATTTGAATAATTTTTCTACTTTGTATATTTAGAAACATATAATAAATTATTATGTTTCTACTTTTGCTTTTTATTGAAAAACAAGTTTTATGGGGATGGTTTGAAATCATTGTAATATTAAATTTATGACCTCTAACACGTGATTTCTTTATCTATCTTAATGCCAACTATTCAGATTTACAATTATTTTATGCATATCTTTTTCTATTCAGAGTGGCCACACACTCACTATTTTAGTGCATCTCCATTTTACTTCTATTTTTAGTATAGTTTTCCCTCAATTTTTTCATCTCAAGCATTTATAGATAGTGTTGAAATAGAGGATCCAAATTGATTTAAAGGTTTTCATAGATAAGACACCTAAGATTCACATTTATATACTTTGAATGTGGGTGAATAATTTTCAAAATTATATTCAATTAACTAAAAGAGTAATAAGACTCATTACAAACTAAACTTACCTACATTCTCAAATAACTTTTTGAACCAAATTTATTATTTGTTGGATTTCGAATGGTCTTATAAATTTTACTAATTTAGATGGTTGTTGTATTGTATAAATCTATTTTAGTTCTTGTTGACCATTTTTGGGTCTAACAGGGCAAAATTGGTACCCTTCTTCCCTTGATATTCGGAGCTAGTCAATTTCAGGTTGCATGAGTTCATCGAGCTTCAGTTCATCACTTTAGTTCAATGGCAAGTTCAATCAGTCTTAGTTTATCACTTGGTTTAACTCAGTTAGTTCAACACTTCAGCTTGGTTCAACACATTGGTTTAGTGCCTAGTTTAATTAGCCTTAGTTCAATCAACCTGAGTTCAATCGACGGGTTCATCATTTGGTTCAACCACTAGGTTCATTGGCCTTGGTTCAATCGACTTAGTTCAAATAATCGGCTCATCGACAAGTTCATCGATGCGTAGTGTTGAACCATTGAATCAGTTCAACAGACTGGTTCAATGCATTGGTTCAACGCATCAGTTCAATCTTTTGGCTCAACACTAGGTTCAACGGTTGGTTCAAGTGAGAAAAGTTCAAAGCAAACTATTCAAAGGGCTCGATGCATAGTGTTGAACCATTGAACTTGGTTCAATGGGTTGGTTAAATGGCTTGGTTCAAGGGGGCATCCCAAATATAAAGGGTAGGTGCCCTTGCAGAGGGCAACTCTGAGTCAAAAAAGCCCTTGCGGAGGGCAAGGAGCATTTCAAAGGTAGCTGAAGGGTAAGTTTTCAGAATTTTGCTTGAAGCCAAATTCTTTTAGACTTTTTGTTCAAAGGAATTCCTTTAGACAAAAAGTCTAAAGGAATTTAGAGGAAGGGCACCAGCATAAAGAAAAGCCAAAGAGCATGAAAGAAAAGGACAAGGGACTGACACGATTCTCGTAGAAATTTGTCTGTGAAAAATGTTTGTGGGAAAAAGGCCCACATAAAAGGCCCAATGAATTTTGCCAAGGATAGTGACGTCTTGAAAACTATCAAAATTAAGCACGCAAATTAGTCGTTGGGTTTTCAAGCGATGACAGGCGTGCAAACATCAAATTTTACACCAAGAAAGCCAGAGCGTAAAAGGCACCAAGTGGCAACTGTGGAAGACTTTGACATGCTTTTTAGGAGCAGCAGAATGTGCCACGTGTTCCCTGCAAGGCTTAGCAGAAGCCAACAAGTGTCAACATCTATGGGTTCTCCTTTTGATTCATTATTCAAAGAGAAGACTATGGTGGGCCTGAATGAGTTGCTAAATGTAGCGGAAGCTGCCAAGTGTCAACATCCATGAGAACCAAAAAAGAGTCCCTAAGGTTTTTCTAAGGCAGCTAAAGGTTCTAAAAAAGTGACCACATGTCACCTTCCATAGAAATCTCAAGAAATACTTCCAAAACCTCTAAGTTAAGCAAAAAGAATAGGTGGAAGTGGCCACGTGTCAACTTCCACCTGACTCTTGAAGGACCCTCTGAGATAAGCAGATGCTGCCACATCCCATTATCAGCTCAGCAAAAGCCACCATGTGTCAATGTCCACATTTCAAAGTATCTCCTAAGTTTCAAAGTAGCGGACTATGACACATGTTAGAAGTGGATGCACTCAGCCAAAGAGCCAAAGGAGTAGTAAAAGATAGCCCGAGGGATGAAGGAGATAGAGGAGGCAAAATGGCCAAGCACAGAAGCAGATGAAGTGATCCAAGTGACACAGGAAAGTGTCATTTCAAGAAGTTATTCCAGTGGTTGACACAGTACCTACCATGCGATCATCAAGAGGTACCAACAATGAATGGTGCAACCTATTTTTCTTCAATATGCATTGATGAGTAGGCAAATGGGGTGACTCATAATTTTGAATCCTGATAGAAGTTGACACAACATTATCTTTAGGCAGCTTCCTCATCCCAATGCTCAGGAAGCACATGGTTCACTTGTAAAAGGGGTGCCAAAAGGATCCCTTTCTTCCTATATATATTGTAGACTTGTCATTTGAAAAGGATCTTCCACATTTGTAAGGCGAAGCCCTGGCAAATTTTCACCTGAAATCAATGAACACATTTTTACCTCTATTATGGTTAGATACCTCTGTGTGTGTTTGAGTGTTAGTCTATGTTTAGTCATTGCTTCTTAATGCTCCCATAGGTTTAACACCAACACACATGGTGTCTATAAGGTGCCATTTTGCAAGAGACAAGGAGAGCTATTTTTGGAAGTGCAAATATAGAAGAAGCTACTATACAGTGTGCCTTTCTACAACACCTTTGGTGAGTCTCTACTTTTTGTGTGTTCCATTAAAGCCTCCCTACTAAGCTTCCTGTAGCTTGGTCCTTTTGGCAATTTGAAGTGTACGTATGTGTTTGTCTGATTTCAAGCATGAGTTTGAGAAGGTCAAATCATTTGGTGCATCACCCCTTTTAGAGTAGTTTTGTTTTCCTATAATCCTTCTTCCTTTTCACCCCCCCATTATATATATCTATATACCTATATTAGCATTATTAGAACAACTCAGATGCATCAAAGGGAGCTAGCCCTTACCTAGAAACTCTCCCCTCCAGCTTCACTAGTCCCATAGGTGAGAGGGGAGTTTCCATTTTGACGCATGGAAGGGCAGGAGCAAGGTGTCCTACCCCTACGTGCAATCCACTGCGTCAATAGTTTTTGGCATGTCTGGTGGGACTTAGTCTTTTACACTCAATAAGGTTTCAAGATTGATGCTGGTCTTGTTACAACAAATCAACAATTATCAGCATCTGGTGACTCCACTGGTAAGAACTTCATTTCCTAATCAAAGACTAGTCTAACTTCCTATGCCTAAAGTCACCACATGGTCTACTTCTAAGGGTGTCCCTTTCGAATTTGTTGAATTGCCTCTAAACTCAGCAAAAAGACTGAGGTTTGAAAGGAACCATCCTTATTCAGCAAACCACCTTCCCAGACCTATTGTAAGGAATGCATATGTAGCAAAACCATAGTTACATCCCATCCTAGCTATGGCATTACCCTTTGTCACTTTTCATGGTTAGAGTCCCTTGAATATCCCACGTTATGACCCAATCCCAAGAGCAACCCTAAAAAATGTGCCTTCTTTTGATGGAGAGGGGCCCATTACAGTCATCGAGCACATCAGAAATATTACTAACCTCTGCAATATTCACAATATCACTGAGGAAAATATTGCAATCAGATTGTTGGCATTGTCTCTCAAGGGCAAAGCTCTTGACTGGTATGGGACTTTGGCTATAAATTCAATCTATTCTTTGAATGAATTGGGTACTCACTTTATGGACCATTTTGGGGAAAAAAGTGATCACCTCTCACTTGCTGAGCATTTGACTACCATGAAAAGAGCCCCACATGAATACATGCAGGATTTCAACACTCAATTTCAAAAGACATGGGATAGAATTCCCATTCTGGTAAGACCGACTGCTAGCTATGCTTTCCTATATTACTTAAGAGCATTAAACAGTGATATCACTGTTATGATACAATCCATGGGAGGACATGTACTGCCTGTTGCCTATGATATAGCTATAGTAGTTGAAAATTACTTAGTGGAGGCTGGGAAAATAGCCCCTAGATCCCATATGCCACTTTTCCCCAAAATGCTACCTCCAATTCAAATTGCTGCTCCCACGCTGCTCCCACATTAGCTCCTCTACCCAACATAGAGAAACTAGCTATTGCTCCATCTAATGAGCTTCATGAAGTCAAGAGTCTATTGCAAAGTATGTCAAATGAACTTATGGGGCTTAAAAGGTAGCAATCTCAAAGCAACTGACCAAACTAAGGATACCAGCAGTATGGTTAAGCTCCTAGACCCCCTTTCCAAAATTACAATCAAGGACAGGGTTAGCTTACTCAGACTAAACCCTTTCAAGGCTACAACTTAGGTGCTCCTTCATCATCTAAGGTCATGGTACCCGTTCAAAACAATATGGTGCAAGAACAACCAAGTTGTTTAACCATGGGATATGGTCAAGAGAAAGTTATTTATACAAATAGAATGATGGGTTATTACCCAAATATATAAGACAATCAGGTAGCCACCCATTTCCAAGTCTTTGAATCTCCTATCCAACCCAACACCAGTAATAGTCAGGCCCAACTTGACTCCACCCTCATGAATCATTTGAAAGGAGAATTCTATTCAGTCAATTATGCGAGTGCTGTAGATAATCAAGCTGACTATGTTGTAGCCAACCCAAGATTCAAAGAAGGGTGATGGAAGAAACTTAGGCTGATACCCAGGCATTAGCAACGCCTTCTTCATCACACATAAATCAAAAGGTCCCAAGTTCCAGACTATCGATTGTACCTCCAGCTCCTCAGCCTGCCCCTCAGGTTGTACATAATTCCAAAGAAATTTTGAAGGAAGGCAACCCTCGAGTCAACATGGTTGACCAAATGAAGAAGCTACACATGAACATCTCCTTGTGGGATTCGTTGTCAATACCAGGGCAAAAAGATATGCTGCAAAAGGAACTGCATGAACTAGATGAACGAGCTATCCCTGCAAGGGTTGATAACATTTTGATGATGAATGGACAGCCCTCCACCTCAGGTTAGACCCAGAAGGAAAAGAAGGTCCCTCTTTTTTATGTGTCCCTAGTCATAGGATATTTCTTGGTGCATAATTGCATCATTGACAGTGGAGCAAGCACCTCGGTGATGCCCAAATGCATAGCTAACAAGTTAGGCTTGAAATATGAAGAAATGACCAAAGGAGTTCTGTAGTTGGATGGAACCCCAGTAAAGACAATTGAGGTGGTAAGAGGTTTGAGCTTGATGCTACATGCTTCCCTGACTTTCTCAGTTCTTCATGATGTGGTAATGGTAGATGTCCCTCCTTACTTTGCCATCTACTTATCCAGGGATTTTACAGCCAAGATAGGCGGCTACTTAGTAGCAAATTGGTCTTATCTAGTTTTAAGAACCAAGTATGGGACTAAAGTCAAGATTGAATCTGAGCCACTCCATAGAGATCATCTAGAACCTTACTTACTAAAGGTAGCAAATGTCAGCTATGCCATCATTGACCAGGAGGAGTTCCAAGCAGATCAATCTTCATCCTCTACCCTTGAAGGAGTTGTAGACTTGCTCTTAGATGAGTGGGGAAGTGACAATTTCAAGCATGATCTTTACAAATTCATAAAAGAGGCAGGCCTTAGAGTTTATTTCATGCATGAAGAGGGTACTTTTGTACCAAATATGATGAAAGCCAGCCAGGAAGGTTCAGGTCTATGGCAGCTATTCTTTGATGGTTCAAGGAGTAAGTTGGGAGCTGGTGGTGGAGCGGTGTTGGTCTCTCCTTCAAAAGAGAGGTATTTTTCAGCCTTCTATTTCCAATTTTCTTGCACATGCAATGTTGTAGAATATGAATCCCTCATCCACGGCTTGGAGTGGGTGAGGAAAAGAGGGATTAAAGAGCTGCAAGTGTTTGGTGATAGCGAGTTGATTGTCAACCAGGTAAGAGGCTAAAATTTGATGAAGAATTCTCTACTGAAGTCCTACAAATATAGGGTGTGGGACTTAATGGAATTTTTTTGTGCTTTCAACATTACCTCCATCCTTAGAGAATAGAACAAGTAAGAAGATAGGCTGGCAACAGTCGGTGCCCAATTTGATATTGCTAAGGACATATGCTGAGACCATAGCTCACGTCACTTGAAATTAGTGATCCAGCCTTCTATACCTGACAACATCACCAACTGGCAGGTTTTCAATAGTGATCAACAAATAACACTTTACCTACAAGAAGAATCAAAATTTGCTACAAAAAATAGGCAAAGCTACAGCAGCAATATGGCAGCCAAATTGTTCAGTTGAAGAACAATAAGCTCCCCAAAGGTCTGGTCACTCTAGTGAATATTTTAAATGGAGATGACCAACTAAGAAGTGACAAGGTGTGCATTGAAACAAAGGAGGAACACCATGAGAAGGTGGAAATTTTCAAGGACAAGCTACTCATGCTTGGAAAAGTGTGCACAGACTAGGAAAGGCAGGCCTTCATCTTGTTGTGCCAAAAATTTGCCGATATCTTTGCTTGGGAGTATAATGATTTGAAGGGTTTTGACCCAAGTTTGGCCCAACATACCATCGAGCTAAAACAAGGTGCCAAGCCAATCAAGTAGAAGCAGAGGCCTATCAACCCAATGATAGAGCCTCTCATGCGCAAGGAGCTCACCAAATTGATTGAGTCTAAAATAATATTTCTAATCAAACACTCTTCTTGGCTGGCAAATCTTGTTCCTGTTTAGAAAAAGAATGGAGAGATTAGACTGTGCATCGATTTTAGAGATCTCAATAGAGTCTCTTTGAAAGACCATTATCCTCTTCCAAGCATGGAGTAGATCCTTCAGATGGTGATAGGTAGTGAGTGTTTCTCCCTCCTGGATGGATATTCAGGATATAACCAAATTTTAGTGCAAGACTGTGACCAACACAAAACAGCCTTCACAACCAAGTGGGGAACATTTGCTTATAGGAAAATGCCTTTTAGACTGTCTAATGCTGGTGCCACTTTCCAATGAGCTATGGACATGGCCTTTCAAGACCTGATAAATAAGACTATGCTGGTATATCTTGATGATGTGACAGTCTTCTCCAAGGAAGTGAGCCAACACATGAAACACCTCAGGCAAATCTTTGAGAGGTGTAGAGAGTTTGGTATCTCTCTCAATCCTAAGCAATGTGTGTTCACTATCCATGAGGGAAAGCTCCTTGGTCACATTGTTTCCTCAGAAGGCCTGACTATTGACCCAGAAAGAGTTCACTCCATCTTGGAGCTATCCTTGCCTAAGCACAAGAAAGGCTTGCAAAGATTTTTTGGCAAGATAAATTTCATACGGAGGTTTATTCCAAATTTTGCAGAGATGGTTAAGCCATTAACCTCTATGTTGAAGAAGGGTGAAGAGTTCACATGGACAACACTAAGAAAAGATAGTTTTGAAGAAATCAAATAGGCCATAGCCTGGGCTCCTACTTTGATTAACCCCAACTTCACCAAATATTTTAACCTCTACACCTTTGGCAATGAAGAGGTAATCTATGCCATGCTTACCTAAGTAAGTGATGATAACCTTGAGCAGCCAATTGCATTTTTTAGCCAAGGCCTAGAAGGTTTTGAGGTCAGATACACCTATGTGGAAAAACAAGTCTTGGTGGTCATATGGAGTCTGAAGAAATTTAGATACATGCTGTCTAATAGTAGAATCCACCTCATGGTTATGCATCCCAACATCAAGAATTTCTTGATCAACTAAGATCTAAATGAGAAAAGAGTAGGGTGGATCACTAAGGTGATGGAATATGATGTGGATATCAAGATCACCAAACTGGTAAGAGGGAGAGGCCTGTGTGAACACCTCACTGCAGACTTTAAGTAGCAAAAGGAGGACAATCTGCTAATCCTTGATGTAGCTACAATAGAAAAACTAGCTGTCATGAAGGATTAGACATCAGACGTGAGGCATTTCCTTCTCACTGGTGAGTGCCTGCACTCACTTGATAGGACCAAGAGAAGGTATTTCAGACTCCAGTGTCTCCCTTATGCTTTGATTGATGGAGTGCTATTCAGGAAGGATCTCTCATGAGTCTTTTTGAGATGCTTGGACTCGAGTCAGGCCGATAGGGTGCTGTCTGAGTTCCATGATGGGCTAGCTGGTGGTCATTTTACTCTTAGGACTACTATAACAAGAATAATGAGAGCTAGCTATTTCTAGCCTACTCTTTTTAGGGATGCCCATGCCTGGGTAAGAAAGTGCCAAAAGTGTGCACTTTTTGATGGGAAACAATAGTTGGCTGCCATGCCTTTATAGCCTATTCAGGTGGAGTAGCCATTTATGCAATGGGGCCTAGACTTCATAGAGATGATTGATCCTCCCTCCAGTGCTAGACACAAGTTGGTCCTGACCACCATGGATTATTTCACAAGATGGGTAGAGGCTGTTGCTCTAAAGGAGGCAAACGAAAGTGCGGTCCTGGATTTCTATGAAGACCTAGTGGCAAGGTTCGGGGTTCTAGCAACCATAATCTCAGATAATGTGTTAGCTTTTCTGGGAACCAAAACAAGTGAATGGGTGCTGAGATATGGTATATATCTCAACACTTCATCCAATTACTACCCATAGGGGAATGGACTGGCTGAGTCTACAAATAAGAACCTGATTAGGATCATCAAGCAGACCATGGAGGAAAATCAGAGGACTTGGCATGCCAAGTTGAAAATAGCCCTATGGGTGGATAGGGTCACTTTAAAGAGGGAGATTGGCAACTTGCCATACATGCTTGTCTATGGAAGGGAAGCTAGGCTCCCCATTTCGCTTGATTTGCTAGCCTTGGATCTTGCTCGCCAGTTATAATTAGAAGAAGGAAATAGCATGGAAGTTAGATTATGTGAGCTAATGGAACTCCAAGAGGTAAGGGACCAAGCTATGGCTTCTATGACTAGCTACCAACAACAAGTCAAGAGACACTTTGACAAGAAATCTTCATCAAAAGATTTCTCTGAAGGAGACATTGTCTTGAAATGGGATGAAGACTGAGCTAAGCCTAGAAAGCATGCAAAGTTTGACACCCTATGGAGTGGCCCATACATAATCACTTAGTGTAAGCAGCATAATGCATTCCAACTCTCCATGTTGGATGGTGAAAAATTGTATATCCCAGTTAATGGGATACATCTTAAGCATTACCACTGAGCCCCTTCTCCATCATGTATATATTTTCCTTTGCTTTTCTCTTATTTTCCCTAAGTGATTTTTGCATATGTTAGTAGTTTTCTTAGCTTTGTGTGTGTTTTTGTTTCCTTTTGAGGTAAATCTTTGTGATTGGTTCTAGATTTATCAAAGCTATTACTAATCTTTAAGTTACAATCTGACCTCATGCCTAATGTATTTTGAGGCAACTGGCTTCTAAGCATAACAGGCATGCTTCCCCTGGGAGTCACCAATTTGTTGACCATTTTTGGGTCTAACAGGCCAAAATCAGTCCCCTTCTTCCCTTGCTATTCAGAACTAGTCAATTTTGGGTTACATGAGTTCATCGAGCTTTAATTCAATGGTAAGTTCAACCGGTCTTGGTTTATCGCTTGGTTCAACTCAGTTAGTTCAACACTTCAGCTTGGTTCAACACCTAGTTCAATCAGCCTTAGTTCAATTGGCCTGAGTTCAATCGGCGGGTTCATCATTTGGTTCAACCACTAGGTTCATCAGCCTTGGTTCAATTGGCTTAGTTCAAATAATTGGCTCATCGGCAAGTTCATCAGCGTGTAGTGTTGAACTATTGAACTAGTTCAACAGACTGGTTCAACACATTGGTTCAATGCATTGGTTCAACATGTCGATTCAATCTTTTGATTCAATGCTAGGTTCAATAGTTGGTTCAAGTAGGAAAAGTTCAAAGAAAATAGTTCAAAGGGCTTAGCGTGCAGTGTTGAACTGTTGAACCATTTTTGGTTCAATGGGTTAGTTCAATAGCTTGGTTCAAGGTTGTGTCCCAAAGCTGAAGGGCAAGTGCCCTTGTAGAGGGTAGCTCTGAGTCAAAAAGGCCCTTGCAGAGGGCAAGGAGCATTTCAAAGGCAACCAAAGGGTAAGTTTTTAGAATTTTGCTTGAAGCCAAATTCTTTCAGACTTTTTGTCTGAAGGAATTCCTTCAAACAAAAAGTTTGAAGGAATTCGAAGGAAGGGTGCCAGCATAAAGAAAAGCCAAAGAGCATGAAATAAAAGGACAAGGGACTGAGATGATTCTCATGAAAAATTGTTTGCGGGAAAATTGTTTGTAGAAAATGTCTGCAGGAAAAAGGCCCATAAAAAAGGCTCGACAAATTTTGCCAAGGATGGTGACATCCTAAAACTGTCAAAATTAAGCACCCAAATTAGCTATTGGGTTTTCAAGCAATGACAGGTGTGCAAACATCAAATTTTACACTAGGAAAGCTAGAGTGTGGAAGGCACCAAGTGGCAACTACGGAAGACTTTGACATGATTTTTAGGAGCAGTGAAACATGCCATGTGTTCCCTGTAAGGCTTGGTAGAAGTTGACAATTGTCAACATCCACAAATTTCTCCTTTTTCTTTGTTATTCAAAGAGAGGACTGTGGTGGGCTCGAATGAGTTGCTAAATGTAGTAGAAGCTACCAAGTGTCAGTGTTTGCAAGAACCAAAAAAGGGTCCCTAAGGTTTTTATAAGGCAACTAAAGGTTCTACAAAAGTGGCCATGTGTCACCTTTCATAGAAATCTCAAGAAATACATCCAAATCCTCTAAGTTAAGCAGAAAGAATAGGCAAAAGTTGCCACATGTCAAATTTTACCTGACTCTTGAAGGACCCTTTGAGATAAGTAGATGCTGTCACGTCCCATTATCAGCTCGATGGAAGCCGCCATGTGTCGACATCCGCATTTCAAAGTATCTCCTAAGTTTCAAAGTAGCGGACTGCGACATGTGTCAGAAGTGGATGCACTCAGCCAAACAACCAAAGGAGTAGAAAAAGATAGCCTAAGGGATGAAGGAGATAGAGGAGGCGAAATGGCCAAGCACAGAAGTAGATGAAGCAATCCAAGTGGTGTAAGAAAGTGTTGGTTCAAGAAGTTATTCTAGTGGTTGACACAGTACCTACCATGCGATCATCAAAAGGCACCAACAGTGAATGGCGTGACCTATTTTTCTTTAATATGCATTGATGAGTAGGCAAATGGGGTGGCTCATAATTTCAAATCCTGACAGGAGCTGACATAGCATTACCTTCAGGTGGCTTCCTCATCCCAATGCTCAGGAAGCACATGGGTCACTTGTAAAAGGGGCACCAAAAGGCTCCCTTTCTTCCTATATATATTGTAGACTTGTCATTTGAAAAGGATCTTCCACATTTGTAAGGCGAAGCCTTGGCAAATTTTCACCTGAAATCAATAAAAGCATTTTTACCTCTATTCTAGTTAGATACCTCTGTGTGTGTTTGAGTGTTAGTCTGTGTTTAGTCATTGCTTCTTAATGCTCCCACAGGTTTAACACCAACACACATGGTGTCTATAAGGTGCCATTTTGCAGGAGATAAGGAGAGTTGTATTTGGAAGTGCAGAGACAGAAGAAGCTACTATACAATGTGCCTTTTTATAGCACCTTTGGTGAGTCTCTACTTTCTATGTGTTCCATTAAAGCCTCCCTGCTAAGCTTCCTGCAGCCTAGTCCTTCTACCAATTTGAAGTGTACGTATGTGTTTGTCTAATTTCAAGTGTGAGTGTGAGAAGGTTGAATCATTTGGTGCATCACCCCTTTTAGAGTAGTTTTGTTTTCTTGTAATCCTTCTCCCTTTTCACCCCCCCATTATATATATCTATATACCTATATTAGCATTATTGGAACAACTTAGATGCATCAAAGGGAGATAGCCCTTACCTAGAGACTCTCCCCTCCAGCTTCGCTGGTCCCACAAGTGAGAGGGGAGTTTCCATTTTGACGTGTGGAAGGGTGGGAGCTAGGCATCCTGCCCTTGGGTGCAATCCACTACATCAACAGTTCTAATACATTGTGGTGTTTAAACTTAATGTGAAGCTTGCCCCATATTCTTGGCTAGGTCATCTTTATGTAGCCTTTATTTTTCAAATCTAATCTTATATCTCTCTTTCATCGCATCAAATTCACCAATACATTATGGTAAACCTGACATGAACATTACCCTACCTTTGTTAGGTTATCTTCACACTTTCTTTCTGATTAGTCTATCAAGAACATATTAGGTTCCAAATAGATTTATTTTTATATTCCCTAATGTAATATGTCTAAGTTACCTAAGAAGAGGCCTAAAAATGGTCCTTGATCTCCTAAGTGAAATATTACCCTATTGTAGAATTAAAAATAGACTTTACTAATATAAATAAGGCCTTAATCCCTCCTCTTAATATCAATACTAGATTTAAAAAAAATAAAAACCTCCCTTTTCAATAAGGTGATCACTAAGGAGAAAAAATGGACAAAATTGACCGTACTCATGAAATTTAATAATTCCTAGTAAAAAATCTTCACAATGTAATAAAATGTCCCAAATAAATATAAATCCTAAAGAGTTATTGGCTTAACAATCCTTAAAAAAATAACGCAACTAACATGTTCATGCTCTTTGGAAAGTTGATTTATAATAAGATTCCACATAGGTTAGGGCAATCCTCAATTGGGCTTTATATCTCCCTTAGGCATGAGATCTTAATTTTTACACACAAGCCAGTGGTACATATTTTATTTTCCATAGTATATTTTCAATTGGAGCATGGAATTATTCACATATACACACCTTATTAACTCTATATATAACTCCTTTCACCACCAAAACACATGAAACATTTTATTTTTATGACAATATTTATGCTTGTTACCATAATGTAATTTAGACTATCACATAAAATTATCATGCATGCAATACTCATGTGTCAAGGTTTCTATACCACATGAAATAATAACTTAGCTTCTTCATATTTGTAGATCCTTAAGGAATATTCCAAAATAACCACATAATTGGTAGTATAACCACATACCTAAAAGAAGTCCAACCATAACGTAGTTAAAAAATGAATTCACACTCTTCTATAATCATCACTAGTTGTAACCACTTCTTGGAATGATAAATATATTATAACTGCACATCCCATAAGGTAACACAAATGAGAGAGCATATTAATAAACTAAAAAAGATTTTATTATCATATTTTTTAATCTAGCATTTAAACACATATATAGCTCTACATTATTTCATTTAGACTATAAAAATCATGAAGGATGTTTACCCCTTTTGATAATATGAGCTAACTTTCCTAGTCTTAATTGATCTTGTACACATATATACTCAATCTATTATTTTTTATTGAGTATAAATTTGAATTTTACATATCTAACTTATAAATAAGATTGTGTAATTAGTTTTATACTTGTTTAGGTCACCTTCTACACACTTTTACAATATATAATTTATATCCTAACACAAAATTATCCATCACATTAAGTCTTGAGACCTATGGTTCAAATTATTAGTATCAAGGAAAAAATATCTCATATGAACATAAAAACATGAGTGTAATGTGAGAGATAAGGATTATCAATTGGGTTATTTTTAGAGTATCTAGTATAATGTTGTAGTAATATTAACAATTTTAAAACTAAAAGAAACTATAAGGTATACCCAAATGCCAATTAAATCATTCTAGATGTCCTCCAAGAATAATGAAATAAACTCTTTGGCTAATTATAGAAATTCATAATGCAATTTGGGCCACAAAAAAAATCTAAAAAATCTCACACATTCTATGCATTTATTGTTTCGTGAACAAACCCTTTCAAAGTGCAATTCAATCTTGAAATCCTATTATTTTAAGGTAAAATCAATGTTACACCATTGGATGGATGCATTTGACAAATTGAGGCATAATTCTTAGTCAATTATTTCACCAATGTAAAGAATATCACCTTTGATGCATTGAAGATGTCAATTATAATGTCTCACTATTAGGAAATTATTACTTCATAGTGCACAAAATACTAAATACAAATTGAATCCCATAAGATTTTTATTGACATGATAAAGGATGAGTATTATCCTCATATCACTTTGAGGATGAATACATAAAGTTCCACCACTTTCACTAGCATAAGCAGAATCTAGTGGAAGACTACACCAATGAGTTCCATGACTATGTAATGATTTGATTGAGTATCCTAAGGTGTTAAATTACATCAACACAATATCACACATGCACATAAATATGGATTCATTAAATTCATAACACATGTTGGAAAGCATAACGTAACACTACCAAGGTTGAAGCCATGACAAAGATGGAGCAAAATTTCTCTCCTTATTTTAACACTGCATAAAAGAACACTACCACATATATATCACCATATAACCCTAATGCACATAATAAAAACATGTCATATAAGGGTGAGTAACCTAAAAATCTTTCACATTAACATAAATGTAAAAAATATTTTATGCTTTCAAAGTCAAGAAGAACCAATGTGACAAATGGTGCCTTCACCACCACACAAGCTCACATAACAATTCAAAATGTCATATAGAAATATTTTTGATTATGTAGTATACATCATGCCTCATGCCAACATACATAAATAATTTATATGTAATGTTTTAAGTACTAATACCAATACCATTGACATTTGTAAAGAACAAGAGCATATCTTACACCAAGTTTTGGGTGAATGGTTAGCCTTTCCTTGTCATCATTAATAGTAAAATACCAAAGAACATCAATATAAAAATTATAAACTAATGAACTAACCTTACCAATATCACATATTTAAAACCATAATATTTGGGTTACTTGAAATAAGGGAACAACCAAGGTCTAAGTTTTCCAAGTGTACAAGATTGAGGTGTTATATCATCCATAAATATTATCTAAATTTCCCCCTCTTTAATCTATTAATTAAATTTATAATTTAAATAAAAAGAATTAACCTATTGTGTATAACACACCTTGTGTTTGCATGTACATAACTTGAATGATTTTTTGGTGACTAACCTATAACCAAGATGATGTTACAATATATAATTAGTGCATATAATCTAGAATCAAAAGTAAATGAAATATATTGGAATTGAAATAACAAGGTTTAGGATTACACTTGTCTGTCATTGTAACCACCTTTACTATTGGTAAGTTAATTTGAAAAATATTTATCATTGTAAGGCTATAAAACTAAGATTAGAAAAAATATAGATAAATATTGAAAGTGAACTGTTGGGGATTAAGCAACAATTTGATTACACTTATGAAAGCAATAAACTGCAGAATTAAATGAGATAGATAAGTAACTAGAATGATAAATAGCAAAGAACAAGAGATACAAGAAACCACCCTGAAAACTTGTATTAAACTCTTTACAGAAGGAATACAATTGAAGAAACTTCTTTCTTCCACACCTCTCTCAGATGTACAGATCTCTCTCTAGATCTCTTTCCCTCAAGAGCTCTCTCTCTCTCAAGTACAATCAACTCCAACAACCTGGAATGATTCACCTATACAATTCTGTACTGTTCTTCAACATACCAATACACTACAGTAAGCTACGAAGATCTATCTTAATATAGAATTAGGAAACTTGAGCATGCATTTACAACCAACAGTTAAGCCTCTTGAACAAGGGCTCTAAAAATGCTCTTACTAATAATAAAGATGCAGACTTAAGACTATGACTTAATCTCATCATGCAAACACTCGGTTCTATCCACGGAAATAGCTCTTTGGACGCACAGATAACCGACGCCGGTTCCTGCCTACTTGCCTGTGACCGACGTCGGCCGATCCCTGCCAACGCTGGCGTCTCCTGAACTGCACCTGACCGACGTCGGTCGCTCCTGATCGACACCGGTGACTGTGTAAACCTTCAAACTGTGAAATCTACTCCTTGGTGAAGCTTTTAGGCTCCACACATTAACAATCTCCCACTTGGAGATAAACAGCTGCACCAGTACCTGTACAGCAACATCTTCTAGCTCCTCCATCTTCAACTCAATCATGAAGACCAACAGAAGTTGAATGAAGATTAAACTTCTCCTTTGTAACCGGCTTGGTTAACATATCAGCAGGATTCTTATCTATATGGATCTTCTCCAACTTCAACTCACAATCCTCCAATACCTATCTTATGAAGTGGTAACTAAGCTGTATGTGCTTTGTTCTTGAATGAAAGGCTGAATTATTAGCCAAATGAATTGCACTCTAACTATCACTATATAATCTACAACTCTCTTGCTCCTTTCCAAGCTCTTCCATGAATCGTGTCATCCATATCATCTCTTTGCTAGCCTCTGTGACTGCAATATACTCTGCTTCTGTAGATGACAAGGAAACAACCTTCTGCAACTTTGATATCCAGCTAACCGCCATTCCACCAACAGTGAAAACATATCATGTGGTGCTCCTCTTGCCATCCAAATCACCTCCCATATCTGAATCTACATAACCATGTAGAGAAGTATCTGAACCTCCATAGCACAAATGCCTACTGCTGGTTCCTCTTAGATATCTAAGGATCCACTGAACTGCTTTCCAATGTTCCTTTCCTAGATTGGCCATATACTTACTTACAGCTCCCACTGCTTGGGCAATATCCGATCTAGTACACACCATTACATACATCAAACTCCCTACTGTGGAAGAATATGGAACTCTACTCATGTACTCTACCTCATCATGTGAATTAGGACATTGTTCTTTACTCAATTTAAAATGTCCAGCCAAAGGTGTGCTTACCGGTTTTGCATCCTGCATATTGAACTATTTCAACACCTTGTTCACATAATCCTCTTGAGACAAAATCAACCTGTGATTTTTCCTGTCTCTCTTAATGCTCATGCCAAGGATTTTCTTTGTTGTTCCCAAATCTTTCATGGCAAATGTTTGAGCTAATTTCACCTTAAGCTCAGAGATATCCTGCATGTGTGATCCTGCAACCAGCATATCATCTACATACAACAATAGAATAATATATCTACCATTATCCAATCTCTTAAAATACACACAATGGTCAGATTGACACCTACTATAGCCATGCTCAGTCATAAACCTGTCAAATCTCAAATACCACTATCTAGGAGCTTGCTTGAGGCCATACAAGCTTTTCTTCAATCTGCACACTAACTTCTCCTTACCTTTGACCTCAAATCCTTCCGGCTGTTCCATATATATTTCCTCATCCAAATATCCAGGAAAAAACACTGTCTTAACATCAAGCTGCTCAAGATGCAAATCCTCAATAGCAACTAAAGACAGTACAGTCCGTATAGAAGTCATTTTAACAACAAGAGAAAAAATCTCACCAAAATCAATACCTGGCTTTTGTGCAAATCCTTTCACTACCAATCTGGCCTTATATCTCATCTATCCATTCTCACCTTCCTTCAATCTGTAGGTCCATCTATTCTTCAGTGTCCTCTTACCTGCTGGCAACTCAACCAAATCCCATGTTTGGTTCTCTCTTAAGGACTCCATCTCCTCAACCATGCCATGCTCTCACTGACTCTTGGACTCCACCTGTATTGCTTCTTCAAAACTCTCTAGTTCTCCACCATCAGTTATCAATAAATAGAATAATGAAGGAGAATATCTAATTGGAGGTTTACTTACCCTTTCTGACCTCCTGATGGGCATTTGAGACTCGTTCACAACATGCTGTCCACCCAAATTCTCTGACAGTGACCGACCTCGGTCATCTCCAGACCTATAACTAGCTAACTTCGATTCCTATCATACCGACGTCGGTCTCTATATGACTGACATCAGTTTCTGTCCTGTCGATGCCAGTTCTTGCTTGGCCGACGTCGGTCTTTGTGTTTTCCTTTCTGTGATTAATTTTTTCCATGAGCTCATTTTGGACCGTCACCTCATCCAATTCTCCATTGCTCTACCTAGATTGATTCAGCTTCTTCAACTGATCACTATACATCACTTTTTTATTGAAAACAACATCACAGCACCTAATCATCTTGTTAGTTCCTAGATTTCAAAATCTAAAACCAAAATCATCAGAGACATAGCCAATAAATGTCCACCTCATAGACTTAGCATCCAGCTTCTTTCTATTTTCCTTATCAACATGCACAAAGGCTTCACAACCAAAAACTTTGAGGAATGAGAGATCTACCTTTTTACCTATCCATGCCTCTTCTAGAATTCCACCATCTAGAGCTGTAGAGGGTCCTTTGTTAATCAAGTACACTACAGTGTCAACAGCTTCTACGCAAAACTCTAAGGGCAAACCAGCATGCAATCTCATATACCTTGCACGCTCCATTATTGTTCTGTTCATCCTTTCAAAAATTCCATTCTATTGAGGTGTCCTTAGAACCATCCTTTGCCTATGGATCCCATGCATATAACAATACCAATTGAACTTATAACTGCAGAACTCACCACCATTGTCAGATCTCAGGCAGTTCAATCTTCTGCCTGTTTCATTCTCAACCATAGCTTTCCAAATCTTAAAAGTCTCAAATACATCAAATTTTTTCTTAATACAATAGATCCATACCTTTCTTGAGGCATCATCTATGAACAAAACATAGTACTGTGATCCTTCAATATAAGCAACTTGAGCTAGTCCCCACACGTCTGTGTGAACAAGCTACAACTTATGCTTCTTCTTTGTTGACCCAGTCTTGAGAAAACTCACTCTCTTCTATTTTCCAAATACACAGTGCTCACAAAAATCCAGATCTATGCTTTTCAAATCTGAAAGCTTACTTTTAGACTTAAGAATAGACATTCCCTTCTCACTCATGTGGCCAAGCCTTGAGTGCCATAATTTTGCATCCACATTTGAAGTAGATAGTACAGAAGGAGAATTGTTAGTAACACAATTACATAAATAGAGAGTACCTACTCTCTTACCTCTGGCCATAACAAGTGCACCCTTGGTCACCTTCCAAGATTCAGCTGTGAGAGTTATTGTACAACCCTCATCCCCTAACTTTCCTACAGAAATCAAATTTCTCTTCAAGCTAGGAACATGCATAACATCTCTCAACACCCATGTGTTGCCATTCTGCATTTTCAGCTGCACTTTACCTTTGCCAATAATTTTACAAGGCTCATCATCCCCTAAATACACTATTTCAAAATCTCCATGGATATAGTCACTAAAATATTCTCTATTAAGGGTAGCATGAAAAGATGCACCAGAATCTAACACCCAAGATTCTATATTATTATGCAAAGAGAATATTAAAGCATCTTGTGCAATACCTGCAACCTTTGCTTCTTCTTTTCCTTTGTGTTGATTGTCCTCCTTAGACTTTGACCAGAAATCTCTGCTTATGTGCCCCATCTTTCCACAATTCCAGCATTGTGGCTTCCTGCCATTTCTAGATTTGGATCTACCTCTCACCTTAGACTTAGACCTTGATCTCCCTTTCTTGCTATTCTCTTTTTGCCTTCCCTTGCTCTCAAAACTTAAAGCGTTCCCTGATGTTTCCTCTGTGCTTTTCTTGCAAATTTCTTCATTCAAGATAACACTAACAACATCCTCTACTTTTAAGATATTTAAAGCAGATGCAGTATTACTAACTGCCATTACTAAGCTATGCCAGCTTTCAAGCAAAGAACATAATATTAAAAGAGCTTTAATTTCATCATCAAACACTATATTGACTGAACTTAATTGATTTACAATTTCATGGAAATCATTCAGGTGATTAGATACAGATCCACCTTCTTGCATACGCAAATTAAATAACTGCTTCATAAGATATACCTTATTAGAAGCTGAGGGTTTTTAATACAAATTTGTTAAAGTAGTCATTAACTCTATCATAGACTTTGCTTGTGATAAATTAGATATCACAGTAGATGCCAGACTCAGTCTTATAGACCCAAGAGCCTTTCTATCAAGAACTTTCCATTCTTCATCATCCATGTCTGTGGGCTTCTTTGCAATCCCACCTAACGGTAAGTAAAGATCTTTCTGATACAGATAATCCTCTATCTGCATTCTCCAATGTTGATAATTTTTTCCATTAAACTTCTCCATTCTTAGTTTACTTTCTTCTGCCATTGCTTCTCCCACTCAAACAGAAATCCCTATAGAAACCCCTGTGAGTAACCTCTAATCAATACACACTACATAGATATGAACCACCTGTTAGTGAACCTGAGCTCTGATACCACTTGTTGGCATCAAGCTCTGAACCTACAACCAAGGCTCTGATACCACTTGTTGGGGATCAACCAACAATTTGATTACACTTATAAAAGCAATAAACCACGAAATTAAATGAGATAGATAAGTAACTAGAATGATAAATAGCAAAGAATAAGATATACAAGAAATCACCTTGAAAACTTGTATTAAACTCTCTATAGAAGGAATACAATTGAAGAAACTTATTTCTTCCACACCTCTCTCAGATGTACAGATCTCTCTCTAGATCTCTTTCCCTCAAGAGCTCTCTCTCTCAAGTACAATCAACTCCAACAACCTAGAATGATTCACCTATACAATTCTGTACTATTCTTCAACATACCAATACACTACAATAAGCTAAGAAGATCTATCCTAATATAGAATTAGGAAACTTGAGCATGCATTTACAACCAACAGTTAAGCCTCTTGAACAAGGGCTCTAAAAATAGTCTTGCTAATAATAGAGATGCAGACTTAAGACTATGACTTAATCTCATCATGCAAACACTCGATTCTATCCACAAAAATAGCTCTCTAGATGCACAGGTAACCGACGCCGATTCTTGTCTGCTTGCCTGTGACCAACGTCGGCCGATCCCTACCGACTCCGGCATCTCTTGAACTGCACCTGACCAATGTCGGTCACTTCTGACCGATGCCGGTGATTGTGTAAACCTAAAAACTACAAAATCTGCTCCTTGGTGAAGCTTTTAGGCTCCACACCTTAACAATCCCCACTTGAAGATAAACAGATGCACCAGTACCTGTACAACAACATCTTCTAGCTCCTCCATCTTTAACTCAATCATGAAGACCAACAGAAGTTGAATGAAGATTCAACTTCTCCTTTGTAACTGGCTTGGTTAACATATCAGTAAGATTCTTATCTGTATGGATCTTCTCTAGCTTCAACTCACCATCCTCCAATACCTATCTTATGAAGTGGTACCTAAGCTGTATGTGCTTTGTTCTTGAATGAAAGGCTGAATTATTAGCCAAATGAATTGCACTCTAACTATCACTGTATAATCTGCAACTCTCTTGCTCCTTTCCAAGCTCTTCCATGAACCGTGTCATCCATATCATCTCTTTGCTAGCCTCTGTGACTGCAATATACTCTACTTCTGTAGTTGACAAGGCAACAACCTTTTGCAACTTTGATATCCAGCTAATCGTCATTCCACCAACAGTGAAAACATATCCTGTGGTGCTCCTCCTGCCATCCAAATCACCTGCCATATCTGAAACTACATAACCATGTAGAGAAGTATCTGAACCTCCATAGCACAAATGCTTACTGCAAGTTTCTCTTAGATATCTAAGGATCCACTAAACTGCTTTCCAATGTTTCTTTCCTGGATTGGCCATATACTTATAGCTCCCACTGCTTGCACAATATCCGGTCTAGTACACACCATTGCATACATCAAACTCCCTACTGCAGAAGAATATGGAACTCTAGTCATGTAATCTACCTCACCATGTGACTTAGGACATTATTCTTCACTCAATTTAAAATGTCCAGCAAAAGGTGTGATTACCGGTTTTCAATCTTGCATAGTGAACCATTTCAACACCTTGTTCACATAATCCTCTTGAGACAAAATCAACCTATGATTTTTTATATCTCTCTTAATGCTCATGCCAAGGATTTTCTTTGCTACTCCCAATTCCTTCATGGCAAATGTTTGAGCTAATTTCACCTTAAGCTCAGAGATATCCTATATGTGTGATCCTGCAACCAACATATCATCTACATACAACAATAGAATAATATATCTACCATTATCTAATCTCTTAAAATACACACAATGGTCAGATTGACACCTACTGTAGCCATGCTCAGTCATAAACCTGTCAAATTTCAAATACCACTGTTTAGGAGCTTGCTTGAGGCCATACAAGCTTTTCTTCAATCTGCACACTAACTTCTCCTTGCCTTTGACCTCAAATCCTTCCGGCTGTTCCATATATATTTCTTCATCCAAATCTCCATGAATAAACATTGTCTTAACATCAAGTTTCTCAAGATGCAAATCCTCAATAGCAACTAAAGATAGTAAAGTACGTATAGAAGTCATTTTAACAACAAGAGAAAAAATCTCACCAAAATCAATACCTAGCTTTTGTGCAAATCCTTTCACTACCAATCTGGCCTTATATCTCATCTGTCCATTCTCACCTTCCTTCAATCTATAGGTCCATCTATTCTTCAGTGTCCTCTTACCTGCTGGTAACTCAACCAAATCCCATGTTTGGTTCTCTCTTAAGGACTCCATCTCCTCAACCATGCTACGCTCCCACTGACTCTTGGAATCCACCTGTATTGCTTCTTTAAAACTCTCTGGTTCTCCACCATCAGTTAGCAATAAATAGAATAATGAAGGAGAATATATAATTGGAGGTTTACTTACCCTTTTTGACCTCCTGATGGGCATTTGAGACTCATTCACAACACGCTGTCCACCCAAATTCTCTGACAGTGATCGACCTCGGTCATCTCCAGACTTATATCTGGCCGACGTCAGTTTTGGCTGATCGACATCAGTTCCTGTCCTACTGACATCAGTCTCTGTATGACCAACATCAGTTTCTATCCTATCGACACCAGTTCCTACTTGGCCGATGTCAGTCTCTGTGTTTTCCTTTCTGTGATTAATTTTTCTCGTGAGCTCATTTTAGACCGTCACCTCGTCCAATTCTCCATTGCTCTGCCCAGATTGATTCAGCTTCTTCAGCTGATCACTATACTTCACTTTTTTATTGAAAACAACATCATGGCTCCTAATTATCTTGTTAGTTCCCAGATTTCAAAATCTGAAACCAAAATCATCAGTCATAGCCAATAAATGTGCACCTCATAGACTTAGCATCCAGCTTCTTTCTATTTTCCTTATCAACATGCACAAAGGCTTCACAACCAAAAACTTTGAGGAATGAGAGATCTACCTTTTTACCTATCCATGCCTCTTTTGGAATTCCACCATCCAGAGCTGTAGAGGGTCCTCTATTAATCAGGGACACTGTAGTGTCAACAGCTTCTGCCCAAAACTCTAAGGGCAAACTAGCATGCAATCTCATACACCTTGCACGCTCCATTATTGTTTTGTTCATCCTTTCAGCAATTCCATTCTGTTGAGGTTTCCTTGGAACCATCCTTTGCCTACGGATCCCATGCATATAACAATACCAATTGAACTTATAACTGTAGAACTCACCACCATTGTCAGATCTCAAGCACTTCAGTCTTCTGCCTATTTCATTCTCAACCATAGCTTTCCAAATCTTAAAAGTCTCAAATACATTAGATTTCTTCTTAATACAATAGATCCATACCTTTCTTGTAGCATCATCTATGAATGAAACATAGTACTGTGATCCTCCAATAGAAGCAACTTGAGCCGATCCCCACACGTCTATGTGAACAAGCTGTAACTTATGCTTCTTCTTTGTTGACCCAGTCTTGAGAAAACTCACTCTCTTCTATTTTCCAAATACACAGTGCTCACAAAAATCTAGATCTATGCTTTTCAAATCTGAAAGCTTACCTTTAGACTTAAGAATAGACATTTCCTTCTCACTCATGTGGCTAAGCCTTGAGTGCCACAATTTTGCATCCACATCTGAAGTAGATAGTACAGAAGGAGAATTGTTAGTAACAGAATTACATAAATAGAGAGGACCTACTCTCTTACCTCTGACCATAACAAGTACACCCTTGGTCACCTTCCAAGATTCAGCTGTGAGAGTTACTGTACAACCCTCATCCCCTAACTTTCCTGGAAAAATCAAATTCCTCTTCAAGTTAGGAACATGCATAACATCTCTCAACACCCATGTATTGCCATTCTACATTTTCAGCTACACTTTACCTTTGCCAATAATTTTACAAGGCTCATCATCCCCTAAATACACTATTCCAAAATCTCCATGGATATAGTCACTAAAATATTCTCTATTAGGGGTAGCATGAAAAGTTGCACCAGAATATAACACCCAAGATTCTATATTATTATGCAAAGAGAATATTAAAACATCTTGTGCAATACCTGCAACCTTTGCTTCTTATTTTCCTTCATGCTGATTGTCTTCCTTAGACTTTGACCAACAATCTCTGCTTATGTGCCCCATCTTTCCACAATTCCAGCATTGTGGCTTCCTGCCATTTCTGGATTTGGATCTACCTCTCACCTTAGACTTAGACCTTGATCTCCCTTTCTTGATCTTCTCTTTTTTCCTTCCCCTGCTCTCAAAACTTAAAGCATTCCCTGATGTTTCCTTTGTGCTTTTCCTGCAAATTTCCTCATTCAAGATAACACCAACAACATCCTCTACTTTTAAGATATTTGAAGTAGATGCAATATTACTAACTACCATTACTAAGCTATGCCAGCTTTCAGGCAAAGAACATAATATTAAAAGAGCTTTAATTTCATCATCAAACACTATATTGACTAAACTTAATTCATTTACAATTCCATGGAAATCATTCAGGTGATTAGATACAGATCCACCTTCCTGCATACGCAAATTAAATAACTGCTTCATAAGATATACCTTATTAGAAGCTGAGGGTTTTTCATACAAATTTGCTAAAGTAGTCATTAACTCTACCGTAGACTTTGCCTGTGATAAATTAGATATCACAGTAGATGCCAGACTCAGTCTTATAGACCCAAGAGCCTTTCTATCAAGAACTTCCCATTCTTCATCATCCATGTCTGTGGGCTTCTTTGTAATCCCACAAAATGGTAAGAAAAGATCTTTCTGATATAGATAATCCTCTATCTGCATTCTCCAATGTTAATAATTTTTGCCATTAAACTTCTCCATTCTCAGTTTACTTTCTTCTACCATTGCTTCTCCCACTCAAACAAAAATCTCTGCAGAAACCCCTGTGAGTAACCTCTAATCAATACACACTACACAGATCTGAACCACCTGTTAGTGAACCTGAGCTCTGATACCACTTGTTGGAGATCAACCAACAATTTGATTACACTTATGAAAGCAATAAACCGTGGAATTAAATGAGATAGATAAGTAACTAGAATGATAAATAGCAAAGAACAAGAGATACAAGAAACTACCCTAAAAACTTGTATTAAACTCTTTACAGAAGGAATACAATTGAAGAAACTTCTTTCTTCTACACCTCTCTTAGATGTACAGATCTCTTTCCCTCAAGAGCTCTCTCTCTCAAGTACAATCAACTCCAACAACCTGGAATGATTCACCTATACAATTCTGTACTGTTCTTCAACATACCAATACACTACAATAAGCTAAGAAGATCTATCCTAATATAAAATTAGGAAACTTGAGCATGCATTTACAACCAACAGTTAAGCCTCTTAAACAAGGGCTCTAAAAATAGTCATACTAATAATAGAGACGTGGAATTAAGACTATGACTTAATCTCATCATGCAAACACTTAGTTTTGTCCACAAAAATAGCTCTTTAAATGCACAGGTAATCGACACCGGTTCCTACCTGCTTGCCTGTGACCGATGTCGATCGATCTCTGCCAATGCCAGCATCTCCTGAACTACACCTGATCGACGTCAATCACTCCTGATCGATGCCGGTGACTGTGTAAACTTGCAAACTGTGAAATCTGCTCCTTGGTGAAGCTTTTAGGCTCCACACCTTAACAATCTCCTACTTGGAGATAAACAACTACACCAGTACCTATACAACAACATCTTCTAGCTCCTCCATCTTCAACTCAATCATGAAGACCAACAAAAGTTAAATGAAGATTCAACTTCTCCTTTGTAACCAGCTTGGTTAACATATTAGTAGGATTCTTATCTGTATGGATCTTCTCCAACTTCAACTCACCATCCTCCAATACCTGTCTTATGAAGTGGTACCTAAGTTGTATGTGCTTTGTTCTTGAATGAAAGGCTGAATTCTTAGCCAACTGAATTGCACTCTGACTATCACTGTATAATATACAACTCTCTTGCTCCTTTCCAAGCTCTTCCATGAACCGTGTCATCCATATCATCTCTTTGCTAGCCTCTATGACTGCAATATACTCTGCTTTTGTAGTTGACAAGGCAACAACCTTTTGTAACTTTGATATCTAGCTAACTGCCATTCCACCAACAGTGAAAACATATCCTGTGGTGCTCCTCCTACCATCCAAATCACCTGCCATATCTGAATATACATAACCATGTAGAGAAGTATCTGAACCTCCATAGCACAAATGCCTACTGCTGGTTCCTCTTAGATATCTAAGGATCCATTGAACTGCTTTCCAATGTTCCTTTCCTGGATTGGCCATATACTTACTTACAGCTCCCACTGCTTGGGCAATATCCGATCTAGTACACACCATTACATACATCAAACTCCCTACTGTGGAAGAATATGGAACTCTACTCATGTACTCTACCTCATCATGTGAATTAGGACATTGTTCTTTACTCAATTTAAAATGTCCAGCCAAAGGTGTGCTTACCGGTTTTGCATCCTGCATATTGAACTATTTCAACACCTTGTTCACATAATCCTCTTGAGACAAAATCAACCTGTGATTTTTCCTGTCTCTCTTAATGCTCATGCCAAGGATTTTCTTTGTTGTTCCCAAATCTTTCATGGCAAATGTTTGAGCTAATTTCACCTTAAGCTCAGAGATATCCTGCATGTGTGATCCTGCAACCAGCATATCATCTACATACAACAATAGAATAATATATCTACCATTATCCAATCTCTTAAAATACACACAATGGTCAGATTGACACCTACTATAGCCATGCTCAATCATAAACCTGTCAAATCTCAAATACCACTATCTAGGAGCTTGCTTGAGGCCATACAAGCTTTTATTCAATCTGCACACTAACTTCTCCTTACCTTTGACCTCAAATCCTTCTAGCTGTTCCATATATATTTCCTCATCCAAATCTCCATGAAGAAACGCTGTCTTAACATCAAGCTGCTCAAGATGAAAATCCTCAATAGCAACTAAAGACAGTATAATCCGTATAGAAGTCATTTTAACAACAGGAGAAAAAATCTCACCAAAATCAATACCTGGCTTTTGTGCAAATCCTCTCACTACCAATCTGGCCTTATATCTCATCTGTCCATTCTCATCTTCCTTCAATCTATAGGTCCATCTGTTCTTCAGTGTCCTCTTACCTGTTGGCAACTCAACCAAATCCCATGTTTGGTTCTCTCTTAAGGACTCCATCTCCTCAACCATGCCACGCTCCCACTGACTCTTAGACTCCACCTGTATTACTTCTTCAAAACTCTCTAGTTCTCCACCATCAGTTAGAAATAAATAGAATAATGAAGGATAATATCTAATTGGAGGTTTACTTACCCTTTCTGACCTCCTGATGGGCATTTGAGACTCGTTCACAACACGCTGTCCACCCAAATTCTTTGACAGTGACTGACCTCAGTCATCTCCAGACCTATAACTGGCCGATGTCGATTCTGGCTGACCAACGTCAGTTCTTGTCTTGCCGACATTGGTCTCTATATGACCGACATCGGTTTCTGTTCTGCTGACGCCGGTTCCTGCTTGGCCGACGTCGGTCTCTGTGTTTTCCTTTTTGTGATTAATTTTTCCCGCGAGCTCATTTTGGACCGTCACCTCGTCCAATTCTCCATTGCTCTACCCAGATTGATTCAACTTCTTCAGCTGATCACTATACATCACTTTTTCATTGAAAACAACATCACGGCTCCTAATTATCTTGTTAGTTCCTAGATTCTAAAATCTAAAACCAAAATCATCAGAGCCATAGCCAATAAATGTGCACCTCATAGACTTAGCATCCAACTTCTTTCTATTTTCCTTATCAACGTGCACAAAGGCTTCACAACCAAAAACTTTGAGGAATGAGAGATCTATTTTTTATACTTGTCCATGCCTCTTCTGGAATTCCACCATCCAGAGCTGTAGAGGGTCCTCTGTTAATCAGGTACACTACAGTGTCAACAGCTTCTGCCCAAAACTCTAAGGGAAAACTAGCATGTAATCTCATACACCTTGCACGCTCCATTATTTTTCTGTTCATCCTTTTATCAATTCCATTCTACTGAGATGTCCTTGGAACCATCCTTTGCCTGTGGATCCCATGCATATAACAACACCAGTTGAACTGTGTAAACCTGCAAACTGCAAAATTTGCTCCTTGGTGAAGCTTTTAGGCTCCACACCTTAACATGAACATATACAAGGAGAGAGAGAGAGAGAGAGAGAGAGAGAGAGAGAGAGAGAGAGAGAGAGAGAGAGAGAGAGAGAGAGAGAGAGAGAGGCACATGCCCCCAACCTTAGAGCAAAAGTGAGTTGCCACCTAGTAGTTGAGATTAGCTCAATTGTACAACCCAATGATACTTATAACCCATTGAGATGGATGATAAAATCAAGTCCAACCTAAAAACTTGGCATGATTGAGTGATTTAATCATGTTAAATATAACAAAAAGTGAAACAATTACTGTAGTAGACTAACTCAATAAAGTCTGTAAAAGTTTGATAGGGGTATTAGTATGTAATGTGGTAAAAGTCCATAAAATTATTTTGGAATTTGAAAATGATTTATATTTTATAATATTAGGCACTACACCTTAGACATGTATTATGCTGAAACTACATATAATAATGGTACTAAGGTATAAAATTATGCCACAATTATGAATATGAATCATATAACTATGTTCTTTGTCCAATTCCTAAAATTGTGTAAGTGTGGATTAAATAATTCCAAAGCATGCCCCCACTATTTATGGAGAAATATAAAAATTTATATAAGTACCAATGTGTATAATTGTTTCCAAAACATGCCCCCACTATAATCTAAGGATGTTGAATACTGAATAGGTGGGGAGAACATGCTTCTAAAACATGCCCCCACTGAATCTGAAAACTGTGAATGTGTGGAAACCATGCCTATATGAAATGCCTCCAATGAATTTGAAAACTATGAATGTGTGTAGAACATGAATCTATGACATGCCTCCACTAATATTCCCCCCTTCAAGTTGAGGGGGAAAATAGGAACTGGTAGTTACCTCACCTTAAAAGGATAATATAAACATATAGTCTATGAATGTAACCCTATAGTATATAGAAGGATTGTGTCTAGGTAGATATAACATTGAAGCACATAGAACCAATGTGATTGAATGAATCTATATGATGCATGATAAGGATAATGTAAATTTTTATTTGGATAACAACAATACAAGATCAACTAATAAATAAACACACACACATGAGAACTCAAAAGAAATTCAAAAGGTAATGGTGCAAGGAGACCACAAAAAAGGGGCATGTTCAAATTATATATAATCAAAGGGACATGACTTAGTCAAATGTAAAAAAAAGTAAGAATGACATACTCAAATGTATATACAATAAATAATGACATATGCAAATGTCAATGAGGGCATACATAGGCACAGGGGCCATAAACAAAGGAATATATTCAAATAATTGAATAAGAAATACAATAGCAAGGCAAGACACTCAAGGAAGTGCATAATGTAAAACATAAACAACCAACGCAAACATGTCATAGTAGCCAATGGATCCAATGTGTTAAGAAAAAATGTCAAGTGTAAAACAAACTAAGTACCCTGTGTAAGATATAATCATGGATATAGGCATATGTAAGTATATATGTAAGTTCAAACATGATAATGTAGAGTGAACATCGAATCATATAACCTATGTGTATCAAGATCAAAGAATTAGATGCCGTTGATGTTTTCATGACATGAGTAGAGGGAAGGTCCAACATCTGAAATATGAATAGAACATGTATTTGTATATGCCTGTATTATACTCAAATAGAAGTATAACACATGTGTGCATATATATGTAACTAAGTATTCCATATATCAACATGGAATTAACACATAGATTCCAAGGAGATAATATAACATGTAGGTGCCAAAAATATTTTTGGATTTTTAAAGTTTTTTGACATTTTTGTTATTTTGGAAATTTTGAAAAGGAAAGATAATCCTATGATACCATCCAATGGATGGTCATAGATATTTCCCCATCATTAACCTAGTGTAATAATCCTATGACATTGATGAGGAACACATAGAGGTTCACCATCTATCACTGTAGTATCAATGATGCTCTACCTATGTAAAATGGGACTCTATGGTTGTGAAACAATAATAAGAGTAATATGATTAGGGTTTCATGGAACCCATAATTGAGTGATATATGGTTTATTAGGAATAACCTTAATGGGAGCATGTGTAGGTGTTCTAGATATCTCAACATGGTGTGTAATAGATGGGGATTTTGTGGAATCCACTATATGTCTCTAATGTAATGGTCTCTCAAGTACCAACTACCTAGTAAAGGGGATTACCCATTACTTACCATTTTTCTATGAATGAACCTTGGTAGGCTTGTTAATTAAATATCTAAGTATAATTTTTTCTTATTCAATGGGATTCTCATATGGAATTTTGGAAATTATAACTAATTGATTGACATGAATTTATTTTACACACCCATACACTATAGAAGGTACTACTTCAAGTGTATGGATCCAAGGTCTTCGAATATGCATGTGGAAAACATCACTAAAAGGATAGTAACCATATGTGTGGGACTGACCTGTAAAGGTAGGTCTGTCTCACCAAGAACCTTCTATGATGTCCCATCAAATTCTCTAATTGATCTAGTAGAAGGATGCAAATCATGATGAGTATAACTAAAGTTTGTAAGTAATGTCATGATGTAAACATTCTCACTTCCACTATTATAAATCATAACATTGTGTATAATTTGATTATCAAGGTATGATCAAATGAATAAATAATGAAGATCAGAGTCATCATCCTTGATCCTAGTATCATTGAAAGTAATAGAAAATCTCTGAATCATAGGAGGCATATGTTATGCATAATTACCAATCATCCCATATAATTGGTGTTCATAATGTGATGGAGGAGGATGTGTATCATATGTCATGTGCACTTTTGGTTCCTTTTTAGAATGGTCTTGCAAAGGATTGTTAAATATTTTTCTATTTGTGGTGATCACCATGTTATTATTTTGATTCCTTTGGATGATCCTCATATGTAAGCTTTTGGTCATCAATAATATGTTGGATCTTATGCTATAAGGTAAAGAAAATGATTTTAGAATGAATTGGTCCTTGATGACATTCACATCAAACATTCACATCATATCCTTTGGGTATAGGTTGACTCATGTCAACCTCAATAGAATGAGGGAGAGATATAAACTGAAACTCTAGTAACTATGGGAGTAATGAAGATGGGGACTCAGGTAAATGAGATAATCATATCCTTGGTGCATTGGATAATAAAATTTAATTAGGTTATTGTGAAACTATGTTAACTATGGTGATTTTTTCCTTTTTAGGTTCAGGAGGCTTTACCTTATAGCTTAGTTTGATTTTAAAATTTTGTACTAGATGTAGATGAAACTAGTATGTTTATTATATACTTGAGCTTATTAAATGAAATAAGCTTCATTTCATGGCCCCATACAACATGGAATAAGTCATATAAATATTTGAACTTAAAAAAAATAATGAACTCATGTAGAGGAGCAAACAAACTTTTCTTGAATATATCTTGAAACTCTTTGTCTACCATAGGATTGGTCATTTTAGCCAACATTATCTTATATCTCAAGACATATTCATTGATAGGTTCATTGGTTCCTTGTTTGATTTTGGAAATTTTAGAATAAGAAACCTTTTTAGAAATATTAATGGATAAGTGTGCCAAAAATTGGTTTGCAAGAGGTTTGAATGCTTTCACGGATTAGAGAGGTAAAGCATAGAACCACCTCAAAACATAGTCCTTGAGAATTTTTGGAAATAATTTGGTTAATTTTGTCATTGGAGGCATATCAAGGCATTCCAAAAAAAAGGATCAAATATGTTGCTCAAGATCACCCTTGCTATCATAAAATGTGAATTTAGGTATAACAAAACCAATTGGCAAAGGGTGAAAAGATATCTCAAGTGCAAGAGGGTTATGCAACTCATCTTAAAAATAAATAACATGAAACTTTAAATCATTTTGTTCAATGTTTGTAACCTTGTCCTCCAAGGTCTTTATAACTTTAAGGAGTGATTAAACTATAGACCTAGTGGTAATTAGATTAACAAGTTGAGTAGTCACCAAAGGGGATGTAAACATGGTTTGAGTAGTAATAGGTATCAAAATTGGTATCTATGTTGAAATAATTTATAATTGCATGGTAGATGTAGCAATATTAGTTTTGAGAAACAAAGGTTTAAATACATAACTTGTGCCTCCACTAGATATATTATATTGTAATGTGTTCAAAGGGAGGGATGTTTCAACTATACCTTTTGAACTTTTTGTTTTTAGTATAATTTTTAGGATATGATTAAGATATTCAAGGTTTTGATGAATACACTCACTAAACAATGCAATTGCTTGAACTTTATCATGGTCTATGTACTCATTTTCATTTTTTTCATGGTTTTCATTATCATAATCTTCTTCTATGATAACCCTATCAATAAGTTTTTCATTGTCAACATGGGTATCATCATGATCCATAGTATGATATCCCTCATTGGTTTGAGACATATTAGATGGTGGGAGGGGAAGATAAATATGTTAAATAGGCATACCTCCCAATTTAAGGCTATGCCTAGGTTACATGCAAAATAATAGAAGTAGGAAATGATAAAGTACAATAATTTGAAACACTAGCTAGCTGAAAACCCTAATTATCAAAAAAGTTTGCATTCATACAAATTAGGTTAACCAAATTTTTAACCCTAAAATGGTATATAAAGTGTTTGGACTTAGCCTTAGATTAATATTAAATTGGTATATAGAAATGACAATGCACAAGGGTGATAATCAGATCTACAATAGTCCAATTAGGTGCTAAACTTAAATATAAACATACACTAATTTTTTTATGCTAAGAATAGGCTAAATATATAAAGTATAACTAAGATATGCATGGAAATGACAAGGAAGTTATATTATTATTTGGTTCTAATGCTAACACAATGATGGATTTAAAACAAGTAGAAAGAAAGATGGAAGATAGTTTTGGAAAATTTGTTAGATTTTAGATCTGACACTTCTAGATCTATGGACACTAACATCACCTTGGGATAATTACATTGATGTTACTATATGGATTTAACATAAGTGTCCTATATAGAATACCTACTAAAAAAAAATGTGACCACCTATATGTTTCTAGGTATATCTTCACCTTCACTTTGGTGCATTTAGATATGGGTCATGGTCTGTCACTCTTCATAAATTTGTAAAACCCTAGTTCTTCACCTTCATAGTGAACTTAGGAAAAAATAGGTTAGTGGGCACATAGTGTCAAGCTGACATCAAATACCCCTCTATCAGTGAGCACTTCCTACATAGCCAATATTTTGGAGAGGGCTTTAGACTAATGTAGTGTTGCCCTACATGTTGGTTAGTGTGTGAATCATGTGATATGTGCAAATCAAGTACAATAGTGACATAACTTGTAACTTGGCAAATCAAGCTCTTGGCCTACCTTTTAGTACCTCAAACCAATATTTAAGTTGTGCATATGATTGGTATGGAAATATGGAATCTTTATTTAATTAAATTCTTGATAGTGTGATTTCGATAAGTTACCTTGGTCTCTCTTAGTCTTTTCTAGGTAAGGAATGAATGAGGGTAGATCTTGTATTTATATCAATCCTTTTGGATAAGTAAGTCACATTAAAGCAATTAGGCCAATCATTATTCTATGTTTCATTTGTAAATTAGATGACTTTAGGGCATTGGACACTTGTGTGAGGTCAGGGCATTAGACACTTGCATCAGGTTAGGATACTAATGTCAATGTTAATGTCTATCCTAGACATTAGTGTTTAGGGAGTAGAAAAGTAGGCAAAGGTTCAAAACTTGTAGAAATGGAAAGTAAATACATTTTAAGCATTTTGGGCAAGATAGAAGCTCTAAATCATAAACATAAGACTAGTTAGACTAAGATATAGGCCAAGGGGCATAAGATAGAGTAGATGGGAGACTTGAGAAAGTAGGAAAAGTGTCTAGAACTGAGAGGAACATCCAAGGTTTGATTAGTAGTATAAATTGGTTTGGACACCTCCCTTATATTAGGTTTAGAAGGAAGATGATGATAACCCAAAATGAGCTGATTTTTATTGTTTTCTTGAGGAAATAATTTAGGTTTTTTGGTAGGTTTTAGATTAGAAATATTTGAGCAAGAAGGAAGGGGAGGCAAATGTATTTTAGTTAGTCCATCTTTTATGGTTTGAATCATTTCATTGTATCAATTGACTTTATGATTATCTCAAAATCAAGGGTTTATAAGATAATATGAGGACTAGTTAAAACATGTGAATACAAACTACCCTCACTAGTAAAAAGTATATCATTGGACTCATGATAGCTATTGTAAATCTTTGAGGAGTTCTTAACTCTTCTAACACCACATTATATTTAGTGTGTGGAAAGAAGGTGGAAGATCTTTAAAAAGGATATGGATTGTCAATATTTTGACTATTTTGATCATCAACATTTACCCAATTGGAAAATGAAGGCTCATCTTAGATTTAGACATTATTTATAAAGGCATCCATGCTTAGGGGTCTAATAAAAACCTCACTAGACATAAACAATCAACACTCTACCATTTTTTAAAAACCAACCACAAATAGATACATTTTACCTTCACCCTCTTGCTTTAAAATTGTACATTAAAGGCAAATAAAAAACTTCCCATGTGCATTTTAGAAATTGTCAAAACATTTAATTGGCTCATCATTTACAATAGTAATGGACTATATAAATCTTAAAGACTAGTTCTTCATATATTCACCCCTACTTCACATCCTATATAGAATTTCAAATAATTTATCTATTTTTTCCTTGGTGTATGTGTTGTGTTTATCATTCCTTTAAACTTGCACAACTTGTGTTTTTTGTAATTTTCATTTCTTCACAACTCTTATGCTTGTGTAAATTTATTTGAATATTTTTCATGTGTGCTTCTTGCGCAAAGGTGATATTCTTAGAATTATCTTTGTTTCCTCTTGATACTCATTAATACTTTTTTAATGAATTGTTATTGTTTCATTTTTGCTATTAAAATGAGATAAATAAATCATTTGTGTAAGCCTCTACATGTATTCTTTAATATTTTGGAGTGATATTTTCATTTCTTTATTATTATAGGTAGTTTGTTTCTTTTTATGCAGCTACCCACAAATATATAGATTTGGTTTTCCATTTCGATGCATGCATAAAATATCTACCCACAACTACCCATACATGTATGCCATTTTATTTTATTAGTATAGGTTTTTATTTTTCCCTATTTTTTAATTAGGGAAATTGTATTTCTTGTGCTTACATGGAGTTTTCCTACATTTGTGGGATAGGCTAGCTTATGTGGAGATGTGTGTCATAGGTGTCATAAGAATGTCATAAGTAACTCCCTTGATGGGAGTTACTTCTCTATTCTTAGCACCTTGTCACCACCTTTAATGGAGAAGTTACAGTCTATTCTTGGGGTGCCTTGGCCACCTTTTGTGGAGGAGTTACTTACGTGCTCTCCTATATGTATTATTCACTTTGGCCATCTCATGTTAATCAGATATTGAGTTTTCTCCTATTTTGTCTTATGCAATTTATCTTCTTGTATAATTTCAAATTGCTTTAGCATCTATGTGGTGTGCACTTGCTTCATCTCGTGTGATCACGTCTCCATTGCATTTGCATTATCCGGATTCTGGCAACAACTCTGATATGGTATCAGAGCCACTCCGGTAATCGTGTTTCTAGTTATGCTATTAATTCATTCTAAAATTCTTACTTTGCTTTCTTAGTAGTTTTTTTGCTTAACTCCGTTGCATTTGAGAGCTTTGGAAAAGTTTTTTGAAAACTCATGCAAATCCATACAGAAACTTGTTTAAAAAAATTACTTCTGAGTTAAAATTTGCCAAGACATCTTATAGTTTGTTGTAGCTTTAGCAAAGGCAGTAGAATTCCTTTTCTTTTTGTCATTCTGCAGGAAAAGATAGATCTCTGCAATCTGGTTTCTGTTCTTAGATGCCACTTTTAGTGTGGGGCATCTGTGAGGAGTGCGACTCCAACAGGGGACAGTCCAGCTCCACGGCCCTATCTCTACTATTGTCCTTGCTGAGTTCAGTCTTTTTTGGTTTCCAGTGCCCCAAGGCTACGCTAGACACTCTTCTGGTCAAGCATCCTTTCTACAGATATGCCACGCCAATTAGAAACAATGCCTTCAGCAATAGCCATGCCATCATACCGTACAATGTCCAGCATGTAGTTCTGCAGATTATTCATGTGTTTTTTCTGCGAGCAAATCAGATCTCTTTTTTGAAAAAGGTGCTTTAATTTCTGGTTTGGCGTCCCATGTGGACCCTTAGTCACTAGGCGTCCTTTTTTCTACACCTGGCATTTTGTTTCTGCACTTGTTTTGTCTCTTCTGTGGTAAAGTCTGCGCTGAAAGTGTTAAGTCCGCAGTCTGTGTTGGAAGTGCTAAAATCTGCATTGCGTTGGAAGTGTTGGAAGGGTGCATGTTCATTGGTGAAGCCCTGATCTCATCTTCTTGGCAGTGCCTATCAAGGCTTAAGACATCACAACAACAGCGATCCACCTTTCTTTCCTCTTATATAAAAAAAGTAAAAAAACTAGCTGGAAATTCATTTTTTTTGCCTTACTAGTTGTATTTTTTTACTAAAAGAGGAAGGTAAACTTGATTTCATGCATACCGAGACAATCAGTTAAACTTGATTTCACAAAAACCTTTTTATTTGGATTCCTCGCTTCATTTTGAATCCAAAGAGTGGTTGGAAGGCCACTTTCTCTCTCAAAACATGCATTTTTTTAATGTTTTAGTGCTATTTTTTGCAAAAACACTAGTTTACGGAAAATTGAACCTTTAATATCTTGCAAACGGTAGCTCAGATTTGGGTGCCATTTTTTGAAAAAGTGTTTGTAATTCAATTCTCCATAGTGTAGACTTATTATTTGTTAAAAATTCACTAGTTTATAAAGTGCCTAAAATTTGGGTCTCTCGGGATGCATTTTTAGCTGAGTCCGACATCTTGTTTGCTTAAGTCTTGCACTAATTGCTCTAAGACGTATTCTCAGCTGAGCCTGACATCTTTTGAGCATGCACTTTTATATTTTGGGGGGGTCCAACATTTCAGGGGGGGCTCTGCATAAATTTACAACTTGCAATCAACACAACTTCACCTAAATTCAGCTTAAAATAGATTATTTTCAACTTAAACCCCTAACACCCTTCAACTATCATGAATAGAAGGTTAAAATATCAATCATTCTTAGAAACAAATGGTTTTATAGGATCACCATGGGTACTAAATTAGAACCCAACACTGATGCTGAAAAGGTCAAGTGGTACAACTGTAGTGATGAAGCCTATGGATTACTGAGCTTATTTGTGTCTCCAGAACTTCTCTTCCATTTAGAAACCTCCAAGAATCCCAAAGACATATGGGACACCTTATAACTCTTATTTGGGAAGCTTGATGAGATGAGAGGACATGAACTTAAAAACGAACTCATAAGTCTAAGTCCTAGCAACTTTGACACCCTACAGGACCTCTTCACTAAGTTTAAGGCCCTTAGATTACAATTGAAAGAATGCGAGATAGAGAAGAAAGATGATCAACTCATCCTTTCTATTCTCGTAAAGTTAGGTCCAAGCTATTCAGTCTTTGTCTCCACTTTCCATGCCACAAAAAGTGCCCTTGGCACTACATGGAAAATGCCTTCTTTTGATTCATTCATTGCCGACTTGACTAGGGAGCAAGATAAGCTAATTCAAATGGGCACAATGAAGTCTACTCAACCCCAAGCTTTGATAGCTAGAAATGGTAAGGATAAGACTTCAACAAAGGAGAAGAAGAAAAAGAACAAGGACTAGGAGAAGAAGAAAGAAAATAACATTCCTGCTAAAAACAACACTGAGTCTTCCTCTTCCAATGCTAAACCTAAAAAGGAGAAGGTTAAGTGTGCCTATTGTAAAAAGATAGGAAATGATGAACACAAATGCATGAAGAAACAAATAGATCACCTAACTCATCTTCTAGAGAAGCACAACATAGGTGTTTCTAAGTCCATCAAGCAAAATTCATCTACCCAAGATTCTACCAAGGCAAAAGGCAAGGGTAAGGAGAAAGCAAAGGGAAAGGCCCTTGTAGCTACTACAACTTCTACATCATCATGGGTCATTGATTCAGGTGCTTCTCACCACATGGGCTCTTCACTAGTTGAGTTTTCATCTTTAGAGTTTTGTAGCATGACTTCAATTAGTTTGGGTGATGACACATCAATTTCTATTGCAGGGAGAGGGTCAGTTGAAATGGAAAGAGGAACATTCAATAATGTTCTAAGTGTTCCTTCTCTTTCAACCAATCTCTTATCAGTGTACCAAATCATTCACATTGGTCAAGGCATGAGAGTTGAGTTTTCACTAGATTCAGTGGCTATCAGGGAGTTGCATAGTGATATACAATGGCAGTGGGTAGCATAGATCACCAAGAAAGGTTATACACCTTCTCACATTTTGCACCAGATTCTTCTCTAACAACATTGCTGACTCATTTAGATGAAGTTAGCAAATTGTGGCATGAGCGGTTTGGCCACCTTAACTACCACTACCTTGAACAACTTTGCAAAAATGACATAGTCATTGGCTTGCCTCCTGTCCAATTCTCAAAAGGACTTTGCAAGGGGTGCTCCCTTGGGAAGCATCCCGAAGCAAAATTTGACAAAGGCAAAGCTTGGAGGGCTTCAAAACCTTTGGAGTTAGTCCACAGTGATGTATCGGGACCCTTTCCCAAACCATCTTTCATAAGGGCCAAGTACATCCTCACTTTCATTGATGATTTCTCTAAGTACACTTGGATATATTTTCTCAAACAAAATTTTGAAGTGTTTGAAAAAAAATTAGACTTCAAGGCTCTTGTTGAGAAACAGAGTGAGAAATCCATTAAGGTTCTTCAAACTGATAATGGAGGGGAGTATGTCAACAACAGGTTTGAGTAGTTTTGCACCATAGAGGGGATTGATTTGCAGTGCATAGTCACTTACAATCCTTCACAGAATGGGGTTGTTAAACACAAAAATAGGTTCTTGAAAGAGATGGGTAGCTGTATGATTCACTCCAAATCCTTAACACCATAGTACTAGGCTGAAGCCATCAATTGTGCTTGCTACATTCAAAATAGGGTTCCTCACAAAGCTTTGAAAGCGATAACACCCTTGAAGCTTGGCATAAAAGGAAACTTGATGTTGATCACCTTAGGGTTTTCGGATCCCCAGCCATGGCCTGCATACCGAAGAAGAAATGCAAAGCTATGGAATGTCAGTCCAAGCCTTACATCTTTATAGGATATTCAGATGGTATTAAGGGGTATTGTCTTCTAGATCCTATCACTCATGAGTTTTTCATCGAGAGAAGTGTCCATTTTTAGGAGAGTCTTAGAGACTCAACACTTGACACTTGTTCTCCCTCATCGGATCTACTTCTTCATGATGATTCCTCATCAGATTTAGATCAGCCACAGAAGGTTCTTGAGCCAGAGACATCTTCTTCTTCTTCAAGTTTAGATAGCAAGGACAGTGATGCTGAGGCATCTACCTCTAGTCAATCAGAGGATGAGGAGTTAGCACCTGACTCGCCCACTTTCAGGCCACTTTGGGCCAGACAGACACTTGAGAGTGTTGGCACTTGGGCAAGAGATCATGCAGATGATAGACATACTAAGGGGGATTTTCAAAGAGATCCACATGCCTTCTTTGCTTTAGTTTCAGATCTACAGACTTTTTGAGAGGCATCAAGAGTACCTGAGTGGGATAGTGCTATGGAGGAAGAATATTCTTCTTTAATCAAAAATCACACTTGGAATTTGACTTCACTTCCTAAGGGAAGAAAGATGGTTCGATGTAAGTGGATATATCAGACCAAGTTTGCAGCAGATGGGTCGGTTGATAAGTACAAGGTGTGATTGGTCACCAAGGGTTTCTCATAGGTGGCAGGCATTGACTACTCAGAGACCTTTGCACCCATTGCAAAGATGACTTCTATCTGACTCACCTTGGCTATTGCCATAGCACATGGTTGGGATGTGCATCAGATGGATGTGAAGAGTGTCTTTCTTCATGAAGACCTAGATGAGGAGATCTACATGGAGTAACCACTAGGATTTGTTCAGGATTCTTCCTTAGTATGCAGACTTAAGAAATCTATCTATGGCCTCAAATAGGCCCCTCAGGCTTGGTATGCCAAGATGGATTCCTTCCTTCTCACAACAGGTTTCACTAGGTGCCAATTTAATCCCAATGTCTACTTCTTGTAGTAGGATGATTCGCTCCTAATTTTGGTTCTATATGTTGATGACCTTTTGATCACCGGGAGTTCTTCATCGGCTATTGCAGTGGTGAAGGCATCTCTCCGAGATAGATTTGACATGACAGACTTGGGTTTGTTGCACTACTTCTTTGGCATCAAGATATCATAGTTAGATTTAGAAATTTCTCTTGCATAGCCTAAGTATGCTCTTGACTTATTGGCTCAGTTTCACATGGCTGATTACAAGCCATCTTTGACTCCCTTTCTATCAGGAGTCAAGCTTAAGGTTGATTGTTCTTCACCATTGGTTGATGCCATTTGGTATCGACAACTTGTTTGTAGTCTCATCTACTTGACTCACACTAGGCCTGCCATATCATATATAGTGGGACTTGTCTTCAGATGCATGCAAGAACCTCATGAGCTGCATTGGAAAGCAACTAAGAGGATCTTGCATTACATACAGGTTTCACAAAGATACGGGATTCATTATAGATTTGGTATAGAAGTTGACTTGGTTGGATATCCAGATTCAGACTGGGCTGGTAATTCATAGACTCGTAAGTCCACTTCTTGTTACAGTTTCTCTCTAGATTTTGGTCCTATAAGTTGGTCTAGCAAGAAGCAAAATGTTATTTATATATCATTCATAGAGGTAGAGTACAGGGGAACTGTTAATGCAGCTACTGAGGCTATTTGGCTTTAGGGGATTCTTTTTGAGTTTGGTATTCCTATCAGGTAGCCCACCATCATTTATTGTGACAACCAGAGTACCATTCAAATTTGCAGGAATCTAGTTCAACACCAACAGACCAAGCATATATAGATTCACATGCATTTCATTTGGGAGCTTATTCATAGTTAGGTCATTGACTTGATATTTTGTTAGTCTTTGGAGCAGTTTGTAGACATCTTCACCAAACCTTTCACCGAGAGCAAGTTCATTCATCTATGAGCTCTTCTTGGGGTGCAGTCTACATTTGCAGTAATATCATCTTTAGTGGGGCCCACTAGCCTCTTCATTTCTTTTATGTCTCTCTTTTGGGGGGGGGAGTTTTTTCCTATGGTTTTCTTATTTTCTCTATCTTATGAGAGATTGCATTTGTACATGGGTACCTCATTAGGCCTAGTTGCCGGGACCCATTTTATATTTCCACACTGCCCACCTAAGCTGCGCTTATGGGGGGTAGTAGTGTAGGTTTTTATTTTTCCCTATTTTTTAATTAGGGAAATTGTATTTATTGTGCTTACATGGAGTTTTTCTACATTTGTGGGATATGCTAGCTTATGTGGAGATGTGTGTCATAGATGTTTCATAGGTGTCATAAGAATGTCATAAGTAACTCCCTTGATGGGAGTTACTTCTCTATTCTTAGCACCTTGTCACCACCTTTCATGGAGGAGTTATAGTTTATTCTTGGGGTGCCTTGGCCACCTTTTGTGGAGGAGTTACTTACGTGCTCTCCTATATGTATTTTTCACTTTGGCCATCTCATGTTAATCAGATATTGAGTTTTCTCCTTTTTTTTTTGTGTAATTTATCTTCTTGTATAATTTCAAATTGCTTTAACATCTATGTGGTGTGCACTTGCTTCATCTCATGTGATCACATCTCTATTGCATTCACATTATCTAGATTCTGGCAACAACTCCGATATATTTTTAGTAATATTTTCTTTGTTCATTATTCACGACAATGCTCCTATGTGTATTTTAAAAGTTTATAGTAACATATTGGAATTATTATGTGAAAACCTTGCTTTGATTTTATACTTATCCATCTACAATAAAGGTTTATGCCAATCTAGAATATTATATAAGCCATAATTTCATTTATATTCAATATTTATTTTTACACGTTTAGTTAATTAATTCAATTTTAAATTTTCATTTTGCATTCATTTAAAAATATGAAAATAAAAAAATATAATGTCACATCCCATCCCACTCTTTAAATATTGCATTAATATTAGTGAGGGAAGTGAAACTAATGATTAGTAGTTTCTAATTTTGATGATATATCTGGACATTTATGTTGTATTGTTTGACAACTATACTATTTTATTTCATGATATGTTATATTTAGAGGAAATTTTGATGCGCTTATGGATACACTATATTAGATGTGTATTAACATCTTGTATGGATGTGATTTCATTTTCATATTTGATTTATTACACAATAGTCTATTTAATGTACATATAGTCTGAGTACTTTATTATTTTATTACAAGCTCAGACTAACTACCTCTTTATTTAACCAAGGTGTTTTCAAGACTATCCCACCCTCACAAATTGGAATATAGGGAGAGTATCATAAGGGAAGAGGATACAAATATTGGCATCAGGGGTAGAAAGAGTGAAACCAAACTTGCACACACACACACACACTTCTACTTACTAAGAGGAATTAAATGTTAATGATATTCTATGAATGTGTTGAGTGTTTGATTTTTATTATCTGTCTTTGTGATTAATATTTCATGCTTACATTGACTTGAGTTGATTACTTACCTTGATATTGCATAACTAGGTTGGAATGAATGTTCTTACTAAATGTAATTTGTTAATTTTATTAATATACATTGGTTGTGTGAATCTTTATGAAACCATTATATATACTAAATTTTGGTTACTAAGTTGTGAATGGTGATAGACTTATTTATATCCAATATAAATCTTTGGATGTATGGGATGTTTATTAAAAACCATGTCTTTGTATGTAAATATGTAATGACCCCATGACTTAATTCCTACTCCTTTTTAGTGGCTAGAGGAAAATGGGGCAAAAAGGCACCCAAGAAATTATCTCAAAAGAGTTTTTGGAAACTTAGGAGATCAATTTTTGGTTAATGTGGAATATTCTAGTAGCTTTTGCACCATTCAAGCCAAAGAATTGATTGGGTCATTATGTGAATCTTTGAGAAGGAAATTTGGTTTTCTAATGACATCATTTTAGGATGACTTTGTCATTTGGAGAAAATAAATATTTTTGCATGTAGTTACCATGCTAAATAGGGTTATGGGAATGCAAGTTAACGATAGATTGGGGGATCACGTATTAATGAAATCAAGTCTCATCATGAATAAATGATAAATTTTAGGAGAAATGACAAGACATGCAAAATTTGGATGAGAGAAAGAAATATGATAAGAAGGAAAATGGAAGGATCAGGGGGTCATGAAAGAAGGAACATGAAAAGTTGCAATAGCTATCAACATCTATATTTAAACAACCATCGTTAAAGTAACCAAGCAAGTAAGGTTTTTAATTTATATGGATTTTGCTTTTTGGCATATGGATAATGTTCTATTTGGAAATGAAGCTTGAATGTTATCTTTCCTGGGTTATTTTAAAACCATTCAATGCATATGTTAATAGTCTTTTGTAAACTTAGGGCCTCACCCTTACAAACCTATAGATGCAACTTGTTTCCATCCACATGCCTATAAAGGTGATAGTAAGACCATTACTATGTTTAAAATGCATAAGTTTTGGTAGTACCTTGCACATAAACAAAAATAGAAATAGGGTCATTATATAGGGACTGAATGCCTTGACAATTGAAATCACCCTTGATAACTTTATTTGCTATGTTTATTACATCTGTAAATGATGAAAAATAAAAAAAATAAAAAAACTAGGGATTGTTGTGAATGTGATTTATTCTTGGTATATATAATGAACCTAAGCCTTAACTTGCCTTAGTAGAATGGGTTAGTACTTAGACATAATATTTTGTGGTTAAAAGCCATAGACAAATATCACCTGAGCATGTGTTGTTTTGATTTATAAATTATTATGGTCTTGGAAAATGCTTTTAGAACTATCAATTTATAACTACAAGTTTTACTATGTGAAACCACGTGTTTATACTTGATAAATTAGCATGTCATTTAATGCCATGCTCTTATAACCATGTTGTAGGTGCTTATTGTTGGTGTAGATATAAAATCTTATGTGTTATATATATGAATTGTATGAAAATAAGTTTTGAGTTCATTCTAATAGATGATAGCCTCTTGGTACTTAATTGAGCTATATATGTATATTAATCTTAGTTATGCATAGGCATATATACATATCTATAGGAACTATATAACATATTGTACTTAAATTATTGTTTTTATTAAACTCAATGTGTGTGTGTGTGTGTGTGTGTGTGTGTGTGTGTGTGTGTGTGTGTGTGTATTAATATATATAGATTATATATATGTACACACACACACACACACACACACACACACACATGTATTTATAAACATACATACATACATACATATATAGTGATCAATGAATCCAAGGAGGGTGGTTAGATCATATTTTAGCTTCATAATGAAATCAACTCAAAATGAAAGCAACAACACACTAACATTCATAACACTACCTTGCCTAGATAAAAGGGAGGAACATGGTGAAGAAAAACAAATGAACAAAGAAAAACTAAAAATGGAAAGAATGTACTCACAAATTCCTTACCAAATCCTTGAATTCTCCAAGAGGGTTCTTCATTTGGTTTGCTCATATTGTGTTCAAAAGGTCTTCATCAATGGGGCTTGGCTATCTCCATCTCTTTTTGGAATCATGCTCATGGTTTTGTCTAGGATTATGATTTGATATGGCTTGAAAATGGCTTGGTGGATTTGAATTTTTGCATTCTAACATTATAGCTTTGCTTTATGCCCTAAAACCTGTATTATAACATTACTATGTCCAATCTCTCTAAAGGAAGAGCTCTAGGATAATATTTATAGGATTTAAAATAAACTTTGAATGAGTTAAATCCTAACCTATGTTTTCTTAGTTAACCTTAGCAGGGTTAAAAGGTGTCCAAACCTCATGATTAGCATTGAATAGGTGTGTTTTGAGATATTTTGGAAAACTTGCAAAAGGTAATGATTCATTCCTAGGATATTATTTTGTTTTTGAATTTCCTTTTTGATAATTCATTTAAGTTCTCAAGGATGAACTCAATTAGGATTTTCATTTTAATTAATCAATTTTAGGCATTTGAAACATTTTTACAAGATTTAAATTAAATGATGTGTGTATTTGTCTCATTTAATTGATTTTTAGGTCAAATTGATTTAATTGCTTGTTATGAAGCTAAATTGGGGGCATTTAGAAATTTTTAAGCTAGATATGTTAGTATTTTGACCCTTCAAGGTCAAATTACTACCCCTATTATCCAAAACTTTCCCAAAAGTAGTCATTTTTCCCTTTGTAGCTGGTCAAACCGGTCAACTATGGTCTAAAAACACAAATTTTGGCCAAAAATGTCAAAAAATGGGGCAAAAGAATAAAAAAATGTTCAAAAAGGGAATATTTTATTAAATAAGAGATTTAGTCTTGTTTAAAAAGGTGAATTTAGCCTAAGTCTAAAATTTCAAGTCATAAAAAGGTCTTTTGATATCTTTTTTTAGCCAAAAGGGCCCTTTTGCCCCTCCCATGTGCTAAATTGGCAGTTTTAAAACATGAAAAAAGGTTACAATTTGTTTTTTTTTTCATTATATGGCATGTGATACTTATAAAATATTCTAAAATTGGTGGTGGAAGTGAAGTTTAGCTTTTAAAAGGGCAAAAGGAGCTTATTTTCCTTCATTTTACAAGTATGGAATCCATACAAATTCCATACAATTCAGGGCATGGGAGATCTTCATCAAGCCATTACCAAGAATCATAAATATTTTCATCAAATTTCATGTCCATAAAATCCCTAAACCATCTTCTTTTTGGTTTCTTGCTTCTTGGCATAGAGAGACATGCCTGTAGGTTTTCTAATGGTACAGTGTTCTGGAAGAGGGTACAACTATAAATTTGGGATGAATAAAGTAGAATAAGATGGATTATTGATGGTCTAGGTGGTTTTTCAATTGTATTTTCTAGGCTCATGAACCATCTAGTTGAAGTCAGGTTAAATTCTACTACCTAACAACTAGAAAAGTCATTGTTTTTCTTCAATTTCTCCTCACTTGGATAGAGTTTTGGGAAAATTCAAGTTGTTATAGATTATTTAGGACTTTATACCCTTCCATGGTATTTTAAGGTGTTATTAATTCAATTAAAGGTCAATAAAATGCCTCAAAGTTAGCTTGTCAATCTACAGTGTTGGCAATCTTGCAAGGAAGAGTTGTACAGTCTAAGAAGAAGAAGGCAGTATTAAATTGTCATTAATTTGTGTTTTTTGGGGTCTATATCATGTTTATCATGATTTAAAATCATAATTATTCAAGTTTGATGTCTAAGAGACCCTTCTCCATGCTCTCAAAGTGCTCAAATGGGCTAGTTTAGCATTATTTAAGGAATTTTTGTATATTTTAAGGTTTTTGAGGAAAAATATGATTCAATTTCAGCCTATTACCCTCTTGCAATGGTTTTAAAATTTATATATAATGATGATGATGAGTCATTGTCTGAATTTAACTCCTTACCATGGTCTTGGAATTCTCTTTCACCTCCTTTCCCACCTTCATCCCTTTTACCTCATTCCACAGCCTTAATCTACCTTTTTACTATGTTTTCATTTCATTTTTACCCTCTTTTCATGATTCCATCATCTTTCCACCTTATTTCATCCCTCCTTCCTCATCCCCACTTTGATTCTAAGTACCATTGTTAATGATTCAAGGATTATCAAGCATGATCAAGAAGATATATGTCATATAAACATCATATATAGTCATGAAATGAGCACTTACAACAGTAATAGCTCATTCAAGGTGATGTCATGAATGCCAATGAAGGTTCAAAGTCAAATAATACCCTTTTAAAGGTCTATTTTGATCAATAACCATAGTCATGAAATAATCATAGTCAATGAAGGTCATCAAAGCATATGAAGAATGATTTTAGGCTAAATCAAGAGTATATATATATATATATATATATATATATATATATATATATATATATATATATATATATATATATATATATATAGTCATGGAAGCCTACAACTACTTCTTTATAGTCATGGAAATCCATCACAAGCATAAATTACAAGTGGAAAGGTGATTTATATAAATTTATATACTAATGACCTCATCAAGCTTAGTCAAAATTGGAATAAAGGTTAAAATCTGCCTTATAGCCATTCTCAGGGTCATATTCAAGTTATTGTCCATACAAGGTACCTTCAGGAATATCCCTAGAGTTGTTAATAATGCTTGAAAAGCATTTCAAGATTATTTTATTCACTTATTTAAATTCATCATATTTGTAAGGATCCTATCATGGTTTTTTGACACAAGGTCACTTGTCATTCTTTGAATCTCATGCAAGAGTATCCTATGGTGCTTAAATGCACCTATAGGCCTGGAGGTCTATTTCAATTATATGAATGAAGATTTGAGATGTTCCAAGGTTTATGATGGAACCTAATGCACTTACAAGTAACTTAAAACATTAATAAATATTTCAAGAGACTATCATGTAATGAAGGGTTTTTCAAAGACTTACAACCATCCCCAATGGTAACCTACAACTATTTTCCATACACAAGGCATTATATACAATTAGCTTTTGAAGAAGAGACTATTTCAAAGAAGATTTTGGTTAATTAATTTGGTGAAAAAGGAATAATGAAACATTAAATGATGTATATGAAGTCAAATATCATAAAATAGGCTATAGGTTTTTTAGCACTAGATCAACCATCTTTAGCCAATCCATACAATGGAGTACCTCACTGTTAGCTTTAGTTGAACATGGATTTTGGAAGATGGGCATCATGATGTGAATATATTAAAGTTGATAAAGGTTAAAGTAAGGGTTCATATCATATTACCTTTTATCCATGATATAATCCCAATATTAATCATCCTTTCATAAGTAAAGGCTCCCTACAACCAATGCAATACCACTCTACAACGATGGGGAATGCATTGTTAATCTTTGCAAAGAGGACTTCAATCAAGGGGTTGCAAACAGAGTCAAGTTTATCATGGTAAGAGGGTTTTCATGGTTTTTATCAGATATAAGTCCTATAAGGGCTCATTTAAGTAGAATAATTAACTAAGGAGTAGCCTATGGTGCTTGGTATACACTTACAACCTACTATGAAGCCCTACAAGCTTGACAAAAGTCAAAACTTAGTTGGTCCATCTCATAACAACTTCAAGGATTATGAAAATGGAATAGGTACTAGTTGTATGAAGATAATTATATTCATTAAGATGGTCTAAAAACAAAATAGGATCAATTTTTAAAGGCCCATATAGAGATACTCATCTACAACCACCTATGAACATTGTACCTACAGTAGCCTTAAGAGCTAAAGAACCTTCAAGAGAGAGTGGAAGAGACTATCCTCAAATATATAATATGTTTTCATGATATGTATAAGGTTAATGAGGAAGATAAATATATGTCTATGATAGAGACCAAATTAATGTCATTACAAGATAACAAACCCTACCTACAGCCTTAAACAAAACCTACATGCCTGAACCTTTTAAGGAAGCCTAAATAGTAATAAGATGGCCTTTGAGGTAAGCCAATCTTGATTGGTAGTAAGTGGCACTATGATTGTTATTTTAATAAAGATTTTCAAAGGGATATGCCACATTGAGGGGCTTATAATCACAAAATCAACTTACAGACAAATATTAAGTGACCTACAACTTAGTCACCTACAACTCACAAATAAACATGTGCCTACAATCAAGATGGAAGACTAATATCAAAATCAAGGCATAAGGGGTTTGGAATATTGCATGAGGAGATATTTTGTATTTTTAATTTGTTTTGAAAATATTTGACATGGAAAGAGGGTTTATACCTCTTGTTACCCTTATTCAAAGCCCTAAGCACTCTCTATTCGTACATGCCTCAGTCTAGCATCATATCACAATCAAGGCATGAGAAAGGAGAAGACTATTTTAATAGGTTTTATAGCATGTTGAATGTCTAAATAAATATTTTAAGAATATTTTTAGGTGTTAATATATAAATTGATAAGGATTTAGGTTTCTCCTTTGGAATCCATTCCTACAACCATGCCTTTAAACAAAGCAAGGGTTTTCAAACAAGTTTTCTTTAAAGTGGTTTATCATGAACAAGCAAGGGTTCCAAGCAAGTGAAGGTGGTGATCTTATCAAGTGATGAATGTTTCAAAGATAAAGGTATGATTAATATGTTTTTTTTTAGTATGATGAACCCCAAATCACTTAGTGGCTTAGTCAGGATCTTCTAGGATCATGCTACATCCTGCATCTATATCAATAGTCATAATCAAACATACCTATCTTCATTTTAATAAGGGTTTGAGATAAAGGTTATAATGGGTGAGGTATTCATATATAGGGTTAATCATAAAAGTAATCAATGATGGATTCATAAGTTATCATATCATGATGGACCTTAAACACAATCAAACACAATCTACAGTCATACTCAACAAACTTGTAACCATCTACAATGTTTTCAAGCAAAAGGCCTAATGTGAAGGTTTCATTACATAAGGATGATATGATTGAATTTGGTAATTTATAATTATCAAATTTTCATGATCTCAAAATCATTGACAAATCCTATAGTACAACCCTAAAAGACACCTCAGCCTGTTTGCTTGAGGAACATACTACCTTCAAACTGGCAGAGATGATCAATCCCATCAAAACCTCATGGAGTCTCATAGTCATTAAAAGTTTTTAATGCATTAATAATTAAATAATGATATAATTTAAGAAGGTCCTTTCAAATTACTAGGGTAAAGTTAGGACAACTCATAAAATTGGTCAAAAGGCAATCATAAACACAATCCCACGCTTACAGGGTGTAAAGAGAGAAGCATTCAAGTCATGGAATACTATGGGGTGATTATGCCTACCAAGAAAACCAAGGAATTTCCAACTATTGTCAAGAAATTTTTAAAAATTTGATCCTGACATGAGGGGAAGTACATAGCCATTGTATGGACTTTTGGCAATTTGGAGGCATAAAAGCTTGAACTAGTCAATTTTGCTTTAAAGAAAATGTGTGAAGGGATATTATTTGATTTATATGGTATTAAAACACCTATTTAAGATGGATTATCCTTATAATATTTCTAAAATGTGATCAATTTTCACCTATAATTCCAAAACATAATCATTTTTAGGCCTAAATGCATTGGCTGAAGGTCTTGATATACTTGAAAATAGGGGTAGAGGAGTTTTCCAAGCACTTGAATGGAATATTGATATAAATGAAGATGTTTTTGACCTTTATAAAGTCTAATAACCATTAAATAAATTTCAAAAACCAAAACTCATTCAAAAATATAGATAATCCATGCACATAGATTAAATTTGAGAGAAAATTGAAGATTCTAGGAGCTACAGGTGGAGTTAAGACCTCAGATTTTGTACATATGGTTTCCATGAATTGGAAAATCATATAAAAAAATTTCATGGCCATTTAAAAATTTAAAATATTCTCTATTTTGTCTCAAACCTCAGCGTATTTGTTCCAGGTCACCATTGGAGCATGCTTCATTCTAGAGTGCCTCAGAAGATTCTAAAACCAAGTAAAGGATTTAAAAGCATGGGATGATGTTTTAAAATCATAATCATACATATAGATAGTGTAAAAACTCCAAATTTTATGCAAACCATGCTCACACAATGTTTTGTAGGCAAATAGGCACTTAGGACAAAAAGACATTTTTTGAATTTTCATGGAAAAAAGACTTACAGAGTATTTTAATGGAATAGTACAAGTATAATAATTTTCTTTAGGATTTTTTAATCTTTTAAATAACTATTTTCATCATATTGGAGTTTTTTACTTTTTGCAATTCTAGACACCCTTCCAAGCCACCTGCTTAAATGCTCTTTTTGTTCACCACGTGTGGAGTTTGGATGAAAAATATTAATATGTTATGAGGACCCATATGAAATTAAAATTAATTAAAAATTGAGATAAATTTAGGGGCTGATATTTATGAACAATCACGAAGAGCGTAGGTAGCCCAGAATGCAATCAATTCCCCACAAGCAAATTTCATTTATGTGGTAAATTTTCATATATTTTACATGGGAGCCTAATATTTTCAAGGATGTTATAAGGGTAAATTTTATATTCATAAATGGAAAATTTTTAGGACTTGTAGGTCTATACTTCATGAATCATCAGCTTGAAGATTCAGCTTTAAAACCCTCTTAAATGCCTAAAAAACTAGTTTTGAAAAAAAAGGATTTTCTTGCATCAAATCACCATGGATCAACATGAAATTTTTTAAAATATTAAGTAAACTTATAGAGGATTCCATAAATTTAAATTTAATCCATGGATCTATAAAGATGAGGTCATAAATCATGCTTTTTATGGAAAAAAAACGTGTAAAATGAAGTACAAGGCAATTCAAAGGAATCTAATCATTGGAGATATAATCCTAGAACTTGTTATTCATCATAAAATATTTAGTTGGTTTTAAATAACCCTAAAAGTGCCCCTATTATCTCAATTAAAATGGCCAATCTATTGGAAAATGGCACAAAATAGGCCTAGTCAACCCTATTAACTAAATGGTGAAGGTTTTCTCATCAAAATCACATTTTTTGGTGATGAAAAAATATTTTTAAGGTCTAATTTGTTGTTTTTTAAGATTTCATGGCTTATTTTTTAGGTTTCATGGAGATAAAGTACACAAATTAACCTTTGAACCTTTTTGGTCTAAATGACGTTGTTGATCAACTTGTCAGTTTTGAGTTTAGCATTGAAATTGGTCATTAAGGAGTTCAATTTGTAGTTCCATGAAACTTTTATGCTGTTTTAAGAAGATAATTATCAATTTTTAATATTTTAAGGTCCTTTTCATGAAAAATAAGGATATTTGGAGTTGACTGGTCTTATACTTTGGTTGACTAGTTAACAAGTCATGATTTTCTCCTTGTCATCTCATGCATTCAATGTTCCAACTCGGCTTCAAATGGAATTATACATCCAAGTTTTAGTTTTTATTTTCATGCAAGGGAGGAATAATTGAGGTTGATTATTTTTGAGCTCCAATTGATTATTTTTCAAGTAGCACATCCACTCTTGATTTCCATGCAAAGGAAGACTTTCTCTTTTTCCATTTCAATTTACAAATAAATCAAGTGGAGTTTATCTTTAAATATTGGCGTAGCATCATGCATGGAGAAAGTTTTGACTTTACACATGGGCCCACTATCCTTATTCCTATGCCAAGATGGAGTATTTTTTCATGTTTAAGGATTTTTGAATTATTTAATCATTGTAAAAGGAGTTAATCTTGAGTTAGTCAACCAAGACTATCCCTTCTCCCTTTAAAATGCCACTTAGGGCTTGGTTTAATTTTAGAAAGATATATATTGGATTTATCAATCCTTTTTTTCATAATTCCTAGAGTTAAATAATAAATTGTAATCTAGACCATACATCAATAAATAAGATTTTGTTTTGCATATGAGTTTTGACAGACATATAAGAGAGGTTATATCTCCTTTTGGTAGGTTCCTTCCTCACTTATTGCTTTCTATCTCACCTTATTTAGGTCATTTTTATTTCTATATCACATATAAGAGAGGTTATATCTCCTTTTTATAGGTCCCTTCCTCACTTACTTCTTTCTATCTCACCTTTTGTAGGTCATTTGAAGAGGTAAAAGAAATTTTGTAATCCAAAATCCTTTCAGACTTCATTTGAAACGTTTATGCTTAAGAGAAAAATAGGAATTTTATTGGTTTATATGCATGCATTAATTTTAATATCTTTTATAGGATATAAATAGTTTAGGTGCATCACCCCTTTAATTAGGATTTCCTTTTAGTTTCCCCTTCCCCTTTTCATCTGAGAAATCATAGTAATAAGAATTAATAGATAAATATTAAGAGAACCAACCCTATCTAGAGGTTCTTCTCATCATAGAGTCACCCACACTATAATAATTTCCCATTTTATCAATTGGAGAGAAGGTGTGCCTACACATCTTCAAGCAGGGTGCACTCTAGCATGATAATAGTTTTTGGCATGCCCGATGGGACATCAATCTACACACTAGTTTTTCAAGGCATCTAGAAGATCAGTGTAACTTTTAGGCAATCAAAGTTGGTTATGAACATCAATTTTCAAGCACTCAAAGATAGTTATGAACATTATGTATCATTTGAATATTGATTACTTTTAGTATTTGGCTTACTAATGGTCTCAAATGGATTGTTTTAGTACATATCCGTATTATCCTCACTATGATCAATATGACCGCCACAATATGATCCTCACCAAGAGTATGAGAATATATATTAGTCATATAGGCAAGATTATTTCCCTAATCCTCCCTATAAACAACTATTATATCATAATACTGAACCTTACTAGTCTTATCATGAGCCATCCTACCCATCTAGCCAACCTAATCATGGGCATTTTATAGCTATCCAATCCATACTAGAAATTAAACAAACTTTAGTGAGCCTTGAAAAGCATGCACTAGAGTTGTATTCATAGATATATTATGGCCAAGATACCAATACTCACTAGATTCATCATCTAAGAGAGTCATTAAAAAAAATAAAAGAGCAATGGACACTTATTAAGAGAGCCAATTGGAACCATCTCACTAGTGAGATGATGGATGTAGGTGGTTACATTCAAAGTATTGAAGCCAAATTAAAAGGCTTCAAAGAACAAAATGGATAACCTCATCCTTATTATATTCCATCTATTCCTTCTTAAAATACCATTCCAAGAGCCCTTTTGATTTTTCCAAGTTCTTCATATGTTTATCAGACATTCTCTTCTTGGAGATCTATCCAAGAGAACTATCAAAGAAAGAAAGAGGTTAATATGGGATAGCCTACTATTGAGACCACTAACCACTTTAAATATAATATAGTCCAAGAGAATATTGATAATAAAATCAGAGAGTTGGAGCTAAAGACAAGGACAAAAGAGGAGAACCAAAATCAAAAAGTCAAAAAAGAGCCCTTATCTTTCCCATCTTGGAACCAAAGTGTGGAGTTAAGAAAGAAAGAGGAACAATTAAGCATCACTTAGGATGCTGAATTCATGCTAGATATCATTTATCCTTCATCCCTTCCTCCTTAGAAGACTAAATCTTTTCCTTCATGGAAAGCCATTCAAGAAAAAGTGTAGCAGAGAGATGAGGTGAAGGTGATCCAAGAAGAACAACCTCATGAGCAAAATCAGGTATCTATGGTTACTTTTGTATACCTTTCACATATTATTAAATAATTTCAAGGATATACCATGCCACTTTTGGAGAAATTATCTCTTCTTTGTGATGCAAGTGAAGAAGATGTAGCTAAAGAGATAGAGAATGATGATAATTCCAGTGATCAAGAAGAAGAAATCATAGTTGGGACACCACTTGCCAAAGACAAAAATGATTCAATTTTTCATGCTGAACAAGAAGATGAATTGTAGGAGGATTCTCAAGAGTTTTCAACAACTAAGATAGATGAAGTATAAATAAATATTTCTTCACAAGGCAACCATGAAGATAACTCACATAGATCCATTGCTGAGATGGAGAATATTTCTGATAAAGATAAGTCAAGTGCAGCAGACCAAGAAATTTCATTTGAATCTATCCAAAAGATATAAATATGTGATCAACATGTTTCAAATGGAAATATTTTAAATTAATGTCATGTCCTTTCAATTGATCATGATGAAGAAGCCTTTTGGGATGACTTGGAGAGTTTTTGTGCAAAATTTGATGGTCCATCTCCACCCCAAGTGGAGATTGATGAATGTATTATAAAGGGTATTATTTATATTATTCATTAGGAAGAAATTAAATTCATATTGCATCCATTTTTTAATTCTTATCAAGGATATAAATACTTTGACAAAGTACCACTTTAAATGGAGTTAAATGAAGACATCAATCTAGGTATACTAGCTAAATTACCAATACAATCATTGAATGAAAATGTGTCAAATCATGATCAACCTATGAATGAGGTAGAGATAGAAATTTTGATGCAAAAAAGGAGAATATTGGAGGAATATGATTGGATCTTGGATCCATATCTTTAATCCATGCACCTAAGAATTGATTTTGGAGGCCTAGATGCATCATCCAGAACACATGAACATATAAGTGCTCCCATTTGCAAAAGAGGGATATAAAAAGGATAAAATCATGTTTCAAATTTATATGGTGCATCAAATAGATTTTAACTTGATCTAGGAGGACCAAAAATGTGGAGGTGAGTTTGTACATAATAGACTACCTTTTATTCATTCCTTTAAGTGCTTTTTTGCATATACTTTCAGTGTTATTTTCCATTTTCAAATTGTTGTTTTCCATTCCTTTAAGTGCACATGTGCATGCAGTTGTTTTTATTTGTGTCAATTTTCTTTTTTTGTGTCTTTGTCTATAAAAAATCTTCCAATTTTAGTGTATATCCAAGTTTGTCATAGCCAAAGTTTTTGAGTTCTTTGACCAGAAGGCTAGTCAACCCCTAAAAGTCACCAAAATTGTTAGTAATTTGACCTATCAAGGTCAAATTACTACCCCTATTATCTGAAAATTTCCCAAAAATGGTCATTTTTCCCTTTGTAGGTAGTCAAACTGGTCAATTATGGTCTAAAAATGAAATTTTTGGCCAAAAATGTCAAAAAATGGGGTAAAAGCATAAAAAATGGTTCAAAAGGGGCATATTTTATTCCAAGAGAGCTTTAGTCATGTTTAAAAAGGTTAATTTAGCCTAAGTCTAAAATTTCAAGTCATAAAAAGGTCTTTTGATATCTTTTTTAAGCCAAAAGGGCCCTTTTACCCCTCCCACATGCTAAATTGACAGTTTAAAACATGAAAAAAGGTTAAAATTTGTATTTTTTTCATGAGATAACACATGATACTTATAAAATCTTCTAAACTTGGTGGTGGAAGTGAAGTTTAGCTTTTAAAAGGGCAAAATGAGCTTGTTTTCCTTCATTTTACAAGTACAAAATCGGTATGGATTTCATACAATCTAGGGCATGGGAGATCTTCATCAGGGCATTACCAAGCTTCATGAATAGTTTTATGACATTTCATGGCCATATAGGCCCTAAACCATCTTCATTTTTGTTTCTTGCTTCTTTTCATAGAGATACCTACCTGTAGGTTTTCTAATGGTACAGTCTACTAGAGGAGGGTACAACTCTAAATTTTGGGGTGAATAAAGTAGACTCAAATGGATTTATGATGGTCTAAGTAGTTTATCAATTGGATTCTCTAGGATTTCCTTTCAGTTTCCCCTTCCCTTTTTCATTTGAGAAATCATAGTAGTTGGACTTAATAGATAAATTTTAAAGGAACCAGCCCTCTTTAGAGGTTCTTCTCATTGTAGAGTCACCCACACTCTGAAAAGTTCCCATTGTATCAACTGGAGAAAAGGTGTGCCTGCACATCTTCAATCAAGGTACACTCTAGAGTGATAAATGGATATTCAATGGTTGGTAAGAATTGTTCTAAAGTTGGGTATGGAGCCATTAGTGGTTAATTTTAGATGTATACACACACACATGTATGTATGTACATACATATATGTATATATGTACATACCTACATACATACATATGTATTTATGTATGTATGTGTCTATGTATATACATACATATGTTGTATGTATGTGTGTGAGTATAGATATATGTATGCATGTATATGGATATAGACATACATATGTTACATATATACATATTTTTGGATGCATATATACACACACACATATACATACATACCTATACATATGCATAAATACATACGTATGTATATGTATATATATATATATGTATATGTATATATATGTATATGTATATATGTATATATATGTATGTATATATATATGTATATACATATACACACACATTTATATATATGTACATACATATATATACATACATTTATACATATATTACATATATATGTATATATATACATACATACAGATATATATATATATATATATATATATATACATACATATATGTATATATATATATATATGTATAAATGTATGTATATATTTATGTACATATATATAAATGTGTGTGTGTGTATGTATATGTATATACATACATACATATATACATATACATATATATATATATATATATATATATATATATATATATACATACATACACACACACACACATATGTATATATATGTATGTATGTATACACACACACACATATATATGTATATGTATATATATATGTGTGTGTGTGTGTGTGTGTGTGTGTGTGTGTGTGTGTGTGTGTGTGTGTGTGTATGTATATATATATATATATCTATATATGTATGTATATATGTATATATATATATATATGTATGTATGTATATATATTTATGTATGTATGTATGTATGTATGTATGTATTTATGTATACACACACACACATTTATATATATATGTATACATACATTTATACATATATTACATATATATGTATACACACACATACATTACATATATATATGCATACATATATATACATTACATATATATGTATATATACATACATTATATGTATGTATGTATATACATACATACATACATACATACATACATAGGTGAACACATATCTAAATACAAGACATGATGTTATATACACTCAACTAATATTAGAGACTTAATTGATAAGGAAAATATGCATATCTATAGGTAACTAACAAAACTTTAGACATTATTGTGGTGTTGTCATAATTGAAAAAAGTATATCTTAGTTAACAATGTTCTAGTTGCAAATGAAAAAAGAGTGAAAAAAACATTGAATGGATTTATATTCACCAAAAGATACCTACTAGTGGTTATATTTCCTCTATAATGGATCTATTGAAATTAAGAAAAGTATAACATAATAAAAATATAAATGCATAAGTATGAACTATGCAATTATAATAGCTTAAATATAAGATTTACCTTGTTACAAATAGAAATAGGCAAGAAGGTTTAAGTGCAATCCTCAATTATGTGTTCATGAGGCATTTAATACTCTATTTGATTTAATAATTAATCTATATAATTTTAAAAGGGTGAAAAGGGGTGAGATTCCTTTGAGTTGGAAATTATTGCATTTATTAATTGGATATTTATAACCTAGGTATGTGGTTATGCTTATATTGGGAATTATGAATGCCAATGGCTGATAAGACTCTGTATTCCTTGGAAGCATTAATAATAGTTGTGTCATGTAAAGTAATGTGATTTTATGTATTATATGGGTGTTCATACCTTATAATAAATAGAGTAAGTAAATATTTGATTTGAATTAATAAGTGGTTGTAAGCTACAAATCTGTAGTTATTATGCCTTGAAAACTAGTTTAACAGATTATATCATGCATGCTTTTTTTTTATAACATATGATAGGTATACGTGTTTACTATCATGAAATGCATATATCTATAATCTAGTATCTTATGATAGATTTATATTCATTAGTATAAAGTATATGTGTGTGTGGAATTGACTTGAGTCCATATAAGACTTGAATTCTATAATGAAAACTTTGGCCAAAGTAATGTTATAGCTAAGACATTGTCATTCCACTATAATTTCTAGTTTACATGTGACAACCATGATATCATATTAAATAGAGGATTATTTTCCATGGTATATGTGACTACTACATGTATTAGTTATTGTACTACACATGGGTTTTGATTAAATTATTGATATTTGCACTACTTTTATTTGCCCCTCTATGAAGGGAAGTGACTCTCCTAGTGAGGAGGTATGCGGGAGATTGACAGTCTATGGTTAGATTAAAATCACCCTGATCATGCTCTACCTTTATTTAGCTGATTAACCTTCTTATAATCATATTCATGGCTATTTTAGTGCCCAAAATTACACTGGAGCAATTGGGCAATTATCTGTATCAAATTTTATGTCCTTATCCAGATTTCTAAGTCCATGTGTTCTTTTGAATGGTCAAGTTCATGTAAAAAATTTGATAAGTCCTTTGTCTTATTTTTTTCTTGGTGAAAATGTTCTTTCCCTTATTCTTTCTGGGGATTTTTCATGAACATAATGCTCGATGAAAATAGGTCTTCAAGATTTTTGTATCAAACAAAAAGTCTGAAGACTTATTTTCGTCAGACATTTTGTCAGCTATAAAAGTTTTGAAAGAATTCCATATCAAGTCTTTTAGGTCTTAAGTGTTTTTGGATCATTTGTTTTAGACTTTTTATCGATGGAAATTTTTTTGAAGGAAACTTACCCTTTAGGAACTTTTCCTACGCAAAAGCCTCGAAGGAATTGAAGAGTCATTTTGCCTTTGTAAAATATCTGAAGGATTATTTCCTTCAAGCATTTTACCCTTGTAAAATTCCTGAAGGGTGTCTAAAAAATGTTTGAAGGACAATTCTAGATTCAAAGGACACTTGCACAAATCTCAAAGGGTCATTTCTTTCAGGCATTTTGCCCTTGTAAAATTCCTAAAGGGAACTCTCAAAATTTTTGAAGGATAAGTCTAGATGATGGACACTTTCACAACTCCCAAAGGGCACATTTAGAAGGTGAAGGACACTTTCAAACTGAAAAATGGGCTGTCATTTATTTTAGACTTTTTGTCCACAGTAAAAGCCTAATGGTCATTTCTTTCAAAACAATTGTCTAAATAAATTCCCAAATGGTCATTCGTAGGAAAGCAGACCTTTAAAAAAATCTTGAAGGATATCTTCTTCAACAAGGTGGACCAAACAAAAATCCCAAGGGGCACTTTTCTAATCAAAGTGTCCCTAACACTTTCCCTAAAGGGTATGTTTCTTGGGGAAACAATCCACTTCAGGGTTCTTAAGGGCACTTATAGAGGATATGAAGGACACTTTCAATAATTTTGAAGGGCACTTTCAAGAGATTGAAGGACCATTCTAAAAGTTTGAAGGACATTTTTTTAGGGCATGTGCCCTTAATAAAAATTTTGAAGGTTATGTTCAACTACTGAATTTTTTTGGCAAAAGTGTAGAGGTCTATTTCCTTCAAACATTTTGTCTGAGAAAAAAGTCTGAAGGAATTGCATTTCTTTAGAAAAAGTGTGAAGTCAAATCTTTCAATGAAATTTTTTCTAACATTTTGTCTAAAGTAATTGTTTGGACAAAGTACCCAAAAGAATTATTGCGGAATAATTATGTTAAATAAAATACTAAAGAAGAAGTGTCAAGGATGAAGAGAAGCCAAAGTAAATAGGAATGCTAAAGATAAAAACTCATACAAAATTACCATAGAATAAAGTCCCTAAAAGAATATTTCCAAATTGTAGGTGACAGTCTCATGAACATATTTTGATAGGCACATAGGCATCAATTTTAAGTTGTAGGGACTAGACATTGAGATTTAAATGTTCAAAAAATGGTTGTGAAAGCATCAATTTTAGACCTGGTGAAGTAGCCATTTTTTTTCAAATGGGGTAGATTCAATGGCACACACTTGTGTGGATTAGGATGATCTGACAGTGTATAATCAAGGTTGAATAGTTAAAGGGACTTAGGAATCCTATGATGCTACTAAGTGGCATATCTTTGAGGCCAAATAAAAGGGCAATATCTAATCACACTTCACCCCTTGGATCATGATATGATGGAGCATGTTTATTTACTTGACTAAATCTGATGGTCCATAGTAGAGTTTAAAAAGTCAAGGATCCTATGGGAGAGCGTAAGAATGACAAGTAGCATGGTTGCATGCCATGAGGTTATATCTTGATTATATCATTTCAAGATCTATGACTCACATGTGCTTGAGATATGTAGATATAATGGTATGAGTTAGGATGGACTTTTTAAAGGGGTAAAAATTGCACAAGGAGATGATAAGTGTCTAGGTTGATATTAAACTTGATAGCTTTTCCATGGATGTGCCAATAAGTAAAGGCACATAATAATGTCTAATTATTGACTCAAAATTTAAATTTCCAATCATGATCATGGATCATTTCAGTTTCATGTCACAATCGGATCCACTCTTTAGCCATCATTGTAGGTAATGGGCTTTTCCTCTAGTGTGCACAAAGAAGAAATTCATGTCTAAAAATGTCCATGATTTGAAATTGAGTAACAAGAAAACATTTACAAATAAGCGTATATGAGGACAAAATCTATTTGGCTTTCAAACAATTTTATCTTGCCAGTTGTGCAAGTGAGTGATCAAGGGATATTCAAGTGGTTCTTCATCGAGACAAAATATGTTTGGATCTTCTAGAGAATATCCTCCTTACATGCTCATGTTAAAGGATTTTTTTAACCAAAATATCAAATGACGTGCTCTAGATGGTTTCAAGTCCTCATCATTATTTATAGAGGAAGTTGTAATAATGTTTTTTTTTAAGTCAATGAAGATCTCAAGTGTGGCCAAAGGCATTTTCTAGCTGGGAACATCTTGATGGGATTGGAAAATTTCATTGTGAAAATTTTTACAAGTTACAACTCTTATTCCTAGATTTTGAATGGTAAAAAATGTATAAATAGAAGGCTTGTCTACTATTCAAAGGTTGTTGGTTATTGTTGGCTATCTGGTGACATAGGTCATTTTTAGGTATCTTCTTTCCCTAAGTCGAAGTTCTATAGGAATTTTTATGGGATCAATTTTTGTGTGTAAACTTTGTCTCCCTTGCTAAGGTGGTTTCACCTATACATCCATTAGGAAGCTTTGAGAGCATGTTTATGTCTCCCTTCTTAAAGGAATAGTCTCACCATGCTTATCCCCATGGAAACATTCTAAAGTGTTGGTGTCTGTAATACTTATTTTCAAGTTACTAAAAAAATTTATGGTTTTCCATTGTATTCTACTAATGAAATGCAATAATATGTTTTGAAAATTATGTCGATTGGATATTTGGTTTGTATTCATTACTAGTTGTCATTTTGAGCATGTACTTAGGTTATAGATCCCTTTTTGTATTTATATTTGTAAATAAATTATTGAATACCTTTTAAGGACTCCCTAGGTTCATGAATTTAGCAAGATAAAGTATTAAAATTATAGTTTTAGTGTATGTCTTAGTTTCTCAAGGATCATTTGGTGTTTATCATTATCTTTCAATTGAATTTTTTTTTGTATCTTTACTAAGGAACATTGCCATGAAATATTACTAGATTATTTGCTATTTAGAAGCCACCAACACACCACCCTCCATTATATAGTCAAATATAAATTTGTCCTATCCTATCCTACCTTGTAAATAACACACTCTATTGCATATTATAAGTGTTGCTTGCCCTATACATGCATAATATCTTACCTATTTTGGAATGTGTTTGTAGTTTGTGCTTGAAATCTTAGCACTGTAGTTTTCTATTTCACCTTTTTTGTTTAATATTCTACAAAAATGAAGATTACAGTCATCCTCTCATCTATCTTTATTAGCTTATGTATGATAGAAAACATTTGTGCATTTTGTGTGACAACCCTTCATGAGTGAAGTGTGCAAACTTGGTTATGCTTTGGTTATATTTCCCCCTTTGTGTCAAGAATCCCCATGGAGATTGAATTGTAAAATCCCTCCATGCAAAAAAGATACCCCATAGGTTATCTCACCTTGGTTTAGGCAAAGCCAAAAGTAACAAGGAGATAACCATACTCTTTGTAGGTGCTTCTCAATCATTTTATCTAGTTTGGTCCATTCTTGATGTAAAACCCTCCCTCAGCTACAATGATACTCTAGCAGGTTTCTCATCATTGCTTTCCATTTCATTCAAGTGTGTAAGGCCAAGTTAGAGAGGTGTACAACTGGGAACCAACACCAAACTAGAACCATTGCTAGGGAAATAAAATAACCTTGGAGCCTATGTTGCTAAGGACTCTTTTAGAGGGATACTATAATTTTTAAAGTTATCTACCTATTTATATTATTCTGATGATCTTTGGTGTGTCAACATCATATTACTCCACTTGGGGATGTGTCAAGATTTAAGGTTTGAAAATTTGACTTCTACTCTGTCTATTACAAAGAGCTATTATTAGTACATATTGGAAGGTGTATTTTCCATTTTTAACATAACTCTAAAAAATTTAGTGTCTTTTATCTCATCATTAAACTCAACAAAGTATAAACTTAGTAAAGTATGTTCTCAACATGTATCACAACTAGTTTATAAACTATTATATTATAGAATTTTGATTCTAGTGGAAACTCTAATTTTTATCATCTAGTTTTAAGGAAGATTAGTGCCAATTTTGAATATCTCCATTTCAAATTTGAGTGTTCTTTCTTATTTGTAAATATGGAAGGATTGAGATCATCCTTCAAAGGTGACTCATCCAAAAGGCCTGTCTCACCCCTAAGTTTACACCAAAGAAGAAGGGGACAAGTCTAGAGGCATGTTGAAGGGAAAAGTTCAACTATTCAGGACTTTCAAGAGCCTAATAATCTTGAAATATTTTTTAAGCCCCCATTGTTGAGGATTATCACAACACTTCTACTGATTTTAAGACACATAGTCCTATCTATTTTCTAGCTCTTCTCAACTAGCTAAATCCCCTCCTAGATCTCATCCATCGAGTCCACCTCATTTATCCCCTTGTATCCCTTTAACATATGTTCTTGAACATCATATTGAACTAATCGTGAGGCATAAGGACCAAGATGAGAATGCACATCTTGCATTTAGTATTCCCAAATTTAGGCCTGTCAATTTTGATGAGATGGAAGGCTATCCTAATGAGGTCTAAAATAAATTTAGGAAATACCTCCCAAAATTTGAAGGGAATAATGTAGTGAGTGGTGATTAGCACCTGAGGGATTTTAAAAATACCATTAAATATTATGATGTTGAGTATGAGGATGTGTGCATCAAGCTATTTATGCACATGCTGGAGGAAGATGCTCATGAATGGTTTAACTCCCTTCTCATTGGATGCATTGATTTTTGGGAAGAGATGTGAAATATTTTTAGAATTTAGTATGGTGTTAAGATTGATCCAAGGTTTCTCTGGGATAAATTTGAGAATATCAATAATAATCCTAATGAGTGTGTGTGAGACTTCAATACAAGGTTCAAGAAGACCATGATGTGACTGCCCAAAAATATCTAGCCTAGTGATACAACATGTTTGATAAAGTATTGTGATGCATTTGCTAAAAAGGATATGTAATTATTGAGGGACAAATTTCCCACTAACCTATGGTTGGCATTAACTATGGCCATCCAAATTGAAAATAACATCAAAACTATGGGAAAGCCCTTAAACAAGTGGGCTGATGTGAAGCTCATCAATCTAGAAAAAAAATAGTCCATGAAGACAACCAACTTGGAATAAGTTGTTAAAAATTTGGCCTCTTATGTTAAATAAATGTCATATAAGTTGTCTAGAGCTAAAAAGGGGGTCCCTCAAGTGTCTACCAGTTATGAAAGGGCTCTGAATTCAAATCAGGCACAAAGGGGGCCTGCTTTCCACAATAGAGATAATGATAGAGGGAAGAGGCCTACACATGAGGAAAAAACATATATAAATTATAATTTAGTGGCTAAAAAGGAAGTGATAGATCCTTTAAATTCCAAGGTAAATGCTATAAATTTTGATTTAGACATTGATTGGTGTGACAAATGCTTCCTTCCACACCCTCCATGTGATACCACTAAGGAAGTCGATGAAGAGCTGGATGAACCTAAATATGGATAATCTTACTATGATATTTTTATTTTTGATTGTCAAATAACCTAGGGTAAATTGACCACCCCCACATATTTATGGATTGATACTATGGATGATCACCTTTGGAGTGCTATTGAATTGGAGAATGTCCCAACTTTTGACTTTGCTTGTGATGTTAATGTGGCACAAGTGTATGAATTACTCATTTATGATTTTGATCTCTTACACTCCATGACAATAAAGAATATCCTAGGGTAAATCCATTAATTGAGGATAGGCAACAATAAATTAATATAACAACTACCTAATAGAGTGACTACAACTTGAGAAGTAAGCAACTAGGTGATGCTCCTCAAGACTCTAACCTTGCAAATCTAAAGGTAGGGAATGAAAGTAAGGAAGAAAAACTAAATACAATAGTCCAAAAAGCTTTCAAAATAGCACCTATAACCCAAGATTCTAAGCTTAGAGGTGCTCCTATTAGGACTAATAGAATGCTTATGTTGTTTAGCATTCGTAATGGTGCAAATGAGCTTAATTAGAACCCACCCTTGAAGACTACTACTAAGGGTACAAATCCATCCTAGCCTACTCAATTTTAGACTCTAAGTGATTGTATTCTAGTTTAAAGTGCCATTACCCTTCCACTAAACACACCTCTTCCTCAGTATAGTGTGTGTGATGTGGCTCAAGTGTTGAGTCAAATAAAGATCATTGTACCACTTTTTGAGTTATTGTGAATACCTAAACATAGGAAGAAGGCCTTTGAAAATTTAGAATTTAGTAAATGGTCAATTGAAAATGAATTTGAGTTACCCCAAGCACCCTTGGAAGAATATGAGGAATTAGAAGCAGTTGTTGAACCTGTTTCATAGGTTTATTTGGGAATAGAATTGGTAGAGAGTCAATTGAATGTGGATCCATTTTATATGACTCTATTGATCAATGGTCTAATTGTTCACAACTATATGTTTGAATCTAGTGCTTCTTGCAATGTGATGCTCTTAGGTGTCCTCAATGATCTTAAATTGAAGATCACATTAGCCTTTGGCAAGTGTTATGCCATAGACTCACAAGAGTTTCTAGTTGTTGGGTAAGTCAAGGTACTAGTGGTGCAACTAGCAGTTCATCTTGGAAAATACTTGAATATGGATGTGGTGGTTGTGGACTACCCACCTAAATGGGGGATGTTGCTATCATGTAAATAGGTTATGAGCATGGGTAGAATTGTGTAGATGGAACTTTCCTATGCCACCATTCCTTTGGAGGGTAAGATGGTTAGACTTTATAGAGAGCCAACGATGCTACATGTGGTTGAAGATGTGAAGCATGCTCTCAATGAAGTCCTATACATGGATGTTGAACTTGAAAGCTTTATTAGGAATATTGATATTAATAAAAAACCTACTATTCTTGATGTTGTAAAAAATATAGTTTGGAAGAAGTGATTTGGTGGGGCTTTCTCCAATCTTGGAAATGGAGTTGGGGTTGTATTCTATGCCTCCAATGGTAGATGTTATATGTTTTCTTTTTAGATTTATTTTGAATGCACTAACAATACTACTGAGTATGAGGAACTCTTTTTTGGTCTAAATATTGCTCGTGAATATGGAATCAAGTGCTTGATTGTTAAGGGAGATTTTTATTTGGTGGTAAAGAAATTCCACAATCCTTTTGCCATGAAAAATAAAAGGTTGAAACACTTTCAGAATGTTTCTTGGGAGTTACTGGAGTTATTTGATGCATTCAATATTTGTTATCATGATAGAATTTTCAACCAAAAAGCTAACAAACTTGTAGGGCTAGGTGCTCAATTTGACATTGCAAATATGAACCCTCATTGTAATTATCAAGTGGAGGTGCTTATCAGGGCTTCAATCCCAGACAATGTTCATCATTGGTAGGTCTTTGATGATGATGAATAGATTAAGAGGTTTTTAAATTGTGAGGTTGAGTTCCATGATCAACTCATAGACTTGGAATCTATGGTTTAGGTCACTGATGAGAAGGATACCTTGTTTGGGAAAGACATCATTCAACTAAAGACAAACACTATCCCAAGAGGTCTAGTCAACCTAGAAGCATATTTTGATGGAGAGGATATAATCAAGTCAAAAGACTTATTCATCTCAAAGGACATGATTGAGTGTAACTTGGGTTCTCATGAGAACCTAAGGAAGTTATGGTTGGGTACTCACTTGAGTGTAGTCAAGAAAAGCTTACATACAACTGCTAAGGAATTACCAAGATTTCTAGGCATGGTCTTATTCTGAGCTAGAAGTGTATAGGGAAGACTTATTCCAACACGTTATCCCATTATAGCTTGATATCAAACCTTTCAAGAAGAAATAGAGTCCCATTAACAACATCTTGTCTACAAAGATGTAGGAGTTAAAGAAGCTACGATATGGTGGTATCATTCATCCCATTAGGCATTCATCATGGGTTACAAATTTAGTCCCTATACAGAAGAAGAATGGTGATATTTGCTTGTGTGTGTATTTTTGAAATCTAAATAAAAAATATTTGAAAGATAATTATCCCTTGCCAAATATGGATAATATACTACAAAGTGTTATAGGATCAAAAATGTTGTCCACATTAGATGGCTTCTTAGGTTACAACTAGGTTGTGGTGAAAGAATCTGAGAGGTCCAAGATTACGTTCACCATGCCATGAGGCACATATGTATATATGAGGATGCCTTTCAGGTTGATGAATGTTAGTGCAATGTTCTAGTGAGATATGGATGTTGCTTTTATAGGGATAATTAACCAATTTATTAATATATATTGGGATGATATTACTATGTGATCCAAAACAAGATAAGAGCATTTGTAGCATTTAGAAAAAGTGTTGATCAAGTGTAGGGAGTTTGAAATTTCACTTAATATTAAGAAGTGCCACTTTGGAGTGAAAAAGGCCAAGTTTTTTTGGTATATAGTGTCCAAGGAGGGTGTCAAGATTGATCTTGAAAGCGTTGAAGCCATTAATAAAGTGCCTATCTTGTAGTCTAAGAAAGGAATTTAGTCTTTCTTTGGATAAATTAACTTTGTAAGGAGGTTTGTGTCTAATTTCATAGAGATTACTCTACCTATTAATTCCATGATAAATAAGGACCAAACCATCAAGGTTAAAGAAAAGGCTATGTAAGCATTCAGTGACATCAAGGGAGCTTTGAAGTCTATTCCTATCTTGGCTAGTCCTGATTACACAAGTCCATTCCAAGTATTATCTTTTGCATCATATAGTATTGTTGCTACTATCCTCTTTCAAAAGAATAAAGATGGTCATGAGCAGCCCATAGCTTTATTTAGAAAAGCTATGCAAGGTCCTGAACTAAAATACACTATCAGGGAGAAACAAGATTTCACTATTTTGAAGTCTGTTAAAATGTTCATGCCGTATATTCTAAGTTCAAAGATTATTACTTACATCTTGCACACCATGGTGAAGGAAATTTTAACTCAGACTAAAGTATCTAGCAAGAGGTGCATGTGGGAGAACAAGTTATAAGAGTATGATATGGATATTTAGACCACCAAATTACTAAGAGGGATGGGTCTAGCCAAGCTTAAGGCTGAGACTAGTTTTCAAGTTGTTGAGGTAAACACTATTATTTTTAATGTTGATGATTACTTGAGTCTATTTAATGCATTTTCATGGTATAAGAATTACTACTTGAAAAATATGAATTGTTCCCCTGGATTGAATAAGAATCAAAGGAGAACTCTCAAACTTATCTCCTAAAAATAACTCTTGACTAAAAATGGACTTGCATGGAGGAATCTAGATGGAGTTCTCATAAGATGCATCTTAGAAGAACAGATCACTATCCTAATTGAAGATTTTCATAGTGGATTTTACAGTGATCATTTTGCACCTAAGGTTACAACTCATAAATTTTTGAGAGCTAGTTATGGTGGTCATCATTATTTAAGGATGTTGCTTAGATGGTCAAGAAGGTGTGAGAAATGTCAACACTTTGCTAGGAGGATGAAAGCTTCAAGTTATCTTCCCTTGTATCTTGTGATGATTGAGGTCTCATTTAGATAATAGGTAATGTATTTCATTGGAGAAATCATTAATTCATCGAGCACTAGGCATAGGTGGATACTAGTTACAACTAATTACTTCACCAAATAGGTCGAAGCAATCCCTATAAAGAAAACAAAACACCAGGTAGTTATGTATTTCTTACTAAATCAATTTATTTGTAGATTTGGTGTGCCTATTAAGATAATTATTTTTAATTCCATGAGATTCAAAGCCAAAAATTTCATGGTATTGTGCAAATATTATGGGATCGAACTGACTTACGCTTCCAACTACAATCCTCAAGGGAATGGGCAAATAGAATCAAGTAATAAGAAATTTTTCAATATTATTAGATGAACTTTAGAAGCAAATAAAAAGAGGTGGGGTAAATAGATAAAGTTTGCCTTATAGGATAATAGGATTACACCTAAGAGAGATATATGTAGAATCTCTTTTGAGCTTGTTTATGGAGCTCAAACAATTTTGCCTATGAATTTGTAGTTGCCAACCTATCAACTCATGCAACAACTAGAAGATGATGATCAAATTAACCTCTATGAGATTAGGGTTAACCAGATTATTCTGCTTGATAAAATTCAAATACAAGCTCATGAAAGACACCTCAAATTCAATGAAAAGATAAAGAGAATATTTTATAGAAAGGTCACTCTAAGAACTTTCCAAGTAGGTGTTTTGGTTCTAATTTGGGACATCAGGCATGAGGAGAAAGGTAAGCAAGGTAAGTTCAATGCCTTGTGGATGGACCCCTATTCCATTTAATATGATATTGGGGAACAAACCTTCATCTTGAGAGACCTAGATGGTGATATACAAGAATTTCCAATCAATGGTAGCCATCTGAAGCACTTCCTTGACTAAGTCCAAAATCTATGTACCATATTGTATAGTGTTTTATTATTTTATCCTTTTGTTGCTTTGTTTCCCCTTTAATTTGGGCCTTATTTATATAGTTTCCTTTTATGTTTTGTCATGTGCTCATTTTTATATCCTTCTAATCTATTTTTATTAGTTTACCATGTTTTACTGAGCCTTCATGAGTGTTTGTTGAGAAATTGTTAACTCTTTGACTCCATAGCCTAATGGGTTGGCACCTAGTCTTATGTTCTAAGGTTCTTTGCACACCCATGGGAGATATGCATCCTTGAGTGAGAGCCTATTTTAGTGCCCAAAATTACACTGGAGCATTTGGGCCCTTGTTTGTATCAAAATTTATGTCCTTAGCTAGATTTCTATGTTCATGTGTTCCTTTAGAAGGTCAAATTCATGCAAAAAATTTGCCAAGTCCTTTGTCTTATTTTTTGCTTGGTGAAAATGTTGTTTCCTTTATTCTTTTTGGGCCTTTTACATGAACATAATGCTCAATGAAAATAGGTCTTCATGATTTTTATATCAGACAAAAATTTTGAAGACTTATTTTCATCAGACATTTTACCTATTACAAAAGTTTTGAAAGAATTCCATATCTTGTATTTTTGGTCTTAAGTGTTTTCGGGTCATTTGTTTTAGAATTTTTGTCCATGGAAAAAGTCTAAAGGGTACTTACCCTTTAGGCATTTTTCCTGCACAAAAAGCCTGAAGGAATTGAAGAGTCATTTTTCCTTTGTAAAATGTCTAAAGGATTATTTCCTTTGGGATTTTCCCCTTTTAAAATTCCCAAAGGTTGTCTAAAAAATGTCTAAAGGATAATTATGGATTCAGAGGACACTTACACAAATATTGAAGGGTCATTTTGCCTTTGAAAATTTTCTAAAGGATCATTTCCTTTGGGCATTTTACCTTTGAAAAATTCCCAAAGGGCACCCTCAAAAAGTCTGAAGCATAAGTCTGGATGGTGAAAGACACTTTCACAAATCTTGAAGGGCAATTTCAAAAGGTGAAGGACACTTTCAAAAGGCAAAATGGGTTTAGTCATTTCTTTTGGACTTTTTGTCCATAATAAAAGCTTAATGGTCATTTCTTTCAAGAAAATTATCTAAAAAATCTTCCCAAAGGGTCATTCTTAGGAACGTGAACCTTTGTAAAAAGCTCTGAAGGATATCTTCTTCAACAAGGTGGACCAAAAAAAAATCTTGAGGTGCACTTTTACAAGTAAAGTGTCCTAATCAATTTCCCCAAAGGGTATGTTTCTTGGGTAAATAGTCCACTTCAGGGTTTCTAAGGGCACTTTAGAGGATATGGAGGACACTTTCAAAATATTGAAGGACCATTCTAAAAATATAAAAGGTATTTTTTTAGGGCAGGTGCCCTTAACAAAAAATTCCAAGGGTATGTTGAAGTGCTGAATTCTTTGATAAAAGTGCAGAGGTCTATTTCCTTTGAATATTTTTCCTGACCAAAAAGTCCAAAGGACTTACATTTCTTCAAACAAAGTGTGAATTCAAATCCTTTGGGAAAATTGGTTTGGACATTTTTTTCTAAAATAATTATTTCGATAGAGTACCCAAAAAAATTATTGTAGAACAATTATGTTAAAGAAAAGCCCAAAGAAGAAGTGTTGAGGATGAAGAGAAGCTAAAGAAAATAGGAATGATAACGGCAAAAAATAAAATAAAATTACCATGGAACAATGTCCTCAAAATAATATTTCTAAATTGTAGGTGACAGTCTCGTGGACATCTTTTGACAGGCACGTGGGCATCAATTTTAAGCTGTAGGGACTAGCTATTGAGATTTAAATGTTCAAAAAATGGTCATTTAAGCATCAATTTTAGACCTTGTGAAGTAGTTATTTGCTTTCAAATATGATATATCTAATGGCATGTACTTGTATGGAGCAGGATGATTTGATGGTGTAATCAAGGATGAATAGTCAAAGGACTCAGGAAGCCCATGGGGATGCCAAAGGGCATAACATCGGAGCTAAGGAAAAGGGTAATATCCAATCATGATCTACCCATTGGATCATGATCCAATGCAACATGTTTGTTTTCTTGACCAAAGCTAATGGTTCATAGCAAAGTTTAAAAAGTCAAGGATCTTATGGGAGAGTGTAAGAATGACAAGTGGCATGACTGCATGCCTTAAGGTTATAGCTCAAGTATCTCATTACAAGATCTATGGCTCATGTGTGCTTAGGAGATCAAGATACAATGGTACAAGTCAGGATAGACTTTTAAAAGGGGTTAAAATTACATGAGGAGATGATAAGTGTCTAGGTTGATATTAAACTTGATGGCTTTTCCATGGATGTGGAAATAAGTAAAGGCATAGAAGAATGTCTAACTGAAGACTCAAAAGTGAATATTTCTAATCATGATCATGAATCATTTTAGCTTCATGTCATAATTAGATCCACTCTCGAGCCATCATTATAGGTAATGGTCTTTCCCTCTAGCATGCATAAAGAAGAAATTCATGTCCAAAAGTGTCCATGATTTAAAATTGAGTAAGTGGAAAACATTTCCAAATAAGTTGTATATGAGGACAAAATATATTTGTATTTTAAATGATTTTATCCCTCTAGTTGTGCAAATGAGTGATCAAGGGATCTTCAAGTAGTTTCTCATCAAGATAAAATTTGTTTGGCTTCTTGAGTGAATATCCTCCTTCTAGGCTCATGTGAAAGGCTTTTTTTAGACAAAATATCAAATGATGTGCTCTAGGTGGTTGCAAGTCCTCATCATTCCTTGTAGAGGTAGTTGTAATAATGATTTTTATTAAAAATTGATGAAGATATTAGGCATGGAAAAAGGCATTTTTTGGCTAGGAGCATCTTGACAGGACTGGAAAAGTTCATTGTATAAATTTTTACATGTTACAACTCTTATTCTTGGATTTTGAATGGTAAACAATGTATAAATAGAAGGATTGTCTTATATTCAAAGGTTGTTGGTTATTTTTGGATATCTATAAATATAGGTCATTTTTAGGCATCCTCTTTCCCTAAGTCTAAGTTCTATCAGAATTTTTTTTGGATCAACTACTGTGTGTAGACTATCTCTTTTACTAAGGTGGTTACACCTATACAGCCATTAACAAGATTTGAGAGCATTTTTATGTCTCCCTTGTTAAAGGAGTTGTTTCACCATGCTTGTCCCCATGGTAAAATTATAAAGTGATGGTGTTTGTAATATTTCTTTTCAAGTTACTAAAAAAAAAATTGGTTTTCCACTATATTCTGCTAATGAAATGCAATAATATATTTTACAAATTTTGTTGACTGGATATCTGGTTTGTGTTCATTATTAGTTGTCATTATGAGCATGTATTTAGGTTATAAATCCCTTTCTATAATTATATTTAGAAATGCATTGTTGAATACCTTTTAAGGAATCCCTAGGTTCATGAATTTAGCAAGATAAAGTATTTGAGATTCTAGTTTCAGTGTATGTCCTAGTTTCTCAAGGATCATTTGGTGTTTATCATTATCTTGCAATTGAAATATTTTATGCATGTTTACTAAGGAATATTGTCATGAAATACTACTATATTATTTGCTATTTGGAAGCCACCAACACACCACCCTCTATTCTATAGTCAACTATTAGAATATTTTATGCATGTTTACTAAGGAATATTGTCATGAAATACTACTAGATTATTTGCTATTTGGAAGCCACAAACACACCACCCTCTATTCTATAGTCAACTATTAATTTTTCCTACCATATCCTACCTTGAAAATAACACACTTTGTTACATTTTATAAGTGTTGCTTGCCCTACAAATGCATACAATCTTAACTATTTGGACTGTGTTTTTAGTTTGTGTTTGAAATCCTAGCATTGTAGTTTTCTATTTCACCCCTATTGTTAAATATTATAAAAAAATGAATATTTCAGTCATCATCTCATCTATATTTTGTAACTTATGTATGACATAAAGCATTTGTGCATTTTATGTGACAACCCTTCACGTGGGTGAAGTGTGCAAACTCAGTTATGCTTTGGTCATATTTCCCCCTTTGTGCCAAGAATCCCCATGGATATTGAAATCCATGTGAATAAGCTATCCCATAGGTTCTCTCACCTTGGTTTAGGTAGAGTTAAAAGTATTAGGGAGCTAACCATACCCTCTATAGGTGCTTCTCAGTCATTTTCTCTAGTCTGGTCTATTATTGATGCTAAAGCCTCTCTCGACTACAATAACATTCTAGTAGGTTTCTCATCATTGCTTGCCATTTCCTTCAAGTGTGTAAGGCTACGTTAGAGATGTGTATAACTAGAGGCTCAAATGTACTATTATACTAATGTTATTAAGACACTCTTTGATAAACTATAAAAATTATAATTTAAGTATTGTTATTATTTATTACAGTAGTGGCTATTTTATTTTACACGATAATGAATACTAAAAACAATAGAGGTTATGTACATATGTTTATCTATAAATATGGATTATTTTAGTGTAATTATGTAATTTTTACTCTATTATGTGTTATGAGAAGAATTTTATCTTTTGTACTATTATATGTCATTTGAAAGCTAAATAGATCACATCTTAACCAGTGGGTTAGTTATAATTTTGCACTTAATATTCTAGATGTATTTAATAGTCAAATAATAGTATATAATGATAATTAATGAATTTAATTATGAATAACATATGTAAAAAAAATATGTAACTTTAATTGTAACCTAGGGAGGTTTTCATGGTATCAGAGTGTAGGTTAAAATGTTTGAACCTAATGAGTCCACTAAAATTAAGTTATTTACCCTATTTTCAGTAAGGAGAATGGTGAGATATAGATCAAATGTTAAGGGTACATCTAATGATAATCTTCAAGTTGATCCTAATTATCTAGCAATTGAACAAGTTGTAAAACTTGATGAAATACTCACCATCAAAAATTAAACTAGAGATAGATTAGCAGCCCTAAAATGAGAAGTTCATGGTCTAGATGAATAAAATGAACAAGAATCATTTGAATAAAAACTAGTTGATTAGGAAGAATCTTAGGATCAAGGTCATATTGAGGTACAACAAGTAGTAAGAGCTCAAGTAGTCATAGAACTTGTGTGAGATATGAAGTGAATCTACCCAAGTTCAATGGTATAGTATTGGATGATAGAGTTGAACCCTAACTTACAGAGATGAAAAAATATTTAAAGATTCAAAATTATTCTAAGATAACCAAGGATATTTGGGAAGTCTAAGAACTAGCTAGTAAAGTAACAAATTGTTGGGATAATTAAAAGCTAGGGATGGGTCTTGATTCCACCACCACTATATGGGAAGAGTTTGTAACCTTTTTAGAGAATTATGGCTATCCTAGTTGTAATTTTATAAAATATTAATATATTTATAAAATCTAAAACAAGGGGATCTATTAGGAAATGAACACTAGGAATTATTTACAAAGATCTTGAAGTATTACCATGGTACTAAAAATATGAACATTTCCACATTAAGAAATTCATCATGGATTTAAAACCCTAAATTAGATGTGAAGTGGATGTCCATGGGCCATGTCATTGAGAAAGTAGTTAAGTAGGAACAAAAGTTAAAATCACTTGCTAAGGTCAATGAAAAAATTAAAAATAAGCTTGGAAGATAAAAAAAAACCTTTAAGAAAAGGAACTATAAATGGAATGGAAATTCCAATAATAGATTCAATAATCATAATGTGAGGTTCAACAATGCCTTAGGGAACATGAAACCTAGAAATAGTTTCAAGGAAGGATTCAAGGAAGGAAATCAATAGGAGAGGAAGGAACCACCTGGTGGATGATTTACATGTGGAGGATACCATTATGCTAAGGATTCTCCCCGATAGAAGATAGGTGATAAAAATAATAACTCATCCACCTCTACATCATAATAGGGAACCTTCCAACAACAAACTCATGCAACAGTTGACAATTATCAAGCTTCTAAATCCTCTTCCATTGAAGTTTTAGGTGCTTTTTTTGGACACCCTATTTCCATTTTGATAGATACAAGAGCCAATGATTGTTTTATCTCTCAAATAATGTGAAGTAAATTATCTAGGAAAGCTAGTTTTATGGAAAATGCTTGGTCAATTTAGTATGGGAATGAATCCAAGTTCAAGGTTGATAGCTATCTTGTTGAGGCTAAGGTAAAATTACCAATATTAACTATGGTAATTGATCTTTATATAACAACACTAGGATCATATGACGTGATCCTAAGAGTGAATTGGGTCTTTAAGCACAAATCCAAAGATGACTGCTTTTTTTAAGGAAGTTGAATGTTTAGATGGTTTGATAAATCAAACCCAAATTCAAGAGGAAAAAAGATAGTTTAAGTTAAATAAAATTTTATCCATTCAATTGAAAAAGGCTCAATGAAAATGATGTCAAGTATTCTTGGTCAAAGTAGATGAATTTAAAGGAACCAAGGAACCCTTTATATAAAACTACCCTTTTTACAATAATTTTAGGATGTTCTTCTAGAAGAGTTGTTAGATTTACCACCAAAAAGGGCATTAAAATTTACTATTGACATCATTACAAGATTTGAACCTTAATCTAAGGATCCCTATAGAATGAAAATAACTAAATTGGTCGAGTTAAAAGGCTAAATTCAGGAGATGTTGGTAAAAGGTTTGGTTTGGTCAAGTGTTTCACCATGGGGTACACCTATAGTGTTTGTAAATAATAAGGATAAAACCCTTCACCTATGTGTACATTACATGATGTTAAATTAATAAACTATTAAGAGTAGGTATCCCTTACCCTACATTAAGAATCTCTTCAATCAAATGCATGGTACAATAGTCTTTTCCAAGATTGACTTCCAAACTAGGTATTATCATTTGAGAATAAAGGAAGAAGACATTCTAAAAATAATTTTCACGACTAGGTATGGGCACTATGAATTCACAATTATTCCTTTTGGGATAAGAATTCACCTATGACATTCATGAATCTCATGAATAGTATTTTTAAATTTTACCTTGATTAGTATGTACTTATCTTTATCAATGATATCCTCATCTATTCAAAAAGTGTAGAGAAGCATATTGAGAATTTGTGTTTGGTTATGTAATGATTACAAGAACACAAAATCTATTAGAAATTATCTAAGTTTTAGATAAGAGTATAATACTTGGGACATATTCTTTTTTCAAAAGGAATTTTGGTAGATCCACCTAAGATTAGAGCCATCATGGAATGGCCAACACCTAGGAATATGCATGAGGTGCATAAATTTATGGGTTTATCAAGATACTATATGAAATTGGTGTAAAATTTATCAAAGGTAGAAAATCCAATCACCTCCCTTTAACAAATATAAAAACATTTTGTTTGGTATAATAAATGTGAAGAAGCCTTCTATATTTTGAAAAAAAATCTTACTTCAACACCAGTTTTACAAATTTTTGATCCAAATGGTCATTTTTAGTGATAATCAATGCTTTTAGGGATTATTTGGGAGGATTTCTTATGCAAGATGATGCAATTGTAGATTATGAATGAAGAAAGTTAAAGCCATATGAGATAAATTATGCCCCACATGTATTAGAGTTAGATGCCATATAACATGCCTTATATCTATGGAGGCATTACTTGTGAAAAAATTTCAATCTCAAAACTGATAACTTGGGACTCAAGTACATATTTACCCAACCTAACCTCAATGATCATCAAAGATGATGGTTATAATTATTTTTAGATTAATATTTTGACATTTTCTACATCAAGGAGAAAAAAACAAATTTAGAGATGTCCTTAGTCATATAAAGTACATTGTAGCTTTGGATACTATTAGGAGTACCTTCTAAAACTAGGTCGTAAAGTTCTCACTAGGAGATGAATTCTATGAGCAGGTAAAGAAAGCACTATTAGAGAATTTATAAGATCTTAGATATAATGGATTTTAACTTAATAATGATGGGATTTTGAGATACAATGGAGAATATATTTACCTAATAGGGAAAATTTGAGGGGTATTATGTTGAGATAGTTTCACAATGCACCACATTCATGACATCCTGGTGTGACTAATCTCTTATCAGATCTAAGACCATTATATTTATAGAAAGGAATCAATAAATATGGGATATATTTTATGTCTATATGCTTAGAATATCAATGATTCAAATTTGAATACGTGCATCCTAATGGGTTGTTATACCCACCTTCCATACCAGAATGAATGTGGAAAGTCATTAGCATGGACTTTGTCTAAGGATTATCTATGTCAAGGAATCAACATGATATAATATTGGTGGTTGTTGATAAACTCACCAAATTAGCACACTTCATTCCATTTAATTTTACAAATGATGCACCTATGCTTGATAAAAGGTTTGTTAAGGACGTGTATATGTTGCATGGGTTTTTATAAAATATTATTTTAGATAGGGACCCTAGGATGACCTTAAAATTTTGGCAAGCTCTTAATATAACTTTAGGTACACATCAGAACTTTAATAAAAATTACCATCTAAAAACTAATAGATAAATGGAGTGAGTGAAATAGATATTGGAAGATCTTTTGAGGATGTATTAAATGGACTAGTAATAAAAATGGGAAGAATACCTACCTTTGGTTGAGTTTGCTTATAATAACACATTCCAATCAACATTGAAGATGGCTTTATATGAAGCATTATATGGTAGGAGGTAAACACCAATCAACTATGATAAGTTAGAAGATAAATTGGTCTTTGAAATTTATATGATTGATGAAATGGAAGAGAAGGTGAAGTTAATAAGGTAGATATTGGCTAAAGCCAATGACATCAGTAAAGCTATGTTGATCAAAACAAGGCAATTCTCAATTAGAGATAAGGTTTTTTTGTAGGTTAAACCCCAAAAAAGTTTCATTAAGTTTGAGAAATCAAAAAAATTATCCAAGATATGTGAGGAATTTTGAGGTTATATAAGTGATAAATATTGTAGCATATAGACTTGCTTTACAACCAAATTTAACACAAATGCATAATATTTTTCATGAATTTTATCTTAAGAAATATACGGTTGATCCTTCACATGTTTTGATTTGGAATACATTACAAGTTCTAGATCTAGGGGCGGTCACAATAGAACCAATCAGAGTAATTGATACTCACAAGCTTAGCTTGTGTAATAAGTAAGTATCACAATGCAATGTCCAACGAGACCAATTTTTTAAAAATCGTGCCACATGGGAGGTATATGAGGAATTATATAGGTTCTTTCCTCATTTATTTGAATAATTTTCTATTAAACATTATTTTTATTTGTAGAACTTTTGTTTGAAATAAAATTCATTAGGATAATGACCTATTTTAGGGGGAAGGATGCCACATCCAATCCCACTCTCTAAATATTGCATTAGTATTAGTGAGGGAAGTGAAACTAATGACTATAAGTTTCTAATTTTGATATATATATATATAAATAGTACAATTGTCAAACAATATAACATGAATATATATATATATATATATATATATATATTCATGTTATATTGTTTGACAATTGTACTATTTCTTTCATGATCTATCATGTTTAGAGGACATTTTCATGTGATTATGGATACAATATGACTATGTATTAAAATCTTTTATGAATGCGAATTCATTTTTAGAGTTTATTTATTGCACTTAGTCTACTTAATGCACATACATTCTGAATACTTTATTATTTTGCTGCAAGCTTGGACTAACTACCTCTTTGTTTGACTAAGGTGTTTACAAGACTGTCCTACCCTCACAAAGTAGAACAAAGGGAAGGTATCATAAGGTAAGATGATTAAAATATTGGAATTGGGGGCAGAAAGAGTAAAATCAAACCTGTATACACTATTACTTGTTGAAATAAATAAAATGTTAATGATATTATGTGAATGTGCTGAGTGTTTTCTTTTTATTATCTATCTCTATGGTTAATATTAAATACTTGAATTGAATTGAGTTGATTATTTACCTTGTTGTGGCATAATTACATTGGAACGGATGTTCTTGCTAAACATAATTCATTAATTCTTTTAATATCCATTGGTTGTGTGAATCTCTATGAAACCATTATATGGGATAAACTTTGGTTACTAAGTTATGAATGGATATAGACTTATTTATATGCATTATAAATCTTTGGATGTTTATTAAAAACCATGTCTTTGTATGTAAATGTGTAATGACACTAGGACTCAATTCCTATCCCTTTTAGTGGCTAGAGTAAAATGGGGGAAAAATGCACCCAAGTAATTATCTTAAAAGAGTTTTTGTAAACTTAAGAAATTATTTTTTGTTTAATGTGGAATATTCTATTAGCCTTTTCATAATTTGAGCCAAAAAAATAATAAGGCCATTATGGGAATGTTTGATAAGGAAATTAAGTTTTCTATTGCCATCATTTTAGGTTGACCTTGCCATTTCGAGAAAATAAGGATTTTTACATGTAGCTACCATGCCAAAAAGGGTTATGGGACTCCAATTTAATGGAAAAATGGGGGATCATTTATTAATGAATTAAAGTCTCATCATGAATAACTCATAGAGTTTTTGAATAAATGACAAGACATACAAAACATGGATGACATAAGGAAATAGGATAAGAAGAAATAAAATGGAAGGATCAGGGGGTCATGGAAGAAGGGACAAGAGGAGTTTCAAGGGATATCAATATCTACATTGTAATGATGACCATTGATGTAACCAAGAAAATAAGTTTTTCAATTTATATGGGTTTTGGTTTTTGCATATGGACAGTGTTCTATTTAGAAGTAAAGCTTGAATGTTATCTTAACTGGGTTATTTTTAAATAAATCAATGCATATGTTAGTAATATTTCATAAACTTAGGTCCTCACCCTTATAGACTTGTGAATGGAACTCATTTCCATCCATAAACCTATAAAGGTGATATTAAGACCATTACCAGGTTTAAAATACAAAATTTTGGTAGTACCTTACACATAAACAAAAATGAAAACAAGGCCATCATATAGAGAATAAATTCCTTGAAAATTGAAATCACCCTTGACAACTTTAGTTGCTACCTTTGTTACACATGTACATGATGAAAAATTAAAAGATAAATAAACTAGATATTATTGTGAATGGGATTTATTCTTGGTATCTATAATGAACCTTAGTTTTAACTTACCTTAGTAGAATGGGTTAATATATGGACATAATATTTTGTGATTAAAACCTGTAGACAAATATCACTTGGGCATATGTTATTTCGATTTATAAATTCTTATGGTCTTGGAAGATGCTTTTAGAACTATCAATTTGTAACTATAGGTTCTATTATTTGAAACCATGGTTTATAGTTGAGAAAGTAGCATGTCATTTAATGGCATACTCTTATAATCAAGCTGTAGGTGTTTATTGTTAGTAAAGATACATAGTCCTATGTGTTATATATATAAAATATATGAAAAAGAGTCTTGAGTTCATTCTAATAGATGATAGCCTCCCAATACTTAGCTGAACTATAAATATATATTAAAAAGAAAACAAGATATTACAATTTTTTGTATGCATATATACATGTATGTAGAAGATACATAATGGATTTTATTTAAATTGTTGTTTTTATTAAACTCGAAGTGTGTGTGTGTGTGTGTGTGTGTGTGTGTGTGTGTACATACACACATATGTATGTATGTAGCTATACATACATACACCTAATTTTTTAACACATCTAAATACAAGACAAGATGGTATATCCTTGACACTTAGTTGAGCTTAGAGAATTAATTGATAAGGAAAGTATGCACAATTGTAGTTAACTAATAAAACTTTTGACATGCCAATGAGGTGGGGGTGAGTTGGTTAGGTCATTTGGATGTATCCAAGCCCACCAAGATTCTATTATTGATGAGGCATGTGATGTTGACTATGGATATGAATAACAAGTATAGTTTTAGTAGATCGTATTAAATTGCTAGTGGTCAATGATGGTTCCCATGGACTATGCAAGTGGGTCACATGGTATATGAGGTGATTTTGGTTACTGGTAATTCTCAATGACTGGTACAACTTATGGTATGTGGGATATAACATTCCATCAAGGTAGTGTGGTCATTAATGAAATTATCTTGGGGATATAGGGCCCTTGATTATGTACCAGACCAAATATTTCTCTAGTGATTAAAAGTGGTTTCTGATTTTTAGCTATGGTCAAAAGTAATTACCAATAAGAAATTATAACTTTTGACATTATTATTTGGTATTGACATAATTGGAAAAATGATATCTAAATTAATGGTGTTATAGTTACAAAGGAAAAAGGAGTGAAATAAATCTTGAATGGCTTTATATTCACCAAAATATACTTACTAGTGGTTATATTTCCTCTACAAGGGATCTATTGAAAGTAACAAAAATTATAGCAGAATATACAGTATACATATAAATGCATAAGTATTAAATGTGTACTTATAATAGTTTAAATATAAGATTTACCTTGTTATAAATTAGAAATAGGCAAGAATGTTTAAGTGCAATCATTGGTTATGTGCTCATGATCCATTTAGTACTTTGTTTTATGTAATAATTAAGCTATATAGTGTTAAAAGGGTGAAAAGGGGTGAAATTACCTAGAGTTGGAAATTATTGCATTTATTACTTGGATTTTTATAACCTAGGTATGTGGTTATGCTTATATTGATAATTATGAATGTCAATGGCTGATAAGACTCTATATTCCTTAGAAGCATTAATAATAGTTGTGTCATGGAAAAAAATGTGATTTTCTCTATTATATGGGTGTTCGTACTTTATAATCAATAAATAAAAGATATGTTTTGAATTGATAAGTGGTTGTATAATGCAAATATATAGTTATTATGCCTTGAAAATTGGTTTATGAAATTATATCATGCATGCTTATTTTGATAACAGATGATAGGTATATGAGGTTGTTTTCATGAAATACATATATTTATCATTTGGCATCTTATGATAGATTAAGATTTATTAACAAAGTGTGTGTGTGTGTGTGTGTGTGTGTGTGTGTGTGTGGAATTGACTTGGGTCCATGTGAGACCTAAATTCTATAATCAATACTTTAGCCAAAATAATGTTATAGTTGAGACATTGTCATTTCACTATAGTTTATCATTTATATGTGTATGCATGATGTCATACTAGATAGAGGATTTTTTTCCATGGTCTATATGACTATTTTGTGTATTCATGATTGTAATACACATAGGTTCTAATTGAATTCTTGATATCTACACTATTTTTATCTACCTCTCCATAAAAGGAAGGGCCACTCCCAATGAGGATGTGTGTGGGAGACCAATGACTTGTGGTGGAGGAAAATCACCTTGATGATTCTCTCCCTCTCTTTAGCTAATAACCTCATTAGAATCATGCTCATAGATATTATATTTATTGTGGAGTTGTCTTATGAGGCTCAAATGTGCTATTATGGGCTTATCTATTCAAATTATCACTCATAAATACATTAAACCACTTGGCACTAAAGAATAGATCAGAAGACCCATTAAAAATTGACATAATGATTCAAACATGTGGAATGCCTCTGTACAATCCTTTTCGATATTTGTAAATTGGCTCATTTTGAAGGTGGGGTGTGGTAATAAAATTAAAGTCAAGATTGACACTTAAGTTAATTATGGTGTTGAATATAAATTGACCAATGAATTAGTTAATTCTTTGTCAGACAAGGTAATTTCCTTTTTATCCTAGGCCAAAGATCATACTCTCACTAACCCTTGCCAACAAGGTTGGAAAAGTGCACTTATGCTAGATTTTACTAGGGAGGCTAGTCATCAATGGGATTATTTGATAATTAGATTAAATTAGAGTCACATTTATCTTCATGATGAGGATGATGTATTGGTTTGGTCCATGAAAAAATATTCAAGGGATTATAGTGTGAGGCTTAGTTATCATTCTACCCTCCTCAATGAAGTTCTTGAATAGAGGTTGTGGTGGCGTCAAAAAATATGGAATATAAATGCTCCCACAAAATAAAACTCTTTACGTGGTTAGCTATGAGCAACAAATCCATAACTTGTGAGGTATTTAAGAAAATAATTAGGCAAGGTTAGGGGTGATGCAATATTTGTTTCCAAGGCTTGAAAATTGTGAATCATCTCCTTTTCACTTGTATATATGCCAAAAATATTTGTCATGAGTTGGAAACTTCTATGGGGGTTCAGGACTATTGGCAGGGTTTTATTATGGCTAAGTGTTTTAAAAATTATCATCAGAGGTCAAATATAAAACCATCCAAGGCACTTACCCTAATTATGTCTTGGGTAATGTGGTTTTTAAATAATGCTTATATATTTCAATGAAAAATTATATCTACTTTTCAATGCCTCTCCCAAGTTCAGGTTATTTTTAGGTATTTCAAAATTAGCCTAAAATCTCTAAGACAATGATTATTTGTCCCTCTTCTCATTGATCATATTAAACCCTAGGGTTATTTTTATGGCATTTGTCAAGGTTCTCTATCCATTTTTGGAGATGGTTGTATTATATTTTAAATCCCAAGCACTTTATCCATTTTAAGTCTGGATTGGGATAGGGTTCAAATAATTTGTAGAGTTGATGGCTTTGAATCTTGTTCTTCATCTCTAAATTGATATAATGGTGGGTTAGCTATAGGTTTATGGGGAATCATAGCTTGTTATAATATAGTTGAAGGGTGTTTTAAGCATTCACATTTGTTCTTACACCCATTTATCACATTGACTCATTCTATGTCGATCATCATTGATTCCATTTCCTTCTCTCATGTCTTTTGGGAGTTTAACACCAATGATAAATACTCTAGAAAAGGAAGGATTGTCATTGGATAAAAATCTTTAGATTGTCTAAAAATTCATATAAAATGTCTGCATTCATGAATAGTTTCTCTTGGTGCTGATGGACTAATGTTCTTTTATGTGTCTTTCCTTTCATTATGGGTGTGTTACTTATTTTTTAGCCATTTTTTATCTTTATTTGGGCCATCCTTGGTTATTAGTTTTCCTAGCATATTTATACCTCTATTCTCCCTACTTTTGGGTCTAAATCCTCTATGGCTTTCAACCTTTGATTCTTTCTCTACTTAGGTGACTTTTGTTATTGAATGGAATGGTATTTTGGTTCATTCTTGGGCCTTTGGGGTTTTTTCATATGCCTTATGCATTTTTGTGATGTAATTTTTTCTAATTTTCATTTGAAATGATTTATGCATCTTTAGAATGTAGCTTCTTATTTTCATTAATATGATACATTACAATTTTTTTTCTAGTAATGAATCATTATGATATGATTACTAGAAAAGGTGTTATTCTACCTTAAATCATTAATCATCATTGCATTGGGGGATATAATTTCTAATCTTAGGGATCATAATTACCTAAATTTTCATTGTATTAAAATTATAATACATCTAATTTTAGTAACTATGTTAATGCAAGGGTGACCTCGTTGCTCTGATCTATGTTATCTTGGACTGTGATGAAAATGGCAGAAAGAGAGAAGGAAGGTGCACGGGGTAAGGAGGGTGTGAAGGGGGAGAGCATAGGTCACAGCTACAGGGCAGCATTGGGAGTGTAGCAATCAGCCCAGGGAGTGTAGTAGTCAGCCCAGGGAGTGCATCAGCTAGCCTAGAGCCTGAGGAGTGCTAGAATGGTTATCCCCCCACTGTTTCCAAGTCCATGTGATGCTGAAGAGCCAACTGGCATGAGACTTCCTAAGGTCAATGGATGCCTGGAAAGATGCAAGGAGAGGCCCAAATTGGTCATACCTATAGACATGACTATTGAGGATATCAAATATTATACAAATCATTCTCTATATTGCAAGTTTTTGGGGCTCAAGACTTCTTTCCAATTCTTGGAAGCATGGGCTCAGAGGGCATGGGCTCTAGAAGGAGAAATGGATATCATAATGTTAGACAATAGTTATTTTATGGTCACTTTTACCTGCTTGACTGACTGTAGCAGAGTCTTTTCTGGAGGTCCATACTTTCACAATCAGGTGGGGCTATTTATCAAGCCATGGCATGTTGGTTTTATACCTTCAGAGGAATTTCCAAACCGTGTTCTAGTGTGGGTGTGGCTGCCTCACTTTTCAGTGGAATGTTGTTGTGAAGATACCCTGTAATTACTTGCATCCATATTGGGAAGGCCAGTCGATTCATCAATGTCAATCCTTGGGAAAAAGGTAATGACTTATGCCTACATTTGTGTTGAAATTGATCTTAGTAAGCCAATACTTGATGCTATCAAAATGAGTGGAGGACCCTTTTCCTAGGTACAACAATTAGATTATAAAACTCTTCCCTTTTGTTTTCATCTTTTCCATGCTTGTAGTCACTTGCAATGATGGTGTCCCAAATCTAAAACCTTTGAATCTCAGACTACTCAACCTATTTGTAATCCACCTAGAATTGACAAAGGGAAGGGCCTAATTCCAGGTGAGGTGCCAAAAATTGATGGTTTTATCTTGGTTAAAGGGTGATATAGAATTTGGGGTCACAAATGGTCTTTGAAGGAAAGACAGGTAGATGACTTGCTTAATAGATTTGAAATTCTAGATGACCTTAACCAACAGGAGGTGAACCCAAGGTTGATGATTTTGGATCAGCAGATTGAGGGCCCAGCCTAGGACAATAATGTTTCAATTGATTTAGCTAAATCATAGGATGTTGGGGATGGGCACATGGATATGGACTAGTAGATGTTGATATCATATGTTTTGACTTCCTCAACTATTCCCTTTAAAGAAGATGGGAATTTATCTTTAACAGGGAAATCCAGAGAATTAGGAGTAGCAAGGAGTAAGAAATCTTCTCCTCACTTGGGACTTTTGCAAAAAGACCTTAAGAAGGGTGGGGGGAGAAATCGGTCAAGCTTGGTAGGAAAAAAGACTTGGAAAAGATGAAACTAATGGGAGAGACTTTGGTGGAGTTAGGGTCAGTGAAGACTCTGGATGCTCACTTTCTAAATCTTTTGAAATGATTGTACTATCCTAGAATGTAAGGGGTTTGAATAGCACCCCTAGACAAAATGATGTTCACAACTTGATTAGAAGTCAAAGACCTGATGTCCTTTTTTGCAGGAGACTAAGCTTTTAGTAGATGGTATGTCCAGATTAGTGCCTAAGTTTTGGAGATAAGGGGACTATCAATGCATTGGGGCTACTGAATCTTCAGGAGGATTAGCTTACCTTTGGAACCCCCGCAAGATCGGCCTCATAGGATGGTTGTCCTCTAAGTTTTCCTTGACTATGATGGCTTCTAGCTTTGAGATGGGGGAAGTCATTCTTCTATCCAATGCCTATGCCCCTACTGAATGGTGGGGTAAACAATCCCTATGGGGCCACATTAGTTTTGTTTGTAGCTTGGCTCCCCTCCAACGTTAGATTATGGCTAGAGATTTTAACGCTATTTTGGATTTGACTGAAAAATGTGGTGGTATGACAAAGCTTGACCCCTCTGCTTTGCTTATGTGAAATTACATTGAAGTTTTGAATTTAGTCAACATTCAACCCCATAATGGATAGTTTACTTGGAACAATCGGAGGACTGGCCAACATTGCATTGCTGAGAGACTGGATCATTTTTTGGTTTCTGGATACTGAGTTGAGGGTATGTGGTCTACAAGTTCTAAAATTTTGGACTAGAGAGGATCAAATCATTGGCCTATTAAGCTAAATAGTGTTTCAAAGTACCAGCCTCACTCTCCTTCCTTCAGATTCCAACTCATGTGGCTGTAAGATCAGTCATTGTTTGAATGTGTGGTGAATTGGTGGAGGTGGGGCAGGCTTGCCCATGGTACGACGATGTATATTTTTGCTAAATCACTGTAGTTTGTGAAGTATAAGCTTAAATAGTAGAATCATCAAAGCTTTGTGAATATTTTTCATGCTAAGGCTGATGTGCAGGCTAAGCTTGATGGTATCATGAGAACAATTAGGGAGGAAGGATTGACTAAAATCTTACTTCAAGATGAAGCTCAGGCTGTGAAAGACCTGGAGGAATGCAAGCTATGGGAGGAAGTGTTTTGGAAGTATAAAGATTAGATAGAATGGCTCTAAGAAGGTGATATAAATACTTCTTTTTTATTTCAATCGTCTAAAGCCAGGAGGCACGACAACTCTATCTTGGTCCTGGTCAATGAAAGAGGTGAGCGGCTTAATTCCTTTCCTGCAATGTCAAAGGAGGTGGTGTAGTATTTATCTACTCTTTTTAGGTAAGATCCAAATGAGGAATTACTAAAAGAAGCACAGGTTCTCTACTGCATTTCACCCCTAGTGACGAGTGAAATGAATGAGAATTTAATGAAGGATATCACACTTAGGGAGCTTGAGGTGACTATTTCCCAGATGAAAAAGGGGAAAGTAACTGACACTCATGACTTCTCAACTAAATTCTATCAAGAATTTTGGGATATTATCAAATTGGATCTTTTAGCTATTGTTAAAGAATCTCATTAGAATAAGCAAATGCTTAAGGCTTCAAATGCGACTTATCTTGCCCTCATACTGAAATGCGAAAGCGCTGATAGGCTAAGTCAGTTTCACCCTATATCTCTTTGGAATGTTGTTTATAAAATCATTGCAAAAAGGTTAAAAATTGGGCTCAACAATGTGATTTTTTAAGAACAGAGTGGTTTTGTGGAAGACAGGCAAATTTTTGATGGTATTGTCATAGCGGTTAAGTCCATTCACTCCATGGCCAGCTCCAAGGATAAGGCAATGTTTATTAAGTTGGATATGGCCAAGGCTTTTGATAGGGTCAGATGGTCATTCTTGTGGAAGTTTCTCAAAGATTTTGGTTTTGCAGATGAATGGACCCAATGGGTCATGAGCTACATTTCCTCGATTTCCTTTTCAGTGCTTATCAATGGGGAACATATGGAGTTATTTGGTGCCTCTAGGGGGCTGTGACAAGGAGATCCCTTGTCTTTGTATCTCTTTCTTCTTCTTGTTGAAGGCTTGGGGAGGATGATAAGAAGGAATAGAGAGGATGGGCATATTCAAGGTTAGCGATGGGGGGGTGAACTGTTGGCGTAGTCTCACTTGTAATTTCCTGATGACACTGTTCTGATGGGCATGGCCACAATGAGTGAAGCCACCAATTTGTGTAGGGTGTTGGATGTTTATCTAACATCCTCAGGGCAAAAGGTCAATGAAGATAAGTCATCCATCTTCTTCTTTAATACACCAGCTCCCATACAATAGTGAATTGCTCAGACTATGCATTTCTAGATTGGGACTCTCCCCTTGATTTATGTGGGTATTCCTATTATAGCTGGCCATATACGTAAAGAATCTTGGCAGAATATTTTGGATAAATTTTGGGTGAAGGTGAATCATTGGACTCATAGGTGGATTTATTTTGTGGGCCATGTTCAATTAATTCAATCTGTGGTGCAGGCTTTGCCCATTTACAGATGTATGCTTCAGGTTGCCCCGGTGGGAATTGTTAAGGAATTTGACTCAGTTACTAGGAAATATTTATGGGATGGTACTTTGATGACCTCAAAATGGAGCTTAGTTAGATGGGAGATGGTCTGTAGCCCCAAACAACATGGGGGGCTTGGCCTAAGGTAGACAGACTTAAATGGAGTTTCTTTGGCAGCTAAGCTTTATTGGCACTGGTGCAATGAACAAGATAAGGCTTGGGCCAAAATTCTCTCTCAAAAGTACTATTCAGGGGCCACTCAGAGTGATATTCCTTGTTATCTACTCATTGGGAAAGGCTCGGCGATATGGAGGACTCTCAAAAAAGGGGTTGCTTTTATTAAGGAAAGCTTATTCTGGATTTGTAAGCAGGGATCCAAGGCTCTCTTTTAGACTAATTCTTGGGATGATAACCCTCCCATTATTTCTCAGTTCCCTAATCTGTCAAACCTTTGCCAGAGATTCCTTGATGTTGGTTAGTCTTAGGTGAGTGACTTTAAATCATACATTTCCTACGGATAGCTGGAGGTGGCAAAATGGAAAGCACATGAGGTTTGGCTAGTTGTTGGAATGCAGGAGGAGCATGATGAGCTATTGAACCTCCTTTCCAAACACTGATGTAGCTCCCTCCAGGAGGAAGATGAGCTTGCTTGGTCTCCCAATCCTAAAGGAAATTACACAGTTGCTTCTGGATATCAGGCTTTATTATCTCAGAGATTGGGCAGGGGAGAAGTGCAATGGTGGAGACAGGTCTGGAATAAATTCTCATGGCCAAAATGCAACTACTTTATTTGGTTGTTGGCTTGGAATAGGTGCTTGACCTAGGACAATCTCTAAAAAAGAGGCTTCCAAGGCTTCTTCGTTTGTGTTATGTGCGGAGCGGTTGAGGAGGATTCTGCTCACCTATTTTTTTATTGCTCCTTTGCTTTGTAACTCTAGCATTATTGGTGGGACGTACGGCAGCGCCCCTGTCTCCATGTTTCATCCTTGGTCAATTTTTGGAGTGGTCTGGGAGAACCCCCCTCAAGGATGGATTTTCTATAGAATGTTTGGTTAGGGGGACCCATTTTTTTGCTGTGGTAGCTCTGGTTAGAGAGAAATAGACAGATATTATAGAATGAGAGGATTATGGTGCAACAAGTATGGCAAAAAGTCATAGGGATGATTCAAGAGACTGTGCAGGCCAAGAGTGAGGTTTGTCTCCTTTTATCCAAATAGGATGCTGAGGTGGTGGCGTGCCTAGGATTCTAGCGATTTGCAGGTAATTCATCTTGTGTCAAGAGAGGTCGATAGGGAAAAGAGAAGATTCATAGGGATGGTCAGTGGCAGTACCTTCCCAATGGGTTTCTCAAGATCAATACGAATGGCTCTTCTAGGGGCAATCTCAGCCTTGCAAGTACTGGTGGGATAGGTAGAGACTCTGAAGGTATGGTGATTTTTCTCTTTGCAATCCATGAGGGGATGCAAACCAATAACATGATGGAAGGCCAAGCTATTCTCTATGCTCTTGAGAAGGCTCAGGCATTGGGTTGGCATAGGATCATTTGCAAATCAGATTCTCAAGTCGTGATCAACCTGCTTGTTAAGAGGAAAGTGTTGGATGTCAATTGGCAATTGACTGGGATTGTGTAGTAGATTTTGAGGATTAGCTCGCTCATGGATACAATTAGGTTTGTTCATATTCCCCGTGAATGGAATAGAGTAGCGGATTGTTTGGCAAAATGGGCGTCTGAGCATTTAGATGGTGGTAATTCTAAGGATTGGGAGTCTCTCTCCTCGGAGCTTTGCTTTAATCTAGAACATATTTTGGAGGAAGATATGAAGGCTCATATCAACATATAGGTGGGTTCATCCCTAGTTTTTCTGCACTTGTTGTTTTCCTTTGGGGATTTCGGTCCCCCGTTATTCTTGTAATGCTCTTGTTCTTTTATTAACATATTTTTACCCTTTTTATTAAAAAAAATTAAAAAAAAACTATGTTATTGCAATAAACTTCAAATGTTAATGTATTCTATTGTATATAATCTAATCAAAGAGCTTGAAATACATATTATGATTTAGGAATATGTTGAAAGCTTAAGCCAACATTTGTTTCAACTTTTAGTATTGTTTTTATCATTATAACCTATCATTATCACATGGAAATACACCTATGGTTCCAATATAGAGGCAATAATTGTGACATATATGAAGTTTGTTTTTCATACACCTACATTTTTGGCAAAATCATGTACTCGACCATCTATCTAAATAACATCCACCTTCACCAAATTTACCATATATATCTAACCCTGGTTTGTATCACTTTTTTTTTTATCAATATTCATAATATCAAAAACATATTAAAGATTTAGTGAATGCTTTAAAAAAAATCAAATGTGGTTTTTTATAAGATGGTATTAGTAGAATTTGAGATCTATTGATACAAGCAGTAGGATATTCAAGGGTTGAATTATTTTTTCAAGGCTTGATTGAAAGGTATATTGTTATCTTTGTCATCACTTTAGTAACACTGAGATTTATCAAATTTAATATATATTTTTAATTTTTTTGGTTATGTTCATTTTGTTTGATCTCTCTGATGTGTGTGACATTGATATGAAGGACAATGTTATGATTGGTATATACTAGAAGTGAAAATTTGAAAAATGAATTTCTAATAGACAAGGGTATATTTAATAGGATGATGATATGGAGTATTGTAATCAGTTGTATTATAGTCCTTGGTTTTAATATTATTTATACAAATCATGCCAATACTCCATCAATAAAATAATATTTCAAATATTAAACTTAATAATTCATATTATTGAGAGTTTTGGCACCATAATACATCCATTTTTTAGAGTAATTTATTATTTTAAAGGTGTATGTGTGTGTATGTGTCGTAATATATTATAAATGAAACATGACCCTTTTTTTCATATGGCCAATGTAATTTACCATATGCTCATGCACATGTGTTGGACATAAAAATGGGTCTCTAAATATACAACTATAATTAGGTAAAATTTAGAAAGTCAATATACAACTAAAACATACACATCATAGTACTAAATAATATAATTTTTAGTTTTAAGAAAGATGACATCCCTACATAATGTACTAAATAATATTATTATGAAATTATAGGTAAAAATAAATATTTATGGTAGTTTGACTAGCATGGACCATAGTAATTATAAAGGTTTTGAGTAATAAAGTATAGAAAAATAAATCTAATGGAAAATCAACCAATTTTATCATATAAATGGAGTTATTTTATTATATAATAAAGTCCTATAAATAATAAATATTGTGATTAATAGTATACATTTTTCAATAAATGACCACTTTTATTTTATAAATATGTGATCTTATATAATAAAATCTTTAGTATGGAAAGTTTTATTTCATCCAACATCATCAATCAAGGTAAAGATTTTTTCTTAAAATATTAAGGGATCAAATATGATATAATTAATCATAGATATTTTCTATTTCTATGAAAATTAAATCATAAAAAAATTACATACAATTTTTGGTGAAGTTTTCAAAATTATTTAATAATTGGAAAAAATTATAAATACATTAAACTAGAATGATTACTATCATATTTGAAAGGAGGTCAACAAGAATGTCAACCATGTGCAACTCAATGAAATGATATAAAATTAAGATAAATTCATAAATTTATAATTTATAAAATATATTTATTTATTTTAATTAATCAATATAAATTAATGATTAAATGGTTGAAGGATGACAACATTTTATTATTGATTGGGTCTTTCCCTCTCTTTTATATGACTTTATAATTTTAAAAAAAAACTTTTCAGTTGCCTCTAAATACATATGTATTTCCAAAACTACTTTAATAACTCTAAAATCCTCATTCATTTATATTATAAATTGTACATTTTTTAAAAAATTTATCATGTTGTATGTGTGAGTGAGTTATACTCTAAAATTATTAATTTTGAGTAAAGCATATTCTAAAATTTACAATTTTGAGTAATTCATACCATCAAATTTCTAGTTTTGAGGATATGACTTACTCACGTGCATGATAAAATTAGTGTTCACCACATCACATTTTATGGAGTTTTTAATAATAAAATATATTATACATTAAATTTATATAAAATAGAATAATAATTTTACTGATTTTAATTGAAAAATATTTGTATTATAAGTTTTAATAGTAAAATTATTTATAAATATTTAAATTATTTTGAGGTAACTGTATGTTGGTGGTATTTTTTAAGAATTTTTTATTAGTTTGTGTCATAGATCTGAGTTTAAATAATAATACTCACATATTTAATAATACTCAAATATTTTATATGTATATTATTCATTTATATATAATATATTAGAATAGATTATTGATTTTGTATTAAACTTATAATTACTTTTCATATTACCTTTCATTATTAGGTAATATACAATAGTAATGTAATTTAAAATATTATTTTATTTTATTTTAATTTTTAATCTAAAATAACTTTAGACATATAAAATTAAAAAAATAAATAGTAATTTAATTTAAAATATCATTTTTTAGTATACAAAGTAATGTATTAAATATAAAAGTGAAACATTATGACTAATACAAAATAACTTATTTATTTCACATAATATTTCACTTTCATTACCTATTAGATATTATCATAATCCAACCATTTTTAGATTTATTTATTTATTTAATATGTGTTTTTGTGTGTCATAATATATTGTAAATAGAACACGACTCATTTTTTTACATTAAATTTCAAAATGGGTTATTTCACTTTCATTACTATTTATGTGTACATATGTATGATTATATATAACAATTGCATATAAATTTTACAAAATGTATAATAGGGGCACTAAGATCATAAATAAAGTTTATGATATATAATTTATTAAGTTTTTAATAATAATAATAATAATAATAATAATAATAATAATAATAATAATAATAATAATAATAATAATAATAATAATAATAATAATAATAATACATTGCATGCCCACCTCCACAAATATTGATGATGGAAAAGAGATTTATTGTGAGAAGGATAAATGCTTTGGAAATATCTAGGCTACACAATATCAATAAACACAATATAAAAGTGGATTCATAATTTTATAGTGAGAACAAATTATGTTTGATCTCCCAAATCCTTATCTTCAAGAATTCTTTCTATAGCTAAGGTATCAAAACTTACTTCTAACAATACCTCCAATTTTGGTAAGAATAGTTTTAACCTCTTTCCTTCTGCATCATATTTATTTTAAACATTATTTACCTCCTCAACTTCCATTTTAATCCTCTTTAATCCTCTCATATATTTTCACCACAATATCAATAAACACATTTCCTTGTGCAAATAATTTTTTAGACCAATATTTGGTCACTATTCCCATGTAACCTATTTCTTATGTATGTCAGTTATTTACAATGTTAGTTATGAAGATTGATTTGGCTTAACCAATTTTGGTACAAAAGTTAAGAGTCAATCAAGTCTTTATTTGAATTTTTATTTGGTTGACTTGTCTTGATCTAGCTTCCTACAAATTATGTTTATTATTTTCTTTACATTTTCTTTCACCCCCTCCAGAGTGGCTTTCCCAAGATACACTTTTAAAATTTGATAGTCTTGAGTAGTGGCTTTTCTTTGGACTTGTCAACTAAAGGAATTGAAATTTTAGCATATTTTTCCCTTTGATCATCCATCATAATCAAGGAGATTATTTTTATTTTCTTTTTTGTTTGAGGGGTAAGCATGATGATTGCACTGAAATCTATCTCCTCGGGTTCAAATTTTTAATTTTTTTCTTCACCATTTCATTCACCTAGTCAGGCACTTCTGTGCTTGAAGATTTTTGAGGTGATTTTTAATTGATTTATTTTCGAGAGGAAAAATCATGACGTGATACTACAATATCTTGGGTACAATAAGGAATAACTTTAAATTCTTTGTTTTGCTTCAATAATCCTACATTGAATTCAAGGGTGGAAGACAAAGGTGGGCTTGTTAAATGCTTAAATTTAGTGGGTGAAAACTGAAGATGTGTATAGGAGGAAGAAGAAGGAATAACTTTGAAAAAAAAAATTGCTCCATTAATCCCACTTTGACTTCAATGGTGGAATATAGAGGTAGGCCTATTTGCTTAGTTGAAGGGGACTAAAGAAGTATTATGTTGGAAGGAGGTGTAGAAGATGGAAGTGGGTTTTTTTGGGTAGTACTAGGGGAAGGAAGTATAGAAGTTACTAAGGGAGGATCCATAGCTAAGAATTACCAAGTGGTATTTGTGACAAAGGTTTGGGAGTGAAAAACACATGGTTGTGGCTCACTTAAGGCACTAAGAATTCTCAAATCACCTTTACTCCCATTAGAGGCCTATTGAATTTAAATTTGGGGATGGGCATCTTAACATTCACAATAGTGTCTGATTTTTATTTTTCACTTACTACAATTTTACTTTCCCCTGCACTAGAAGATGAACTTTCAAGAATTTTATTTTATATTGATATGTGATGTTGAATAGGATTTGAAAGTGATTTTTTTTTGCATTATTAACTTTAATTCTTTCTTCTCAAGCCAAGAGAGAGTTTTGGCCAACACAAATTGAATTCTATCCTCTAATGATATTGATTATAATTTACTCCAATAAACTCGAGTAAGGGTTGAAGATAAATTTTTTACTTCTGATAGACAAGATCTACATCATATTCATCATCTCCTATTTCTTGTGGAATATCTGCTATGTTAAATTCCATGACCTAATATAAGCTTAGTCATGAATAATCCCATGTTTAGACTTCATTTTCATCCTCACAATCCATCCATAAATATTCAAAATATGAAATGTGTTGATATGAAAATCCAAGAGTAGCCTCAACCAAGCCTCAAATATCATAAGAGGTTATGTCATGGTATGACTGAGTGGTGACTCTTGTCATTTATCCATCAATGCTCTTTGATTTAGCATATGAAGTATAAGTGTATCTTCCAAACTTGATAGTGTAGATACTAAAACTAAATATTTATAGTATCTCATACTTCTACATTTGACAAATATCAATCAGGGCTCTACCCTTTAGTTTTAGACCTCCCTACTGTGAAAAGGATTACATTCACCATTTCATTGTGCTTAAATTATTATCCCTTACTCAAATCCATATAGATTTAATGACTTAGTCTCCTACACTAATAAAAATATTAAATCTTAATAAACATCATTCACAATTAGTTTCAGATCCATACCAATTTTCTAGCCTTTTAGAAAATACTAGCCACATAGGGACATACCATTAGTGGTATTGTCCAAATCTTATCTAGTTTCCAATTGCCAAAATTTATCAAAATTTAAAATTCTTTGAAACCTATGAGTCAACATATTTATCTTATTGAAACCTAACATGAGATATTTTCTAAAGGTGTGGTATAAATACAAGTATAAGCCTTATCATTCCTCAAAAAATACAAAGCAAACACAATAAAGTTCAATTAATCAACTACAAAACCAAGCTATTCTACCTTATTCATCCTAATTTTTATATCAAGCATATGAGCTGTCATATTATAGGTTTAAAACATTCAATGTGTATCCCATGAGCACCATTTGCTGAGTTACAAAGTAGAGCACTAAATGCATCTTAAAATAGTATATTACACACTTATGCACACACTTTCCCACACATAAGGGAGAACTACATAATTCTAAGGCCCTCTTTAGAGTATTTTACATGTAGGAAACACCCATTGATAGAGGTTTTTTAGGGTCAACTAGACAGCATGAGCCCACTAACCTATTTCTATAAAACTCATTATAAGGGTCAAGATGGGTAAAAAGATATGGTTGGATAAATTGATAAAGGGTGATATCATATATCCTAGTTCTGAATATATCAACAAAAAAGTGACAAAAAACACATAACATTGAGATTCGTTACATCAAGATCTACTCATTACTCTGTACTAGATACCTATGTCATAATCAGATACTAATGTCAATGGTAATGCCTAGATATGATGGTAGTGTCCACATATATTTGTATAAATTGTATGTGGGATGCATAGAATTAACCCAGGTTCACCCTAAGCAAAAAATAACCTTATATTATTTAAGTAATAAAATGTACAAAAAAGAGTTCTAATTATTTCCTACTTGTTTGATTATAAGACTCAAACCTTGCCCTCTATTTATGGTATTTGAGGGAAGGTGAGGAGAGTTTATTTGGCAATGTGAAATTTATTTAGTTTACAAATGAATAGTTACCTACCATGTGCATAAGTGTCAATATTCATTCCTATCATGTTGACTCTTATTTAGACATTATTGACCAAATTTGACTTTTAGGTCAAATTAGGGCACCACTAGGTAAAAAATTGAATTTTAGGTGTTTTATGGGTCTAATACATATGTCACAAGGTGTTTTATAGGTTAATTAATGCCATTTAATGTTGTGTTAGCCTTAATATTTAGTCATTTTAGTCATTTTTAGTTCAAAAAGGTGCATTTACTGACTTGTATATATTTATAAGGAAGTGTGAAGGTTAAAAAACATGATGTCACATCCCATGTGTCCTTATTGGTCTTAATTAACTGACATAATTGAAAATGGTAGGTTTATCAGAAGAAAAGGCAATTTTCTTGAGAAAGAAGAAGAAAATGGCACTTGTATGACTCATTGGGAAGTGTGTCACATAATAAAATATCATGAAATGTCCTTTAATATTCCACACATTCATGCCAATGTCTTATTTTCTTTGGAAATTCCATTTTTGTTCCAAAGCCATTCTACTCCATCTTTGTTTTCCTAGACATGCAGAAGTGAGCTTCAAGTTTTTGCTTAGTACGGATAACTAAGGAGGTTTCAAGTCAAAAAATTCTGAGAGGTATTATTATACTAAAATAAATTTATTTACAAATAAGGATTTTGAATAATGGTATCTTGTGCTTCATGAACCATCCTCATGAAGTTGACTGTACTTTTTTTCTTCAAAATTTGTGTACCTTATAGATTTTACCTTAGTTTGAGCAATTTTGTATGAACTAATTGCTAAGTTTGATTCTAAAACATGTTTTATTCCTCCTATAATTCTCCAAATAATTTTTTTCATGTTTTAAGGTGTTTTTATGGGAAAAATCATCTCAAATTTATAGACTTCTCTCATTTGGGATGATAGACCAGTTTTCCACCATTTTCAAATCCTCATGCTTTGTCAATGATTCTAGAGTGTTGTGATAAGTCTATTATCATGTTACAATGTAATTTTTATCTCATTACATCTTAGGTTCATTCAACAAGTAATCTCTATGAGAGGGTAGTCATAGAATACTATACAGTTAATCTACCATATGATTGTCATATCAGTTAGCTAGGTGCTTACAAAGGGTTCAACATTGAAAATGAGGTTTGAGTACTTATATTAAGCCTTTGAATGACTTATTTTTTTCATTTGAGAATCATTTAAGAGAACCCAAACATAATTTAACTCACAAAACATGCACATACCCATTATTTTCCTTTCACTATTAGGTCTACAACATTACAAGTGCACCTATAGGTACCATTTATGAGTAAGCACGTGGGAACAAGTTTTAGGACTGGTTTGACATCTTTGAATTGAAAATACTTCACTTGATAACTTGGGGAATACCTATAATGGATCATAATCACCCATGTCAATCATATTTTCCATGTTTCCTTCACTGCTTGTATGCATGGTTTTGTCCACCTATACGTGGTTTGATAGAGAGATAATGGTTTCTTGTTTGGAGAATTTGAAACATGGTAAGGTATTCCTTCAAAGTGCTAGCATATGAAAACCTCATGACAGACCATGATTAAAGTGTCAAGATGGAAATGGAATCATAATTCACTTTAAAAGTTGAGATGACTGTGTTTAGGACTATTATCCCAAAAAGAACAAAACAAAGATCTTTGACATTTTGTTGAATTTCTACAACAAGGTTGTCTTTTCCTTTCATGAATCTAAATGATCTTTTATTGAAGCCTATAGCATAGAAATCAGCCATGAAAATTTTGGAGAGAGGAAGATCAATATAAAATGGTTCTTAGAGAGCTCAAAGTTGCCCCTAAAAATACTAGAGTCAAACAGTGATATCTATAGGTTTGAATCCTTAAGTGGCCATTAATATACTAAAGAGAAAACATGGCATTTTACTAGGTTTTGATGGCCTTATGGAGTGAAAATAATATCAAATGGACATGAAAATAATTAAGGTGATGTATATATGTACTATGTTAGATCCCATGAAAACTACAGGGGTCTCTTCCTTTGAAAATGTGCACCTACAACTAGGCTTGGGCAAAAGGCATAGTCTGGGAGGTCACAAGGAGAGAAATAAGGGATTAAGCATAGGGTATTAAGTTGGTCTGATGGAAGAGGTTATAAATTTTCCTTAGAATTAAAAGTGACATGAAATTTCTCTCATGAATAATATTCATACACAAGGTCTGCCTCAGTGAAACATAGTTGACTGTGTATGAATATATAAGGGCAGAGAGCAAAAACGTTAAGACTCTTGATGTAAATTGGTCCAACACAGGTGCACAAGTATAGAACCATTTATAAATGGAATTATTGATTAAAATATGGTGTCTAAATATCATATTTAAATTACAACTAGGCATACATAAATATAGGTATCCTCTCTAAGGAAAAAACATAGTCAAGGAGGTGCATTAGTACTAACTAGACATAATGAATGGAGAGGAACATGGAGTTTTGGAATGGTGAGAAAGATAAAGAAAAATTTTCATGACTATAATATTATAATTTCACCCTCATAAAATTGTGAAGAAATTATAAAAAATACCTTTCAAATGTAATACATAGTCCATTGGAGGAAACCCTACAGTCATGATTCTTTACATAGTCTGGTTAGGGTATTGGAAGAAGAATGTAAGGAGATAAGATAGTAGAGATACATGTAAAACATTATTCATGGAATTTATGGTCTATATAATCCATTTTCATTATAAATAAACAAAATAACAGCCCTGAGTAATTAGCATACAACCAATTCTTCAAAATAATGCATACAATCCCTACCCGATAGTTCAATCTTGGATTTTTGAGAGTTTAAGAGGTCAAATTTTATTTTAAAGAGATCAAATTATTTAAATAGAAAAATTAAGACTTGTATATACTTTTCAAGTATTCATATTTTTCTAGGAAAATATGGGAGTTCCCTCTATTTTGTCTCAGATAGAGGGCACTCCCTTGTGAGCACAAACTAGCAATTTTGGTGAAAAATAGTAGATGGATGGTCTTAAGAGATATTTTAACCTATAAAAGATTTGTTTTGAGTTGGATAATAGCTAATTTAATTTTAAGAAAACCTCATATGATTATTTATCTTAGCAAGATGGTATAGACATCTAAATTTGTAGTCAACCCTACTAAACATGTTTAGGCCTAAAACCCAAATGAGAGGACATTTTCACCTATAGCCTTGTTTTGGAATTCCAAATTATTTAAAAATGTTAAGGGGTAGATATAAAGGTGTTTAAGATATTTGGATCCAAGTAAAACCATCATAATTCACTTGGATCTCTAGGGTACAGTCAGGCCTACTAGGCACGTTTAGGCATAAAAGACCAAATGTGAAACCAACATCACTTCAAACTCTATGAGTGGATTAAAATGGGCCAATAAATGTTTTTAAGGTCACTACAGTTATGTTAAAACCTCAATCTTGTAGGGAAACCCATAAAAAAACATTTTTGAGCTCCAAACCCACTCAGACCTACAGGAAAGTGAAGGAGAAGCTCGATAAGGTGATTTCAAGTGTTCACATCTCTCTTGGTGCTTTGAATGGGAGTAAAATAAGTTCAATGATGTTGATTAAGGTATTTAAATATTAATTTGTGAAATTTTTTTGCAATTTGGATGTCAAAACTTTATGAACAATCCTTAAGAATGAAAACTACTCAAAACCCTTACAAACCCTTCTTGGTGACCAGTTTGGAGAAATGGAGTTGAAAAGATAATATAATGGAATATTTTGACCATGAAACCTATATAAATTTTATAGGACTCATTAAATCTCCCTACCATGATTTTTGTCTATACGAAATCTATATAGACATGGCATAAACAGGGCATTTTTTTATCATTTTTTGTGTTTTGTAGATTCTAAAAGGAGTCAAAGGATGAAACAAGAAATTTTATGAATATTTATACTTTTTATAACTCCCCATTTTCATTTAAATCCTTATAAAATATTCTTATTTTGCAAATAATAGCCATCATCTCAACCAATCAAAATTGGCCTAGTGGATAAGCTAGTGAGAAGGGTGGAAAGCTTCATGTGAACTGATTTTAAAGTATGCCTAATGTGTTGAAGGCCATGAAGGGTATTTAAAGGTGTAATAAACTCACTCCCATGGATTTTCATGAGAAAATGATCTCTTTTTGGAAGCCAAATGTGCAGGGTGCATGGAGAAAGAGTTTTTTGGATTGCAAATGATGATAGCTCCTTTATAGATGACTATAGAGGACCAGGCATGAAACCAATGGATGGAGAGGCATGTATAAATAAATTAACAATAATTTTAACCCTAATACCTATTACCAATCATTTATGAGGCATTAAAACAAGGCCAATCATGAAGGCAATTGTTTTGAGCTAGAATGAGGAGTTTTATGCCACTTTGCAAGAGTTTGATGACTTGGATGGACACTTGGACTTCCTAACCTTGCATGGTTCATACCATATCCTATTCTCATGAAAAATTAATTTCTTCTCTCAGCTTTAAAATTTTCCTTGTGACCCTTGAACTTATCTCTTCTCCTTTCTCTCTCAAGTTTTATAAGAACTAACCTCTTTGGCATTGTAATCTATGTTCCACCTGAGTATGACAAAGCCCTATTCAAATTAATACCATTTGATCAATAAGAATAATAATTTTTACCTCTTTATGAATATTATTAGTTAATTTTACTTGAATTTTAGATCTTTCTTATTGAAAACTATGGATTCCTTAGCATGTTGTCTCATTCTTGCATCTTATTTGCAGTTGGAAAGCTTTTCTTGGAGGGCATGTGAAGTGTTATATGAAATTTTAGGGATTAAGTGAGTTATTATATTAATTATTTCCCTCATATGACTCTTATATAGTCCTCCTAGCTTTTTACATTCATCTATAACCTCACAATGTAACATTGATGTGAGAAAATGAAGATTGGAGAAGTGTATGTTCAACTCGTCTCTTGATTTCTTGTGTAACATGTTGTTGGTTGGAATTCATCATGTTATTTAGTGTATCACCTACCTTAGGTTAATTTTTTTATTTATCTCTATCCATTTTCACCCCCAGAATTTTAGGTGTATTTTTAATCCAAAGTGGTACTCCAATGGAGCTAGCCCTATCTAGAGGTTCACCTCATCCTTAGGCTGTCCACAAGCCTAGAGGTGTTTCCATTCTACCACTTAGATGAGGATAGATTTTACATTTCCTCAGAGGGTGAAAATCCAAGTGACAATAGTTTTTAGCATGCCTAGTGGGACTCTTGGTCCAAGAGGTTGAGATATTTTTGGTGTAGTTTCTCAACAATCAACCTTTGGAGGCATTTATCAAAGCATCAATGGTAAATTCAAAGAAATATCATGTAGAAAAAAGGCCAAGTTATTTTTTGAATATTTTTGGTGACATTTTCCTTTGTTTTCTTGATTTTAATGAGGTTTCATAGCTAATTTTGGTGTTGAGATTTGTCTTACACAAGTTGGTGAGACATTTATCTTGTGCCATTCCATATCAACAAGAGCAAGTTCTTAATTAGCCTTGGTGTGATCCTTAAAAATATTTTTATGATCCATGTCAACTCCCACATGGCCATAATCAGTATTTTCAAGATTATTACTAGTCCTATAATCAACCTCTTCAATGTCTTACTCCCCCTAGTCAATCTAAACACTTCTCAACTCAATCCATTTCTACCTTCGAGAAGACACTCTTGGGATATGAAAATTACATATTATAACTTGATACTCTAAGGGAATGTGGTGGAGAGGTTCCTGGCCATATTATTCATAATTGAGAGATGACTTAGAGTTGGTCAAATGAGAGTGGGTACCTAATGAGAGAGCCAATTGGAAAATGATTCCAAGTGAGATGCTTGATGTGAGTAGCCTAGTTTCTTCCTTAAAGGATAGGCTAAGAGTTCATGAAAGGAAACCTCAGAAAACCTATCAAACTTCATATTCACTTCCCAAATTTTCCTATCAACCATATTTTATCCCTACTCATGAGTCCAATCAAAGATATCAAAGTCATCCTTTTCCCAATTACTTGGAAGAGAGAGTTGAAAGGAGAAACCTTGTTTTTGAAGTTAATCTTGATAGACAAATTAAGTTAGCTGATATGCATATGTAGAAATCCATGTTAGAATCAAAGTAATTGGAGTTAAAACCCTCATTTCCCTCTCACATTGCATCCCCACCACCTCAAAAATAGACTCATAATCCCAATACCCTAATTTGGAATAAGATAGTGGTGTAGACACCTAAAAAGTGTCTAACCCTTGGTCTTCCTCTCTCCCCTTGGTCCCTTGCCACTTCGACTATCCCTAACCTACCTAGGTCTTATTAATTGAAAATAATCATCTATTTTTAATTAAATAAGTCCACCTTTTTCCTCTCCTTGCCACCTCGCCACCCTAGGATACCCTCCTTGGATCCCCTTCATTCCCCACATGGCCATTTAATGCCTTAGACTCCCATTCCAACCTCTCCTCTCACCCATTTAACCTCCGTCGACCGTTTCATCCTCACATTCATTTGACCCGGCCGTTGGGAAACGGATGAAAGGCTATTTTTAGCCTTTCTCCAGCCGCCGACGTCGGCGATATTGCCGGCGTCGGCACCCTTCATAACGGTTTTCTTCACCGTTATCTCAGTCTCTGTTCTCTCCGGTTCTGTTTGGCTTTTCTCCACTTCTCTGCGTCTCTAGCTCTTGCATCTGGACTCTTGAATCTTTGGCATCAAACCCTTGTATCAGCAATCTCTCTACCAATCAATCTGACTCTCCCCCTCAGGTACACAGCAAGCTTCTGCAAGTGAACAACGGGGATTCTTCATCAGCAACAGGTCTTCAACAAGCGGCAACATCAACACCCTCTTCAGCAAGGCACAGGTAAGCACTCTATTTATTTTCTTTATGATTTCTAGTTATCGTGTTTTAAACTAGATTCAACTCTTCTACCCCCCCAGACTGCTAACCAAATCACCCAGACCCAGATTCCTATCTCCCTGATTGGCTTCCTCTACCTCTCTGTCCCTCTCTATCCACCAATACTCTCCTGTACCTCTGCACAGACCCCTGACTGCCTCAAATCAGACTCAGACCCGTCCACAGACCATCCTTAAATAGACCACAGACCAAGCCCGGACTATCCACAGACCAGAACCTGCCCTGACCCGTCTGGTGGCCATTGCCCCGACTGACGCCGGTCATTACCCCGACCGACGACGGCAACATAGCCGACGTCGGTAGACCAGACAACCGACGCCGGTAGGACCACCGACGCCGGCGACTGCAACCAGGCCGACAGCTTCTTCCAGGTAAGCCTTTGCTTCCTTTTCTCTTTCAGTTTGCTATTATTTCAGTCTATTTTAGCATTATGTGTTTTTATCAGTCATTTATCTTTTATCAAACAGTGGGTTGACCTCCCTTAAGGAAGTTCTCATACTTCTGGGAACAGGCTTTTGCCTGGCAACCCACCATCTATCTATCTAACGCCTTTTTGTCTAAGTTCTTTTTCTTTGCAGGTGTCATTCCTCCACAGCCAAAGAGGAGTGCTCACAAGCGTCTGGATTACGGTGCGTGATCTTTATCCAGGTACTTCCCAAGCCTTGTCCATTACTTATTTAGTTTCTTCTCTCTTTATAATCTGAAAAGTGAATTTTGAGTAGAAACATATCTGGCACGCCCGGTGGGACCCTAGGTTCCTCCTGGGTTCCTTTTTCTTCTTCATTCATTTAGGAGCATTAGGTTCTTACCTTTTCTCCTCCTCCTTTTCTTCTCAATGACACTATAAGCAGGACTAAAACGAATCTTTCTTCCTTGCATTCTAGACTAGTCTAAACATCATACTCTCAACCCTTTCTCAAACTTGTCTTCATAACAAACATCACATTTCGACTTGGGCATTAAAACGTATTGCACTTTCATTTCTGCTTGTGCTTGCATTAGTCCACATCTAGTAACTTAATCCGCATATTGAATAAATCGTAGACACTTGATGTTACACTACCAGACCACATGCACTAAAACACACATAAAACTTACCTGAGACAAGGCCCGACTGGGATTTCATCCCCCAGCGGATACCTTACCCGTCCCGGTGACCCTACTTGGATTTCATCACCAAGGGGGAAGCCCACTCCATTCTCTGGCAGAGGATAAACTCTAGGTGAGGTATATCTTGGCTAAGCGAGACCAGCTAACCACTGGAATCGTGAAGTGAGGGGAGATTGCTCCTTAGCACCAGGCCACGTACCAGACCCTAACACAGACTTTGAGCACCTTAACAAGACCCGAAACCATCTTTAGACCGCCTTCTCCTAGGACCCATTTTTCAGCCAATCTCCCCAAACATTCATCTAAGGCATAAGCCACAAATTTCTAAGGTTAATTCCTAGGATTTATCGCTTAGGCTTGTCTGTCTCTCTCTGTTTTCCTCTTCTCATCTGTTTGTTTGAGTGAGTGAGGACGCTTTCTTCATTGTTTTCCAAGAATCTTTTGGTTCTCTGGAAGACACAGTCACCGACATCGGTTCTTCCACCGACGTTGGCTTTCCCCTGTCACCGGCATCGGTTCTGTCACCGACGTCGGCTTTCCTGTCTTACCGGCATCGGTTATCTGACCGACGTCGGCTATCTTCCTTACCGACATCAATTTTTCAACCGACGTCGGTCTCTGTCACTATCCTTTTTCTTCAAAACCAGTAGCCTGAATCTGTCCATTCTCTGTCAAAAATCACATTCTGGTTTTCTGAGACTGCAAGAACACAGTTTCTGGAACCAGGACTCTCTTCTTAACCACTTTAGCCAACAACCGCTTCCGTCTATCCCGTCCCTAACCAGTCTTATCATGGAGTTCCACTCGGAGACTGAAAGAACTCCTACAGGATCGACCCCGACCCTGACCTTGGCTCAAATTCCCATCATCCCTGAAGGGGACCGAGATTTTGAGAGATTCTTGGACCTCAACACCGCAGCCCTCCAAAACTATCTCGTGAGAAACCCAACGCGAGACCTTTCGGGTGACGTGGCGACGACATCCACACCATTCACCACCCAACCCTTTATGACTCAACATTTCGCCTCAACTATCAACCCAACCATGGCCAATACGCAAAGTTTGGCCTCCCCGCCTATTTTTAGACCGACCTCCATCGGGGTTCCATTACCCCCTCAACTACCTGCAATTCAACCAAATTCTACATCATATCAGAACTTGACTCCTCATACTCTTGCGCCCATAAATGTAGGCGTGCCAACTTATCTTTCTACCAGTGCCGCCATTCAACCACCTTTGGCGGTGCCCAGTCAACCTATACCTTCGACCTTCGTAACGCAACCACCTTTAGCCTCCACTTCTGTCCCTGTGACTAGTCATCCATACATTGCGCCCTTACAAGCGCAACCAACTACGTCGCACGCCTCCTCTAGCCTCTTCCAAGCGCCTTACAACCTAGGGGGTGCTCAACCCACCAATCCGTCAGCAGATCTTATCAAGATGCTGATGGATAAAATGTCCAGTCTCAAAACCTCCATTTCCGGTTCAAGCAATACTTTGTCATATGAGCAAAGTTGCAGTGAGCCCATCCATCCTTCCGTCCCTATTCGACCATACCCTAACCATTGGGAGCTTCCTAAATTCACTCACTTTCAGAGTAAGGAAGACCCACAGCAACATCTACGGGCATTTAGACATGCATGTTATCTTATTGCCCATGACGATGCGTTGCTTTTACGCACGTTCCCTATGTCCCTTTCTGGCCCTGCCCTTGACTGGTATAGTTCTCTTACTAGACACTCTATCTTTTCATTCATTCAACTCGCCCAACTATTTCTTGACCATTTCTCAATCAACATCACCAAACAAGTCTCAATCATAGACCTTTACTCCATCAGGCAATTTGACGACGAATCAATTGTCGACTTTGTCGCTCGTTGGAGAGGCCTGATCAACCAGCTCTCCTTCTCTTTGCCTCAACCCGAGCTCATTGAGCTCTTTTCTCGAGCATGTGCCAGACACATCTCTTCTACCTTGCGGATTCAGACATTTTGCACTTTTGACGAAGCTTTCATCATGGCTCGAAAGCTCGAACTCCGCGCCCTTGAAGAAGATAAGGTCAAATTGCGTCATACCAACGCAAAATCTACCAATGGCCATTCTTCTTCCAGACCTTCTTCTTCTGCCAATTCCGAATCTAAAGGAGTGGCCAATACTATGGTCGTTAGATCACCATCCTCGACGTCAACTAATTACTCTCAACCTTTGACATCTCCAAGTATCACCAAACAATTCCAGCAACGGTACATTCAGCGTTCTTACACTCCACTCGGAGAACCATACGCTTCCATTTTGGAAAAACTTCTCAAACAGGGGGTCCTCAATCTCCCTCCAATCCGACCACCTCAATTTGACCCTTCAAAATCCATCCCTACATGGTATAGGGAGGCCGACTTCTGTCCCTTTCATCGCGTCCAAGGCCATGACATTGACAACTGCCAAACTTTCAAAAACATCGTCCAAGACATGATCGACAAGGGGGATCTTATTTTAGATAACCCGAACGCCCCTCCTAACCAACATATCAACATCTTCAAACAACCCTTCCCCAATCATCCGCCTACTCAAAACAACGTCCAGACTTCAACCAATGACCCTCAAGACCATGACATTCACACGATTAGCACTATCTTGCCTCTTGTCCTTGACCAACCTCTCCCATTAAAGGATGAAGAGCCTTCTTCTCCTACTAGTCCTCCATCTACTTCTCTTGTATTGGGTGACGCTTTGACCACATCAACACCATTAAGCCCACCTCCATCTGAATACCCTACCTTGCCTACTCCTCAACTACAAGTAGAAGGCACGATCATCCATGCCCTCTGCCCACTCGAGGAGCCGCTCTCTCTTATTTCTTCTCCACCAAGAGAAGAACCAGTCTCTCCACCCATTTCAACCGAGGAAGACCCAGTCACGGTTTCCTCTTGCCCTTTGCGTGAGATTTCTACATCTCACTCACCTCCATCCACAGCTAAACCCAAACCCACATCTAACCTCGCCTCACACAATGGTGGCCCTCGACCCAAACCAACGAAAGCTACTAGACCTCATCGGAGAACTCCTCCTCCACCTTCGTCATTGCCCTCTATCTTGGGCCCGCATTCGTCCACTTTAATAGGAGTGCTTCCCACTCCCATCCTTCATAGAGGCACATCGCCTCTATTACTCCCTCATCCCATCAGACATACATCTCATCCAAACCCTCGACCTATGCCTCTTTCGCCTCCCAAACCAACGTCACCAACCCTCACTACAATAAAACATCCCGACCCGTTAGCAGGTTCATATGCCTTGCTCTTACGGCAATTATTGCAGTCCTCTCGCCTCGACCTCCCGCCTCTTAGACAATATCAATCTCTCAGACCTAAACCACCTTGGTTCGACCACACTTGCATTTGTGCGTATCATCGCACGCCTAGACACGACACGGAGCATTGTCATGCCCTCAAGGTCGCCATTCGCCAATGTTTGGAGAATGACACCTCCCTTTTCAACCACATCATCAACAAACCTTCAACACTGCCCCACTCATCAACTCTCAGATCAAGGCCATCTTGGTTCGACAACTCTAAGTTCTGCCACTATCATCACACTCCGGGACATGACAATGAGCGTTGTTGCGCTCTTAAAGCTGTCATTCGTCAACACCGAAAAAAGGATTCCCTTCTCATCAAGGGTCCTCTTGACCACCTCTTCAACAAAAAATCAACCCCGACTCATGCCTTTCCAACCTCATCACCTAAATCGGGATCTCCACGCCAGACTGTGGTCCCTTTGCCACCTTTGACCCCCTTATTCGACATTAACACCATCCATCTGACCACTAAACCTCAACCGACCTTAACCAATCCTTCAAACCTTCTCCCTACCCGCTGGGGGAATTCATCCTTCATCCAAACCTCGACCAACTCTTCAACCCAGTCTCTACAACATATCAATCACTCATTTAATCACTCATCTCGACCAAGTGTCCATCGACCCAACCCCCGACCAATTATTCGACCAGTCTCAACCAAACTTCAACCAAATATCAATCAACCAGACCTCTCGACCAAACATTCAACCTTTTGCAACCAACCAATGACAATGTCAACCAACTTCACATCCATCAATCAACGCCTGACCAATTTGGAAAGAGGCAATTGGGGCAAGTTTGATCCTAATTAACTCAGACCTTAGCATACAAGCATGGCCCATGGTCTTGTTAAGACCTTAACCCCCTTTTTTTGTCTTGCGTCTTCGACCATTCTTTTGTTAGTCGAGTGCTCGATCACTTGACGTTTTACTTGAGCTCGTCCCTTGAGCAACCCCTTGTCATTGTCATTCCTTTTCCTATCAACCCTGCTTCCTAACCCTTGTCAACCCTTTTTTGTCAAGCAGTAATGCTTTGTCCTAATAAAAGGGGCGTCCTTGAACTTCTATAGTCTTGTCCGTGACTCAAATTCCTATCAAAAAATACAAATCAAGATGTCAAAACATATCCATGGTCACAAAGTCAAAATCAAAAAAATAGACTGCTCCCTCGAAGGACAGTTGTACTATCATTGCTGTATTACTAGACTGATCCCTTGAAGGACAGCTAGGTCAACTTATCAAACATCATCAAGCAAAAATATAGACCACTCCCTTGAAGGATGGCTATGACTAAATCTTGCTACAAACAACAACTTTTCTTAGAAGCTTCCCGCATTGATCAGCTTCGCAAACTGACCATACATCAAAAGACATCTCTATGTAGGCTTCCCGCATTGATCAGTCTGCGCCAAAAAAAAAAAAAAAAAGAAAACGAGTCACGGACTTGGCTTGTAGTTGTCTCAGGGTCTCCTATAAAAAGGGGCAAGGTTATTCCTGCTCTTAAACTGGGTTACCCTATCCTCCTCCTATCACCTGCTCAAGGGACTTTGAGCTCACTTTAATGTCAAAGTGATTCGATTACCGCTCTAACTCAACACTGGTCAACGACGTAATGCATGAACGGGGCTTTTGTTCTTATAACCCCTATCTATGCTTCCTTTCTGGTCCTTGTCAATGAAAGAGCAATTTGCCTTTCACCTTTTCTCTACACTTTGGTCACACTTTGATCACATCAATTGTCGACTCATCCTTAAACCAAACCAACTTCAACATTTTTCAAACCAACCTCGACATTTTCAACATGACATCAGGCATCATCCTAGACCATTTCACATAGTTTCTATGGACACCAATACACATGGAAACTACCGATCAGGCCCAATTTATGTTAAGCATAAACCAATACTTGCTAAAGCATAAATAGACCTCCATTCATTTTTAGCATACATCCATCGCGACTATGGAAACTTGCTAGGGATGAAAGACTCTCGACCAATTCTACAAAATACACCATCTGTAGCATCCTTTTATCCTCATCTTACCTTCATCATTTCGACACTCAACCACATCTCATCATCGACCATTTTGACCCTCGCAGCCCAAACTACATTGGTCTGAGGCCCTATGACCAGGGCTATGTAGGCAACACTCAGATACCACATCTTCTGAGGTTAGCTCGACCACCCCCTTTTGTTCATCTCTATGATGGACAAACCTTCTCTTCTTTGACTCTTATCACGCCCAACTTCGTCAACTTTGACCAAGATCTTTGACCAAGACCTTTGACCAAGACCTTTGACCAAGACCAATCATCAACTTTGACCAAGACCAATCAATCCCTCTGACCCTTCCTCCCTTTTAGGGAGAACTACATCAGCCTGAGGCCCCTACGACAGGGGCTATGTAGGCAGCACTCAGTTGACATGGGGTCTTCTGGGGTTAGCTCGGCCGCATCTTTTCATCCATCCATCCTCTTGACCAATGACCATTGGAGATCATGTGTGTCTCCTTCGACCTTCGACCACTTCCAAGACGTTGTTGCCTTGGTTGTTTTTGCATGTATGCTACCTCATGACTGGTTAGCAGAATTGTCCGCAGACTATTTTTGACTCCTCACAAGTATAGGATCGCAAGCCGGTTGATCCCTACTACTTGTGGCTTTTTCATGTTTTTGGGAGCACTTCCTGAGCCCTGGATACCTAGAGCACGACGACCATTTGGAGCTTCAGCTTAGATTGAGTGACCCGATCAGCAGACGACTAAATGCTGGGGCTCGGTTACTTCAATTTTGGCACTCCTTGACCCTCGACATGCGACAATTTGACTTGACCATCTTGTGTAGTGGTATGCGTGCAATCATGACTTTTGCAGCATTTTCACTCACTTTTCATCTTTCTCATCCACCTTTTGTCAAATCAGCACCCGACATCAGGTCCCTTCCCTCGACTCCCGCTTTGAGGGGGAATACCTCATCCATACTTCGGGGCAATCCACATCATCCCTTACCTGGGGCAACCACTCCCTGTTTTTGTCTTGCAGTTTGTCCAGAACAACCAACAAGACAAAAAGGGGCAAATGTAGACACCTAAAAAGTGTCTAACCCTTGGTCTTCCTCTCTCCCCTTGGTCCCTTGCCACTTCGACTATCCCTAACCTACCTAGGTCTTATTAATTGAAAATAATCATCTATTTTTAATTAAATAAGTCCACCTTTTCCCTCTCCTTGCCACCTCGCCACCCTAGGATACCCTCCTTGGATCCCCTTCATTCCCCACATGGCCATTTAATGCCTTAGACTCCCATTCTAACCTCTCCTCTCGCCCATTTAACCTCCGTCAACCGTTTCATCCTCACATTCATTTGACCCGGCCGTTGGGAAACGGATGAAAGGCTATTTTTAGCCTTTCTCTAGCCTTTCAGCCGCCGACGTCGGTCAGCCTTCGGCCGACGTCGGCGATATTGCCGACGTCGGCACCCTTCATAATGGTTTTCTTCACCGTTATCTCAGTCTCTGTTCTCTCCAGTTCCATTTGGCTTTTCTCCACTTCTCTGCGTCTCTAGCTCTCGCATCCCGACTCTTGAATCTTTGGCATCAAACCCTTGTATCAGCAATCTCTCTACCAATCAATCTGACTCTCCCCCTCAGGTACACAGCAAGCTTCTGCAAGTGAACAACGGGGATTCTTCATCAGCAACAGGTCTTCAACAAGTGGCAACATCAACACCCTCTTCAGCAAGGCACAGGTAAGCACTCTGTTTATTTTCTTTATGTTTTCTAGTTATCGTGTTTTAAACTAGATTCAGCTCTTCTACCCCCCCCAGACTGCTAACCAAATCACCCAGACTCGGATTACTATCTCTCTGATTGGCTTCCTCTACCTCTCTGTCCCTCTCTGTCCACCAATACTCTCCTGTACCTCTACACAGACCCCTGACTGCCTCAAATCAGACTCAGACCCGTCCACAGACCATCCTTAAACAGACCACAGACCAAGCCTGGACTATCCACAGACCAGAACCTGCCCTGACCCGTCTGGTGGCCATTGCCCCGACCGACGCCGGTCATTACCCCGACCGACGACGGCAACATAGCCGACGTCGGCAGACCAGACAACCGACGCCAGTAGGACCACCGACGCCGGCGACTGTAACCAGGCCGACAGCTTCTTCCAGGTAAGCCTTTGCTTCCTTTTCTCTTTCAGTTTGCTATTATTTCAGTCTATTTTAGCATTCTGTGTTTTTATCAGTCATTTATCTTTTATCAAATAGTGGGTTGACCTCCCTTAAGGAAGTTCTCATACTTCTGGGAACAGGCTTTTGCCTGGCAACCCACCATCTATCTATCTAACACCTTTTTGTCCAAGTTCTTTTTCTTTGCAGGTGTCATTCCTCCACAGCCAAAGAGGAGTGCTCACAAGCGTCTGGATTATGGTGCGCGATCTTTATCCAGGTACTTCCCAAGCCTTGTCCATTACTTCTTTAGTTTCTTCTCTCTTTATAATCTGAAAAGTGAATTTTGAGTAGAAACAAGTGGAGTCATGGGCAAAGAAAGAGGAGAAAAGTCTTGACAAAGAGTGTGAAGTTAAGAATGAGCTTGATCCTATACAAACCCCTCCCACCCTTCATCAAGAAAATAATTCCAATCCTAACATCCTAAGATGGAGTCAGATAGTGGATTCATGGGGAACAAAGAGGATAGAAGTTTGGTTAATAAGGATTGTGAAGTTATGAATGAATTTGATCCTTTGCAAGTCTCTCCCATATTTCCTCAAGAAGCTTCTTGTGTTCCATGTTAGATATTATGTATTAATCATACTCATAATGATTCTTATGAGCTTCAAGAAAGACTTTTCAAATAAAACCTAGCCAAGCAAATTGAAGAGTTAAAGGCAAAGATGAAATTGCTAAGTCAAGGTGTGATGGAAGATTTAGACCCAAAAGAAGATTCTATACCTAAACACACCCAACCTCACCTTCCTTAAGAGAGTAATCAACCTAAATTAGAATTGAATTAAGTGGTTGGAAAGTGGAAGGAAGAAAATCAGGTTGTTTTAGCCCAATGTCTGCCTCTCCTTCCTTAAGAGCTTCCAAAAGAATCCCCTACATTCCATTCCCAGTTTGATTTTGAGTTATATATGTGACATCCACCAACTGGTTCATCTTGTCCTCACCCCATCACCATTTGAATTTATGGAACTATGCTATGGGAACCTAAATAGGAGTATTTGGTTTACAAAAAAATAGAATTATTTCTTGAAGAAAGTTTAGTTCCTTGGCAACCTCATTGGACTAAGTCACATGACTTCAAGATGCCTAGTCTTGGCATCACCAAGAAGGAGATGGAAGATCTTGTAGACCTTGAGAACTAAATTCATACTGTAGAGGTTGATATGAAAATTGAGAGACCTCAAGGGATCATAAATGATGAAGAAGAGGTGACCTCTTGTGTGGAGATTTCTGATTAAGTTGATGAGGAAGAATGTTCTCCTTTTGCCAAAGATGAAGAAATGGTCATTGATTCTTCCATCACTATGCAAGACATCATGGATGCGAAAGAAAAAGATCATAATTAGTATTTAGATGACATATTTTAAATCATTATATTATTATATTCTCCTCTTCAAGGAGGCTATGATCTAGTCAAAGATGGAAAAGGTAACTTTGGCACTCAAGTAAGTATGCAAAGGGAAAACAATCTTTCAAGTATATCATTTAAAGAAGAATATGCATTTGATGATGATATGTTTGAAGTTATAAAAATTGGATATCATACTCTCAACTAGTTGGGAGAAACACATCATCACTTGAAGGATGGAACAAGCTTTCTTTTGGCCTAAATCTTCTAAGGAACATGAAACTACTCCTCTTGAAGCTATGCCTACTAAGGAGATACAAGTTGATCATGAGATGAAGAGTAGGCAGAAGTATGATGTATGTAAACAAGTTAAAGAGGAATATATATACATTGGGTACCTATTTGAATATGATCTACTTGAGATTAGGTCAAGGGAAGTGCCAAGGAATAGGTCTAATCCATAAAACATTCAATCCAAGAGGAAACATGCTTGGTACTATGTTTCATCTCACTATGAAGATGATTCAAGAAGTTTTCCTTTTTATCTTTTAAAGGATGTATGCTTAGTCTCTAGTTTTTCATAATAGTTTGTTTTTAGATTCCCCTAAGTGCTTTGAGCACATGTGTGTGTGTCTTGTTAGTTTGTTGTCTTGTTTTGTGTGTGTCCTTACTTTGAGTGGTTGAGGTAGTCAATTAGTGGTCTTGTCTTGATGGTCAATGGTCAAAGGTTTCCTTTTTTTTCTTAGACTTAAAATGATTCCCTAAGACTAATGGACTGATAAGGCTACTAGTCTAGTTAGTATAGTAGGCATACTACCCCTATGAGTCACCAATTTGTTGACCAAATTTGACTTTTAGGTCAAATTAGGGCATCCCTAGGTAAAAAATTGACTTTTAAGTGTTTTATGGGTCTAATACATATGTCACAAGGTGTTTTATATGTTAATTAATGCCATTTAAAGTTGTACTAGCCATAGCCTTTAGTCCTTTTAGTCATTTTTGGGTCATTTTGAGGTCAAAAAGGTGCATTTAATGACTTATATAGATGTATTGGGAAGTGTGAAGGTTCTAAAATTTTATTTCACATCACATGTGTCCTTATAGGTCTTAATTAACTGACATAACTAAAAATTGGTAGGTTCATTAGAAGAAAAGGTAGTTTTCTTGAGAAAAAAGAAGAAAATGGCAATTGTATAGCTCATTGGGTAGTGTGTCACATGGTAAAATATCATGAAACATAATTTTATCTTCTCCACACACATTCTAACATTGTATTTTCTCTATAAGTGCCATTTGGGCCCAAAACCATTTCCCTCCATCTTTGCTTTCCTAGACATACAGAAGTGACTTTCAAGTTTTTGCTTAGTATAGATAGCTAAGGAGATTTAAATTCAAACACTTATGTGAGGTTGTATTATGCTCAAATAAATTAATTTACATATAATTATTTTTTTAAATGGTGACCAGTGCTTCATGAACTATCCTCATGAAGTTGACTATACTTTTTTGCTTGCAAATCTATTCACCCTGTAGGTTTTGCCTTAGTTTGAGAAATTACGTACAAACCTATTAATGAGTTTGATTAAAAATTATGTCAAATTACTTTTATAATTCTCCCCATAATTTATTTCATGTTTCAAGTTGTTGTGATGGGTAAATCATCTCAAATTTGTAGACTGCTCTCATTTGGGATGACAAAGTAGTTTTCCACCATTTTCAAATCCTCATGCTGTGTTAGTGATTCTAGGGGGATGTGATAAATATATTATCATGTTAAAATGTGATTTTAATCTCATGACATCTTAGTTTAATTATATAATCAATCTCCATGATATGGAAGTCATAAAATACTATACAGTCAATCTACCATATGACTGTCATACTAGTCAGCTAGGTGCTTACAAAGGGTTCAACATTAAAAATGAGGTTTGAGTACTTATATTAAGAATTGAAACAAATTATTTTTTCATTTTAGAATCATTTAAAATAACCCAAACATCATTAAACTTACATAACATGCACATACCCATTGTTTTCCTTTCACTATGAAGTCTGTAACATTACAAGTGTACCTACATGTACCATTTAAGAGTAAACACGTGGAAACAAGTTTTAGGACTCATTTTAGGTCTTTTAACTGAAAATAATTAATTTGATAACTTTGGTAATGCTTATAATGGATCAAAATCACCCATGTCAATCATACTATCCAAGTTTCCTTTACTACCTGTATGTATGGTTTTGTCCACCTATAGGTGGCTTGACAGAGACATAAGAATTTCTTATTTGGAGAATTTTAAACATGGTAAGGTATTCCTTAAAATTCATGGAATATTAAAAACTCATGACATACCATGCTTGAATTTTCAAGATGGTAATGGAATTATAAGTTACTTCATAGGTTGAGATGATTGTGTTCAGGACTTTTGTCCCCAAAAGAGCAAAATAGAGATCTTTTATGTTTTGTTAAATTTCTACAAGGTTGTCTTTTCATTTTATGCATCTAAATGACCTTTTATTTAATAATATATCATATAAATAATCCATGAATTTTTTTGAGAGAGTAATATCAATAGAGATTGGTTTTTATAGAGCTTAAATATGCCCTTAAAAACACTAGAGTCAAACATTGATATCTACAGGTTTGAATCCTTAAGAGGCCATTAATAGGTTTTGATGGCCTCATGGAGTGAAAATAATATAAAATGTACATAAAAATAATTAATATGATGTATATATATAACTTTTTAGATCCCATGAAATCTACAGGGGTCTCTTCCTTTGAAAATGTGCACCTACATCTAGCCTTAGGGCAAAAGGCACAGTCTTGTAGGTCACAAGGATAGAAAGAAGGGATTAAGCACATGGTATTAATTTGGGCTGATGAAAGAGGTTATAAATGGTCTTTATAAATAAAAATTACATTAAATTTATCTCATTAATAATATTCATACACAAGTTCTACCTCAGTCAAACACAGTTGACTGTGTATGAATGTATAGGGGTAGAGAACAAGAAAGTTAAGACTCTTGATGTGAATTGGTCCAACATGGGTGAACAAGTATAAAAAAATTTATAAATGGAATTATTTTTTCAAATATGTTGTCTAAATATCATATTAAAAGTAAAAATGGGCATACATACCTACAGGTATCCTCTCTAAGGAAAAAATGTAGTCAAGGAGGTGTATCAGTCTTGACTAGATAGAATGAATGGAGGGGAGCATGGAGTTTTGGAATTGTGAGAAACATAAAGAAAAAATTCATGAATATAAAATTCTCATGAAACCCTCATATTATTTGTAAATAGTCATGAAAATACACTTTCATATGTAATACACAGTCCATTAGAAGAAACCCTACAATCAAGACTCTTTACACAGTCTAGTTAGGGTATTGGAAGAAGCATGTAAGGAGATAAGGTGATAGAGAGAAATATGACACATTATTAATGGAATTTATGGTATCCATAGGCATTTTTCATGATAAATAAACAAAATAACAACATTGAGCAAGCAACATACAACCAATACTTCAAAACAATGCATGCAGTCCTTGCTTGGCAGATCAGTCTTAGATATTTGACAGTTTGGGAGGTAAAATTTTATTGTCAAGATATCAAATTTTTAAATATTACCCTTATTACTTGGATATAATTTTAAATTATTAATATTTTTCTAATAAAATATGGGAATGCCCTCTATTTTGTCTCAAATAGAGGGCACTCCCTTGTGAGCACAAACTAGTAGTTTTGGTGAAAAATAGTAGATGGATGGTCTTAAGAGATATTTGAACCTATAAAAGAGTTGTGTTGATTTGGATATCACCTAAGATAATGTGAATAAAACTTAAAAGGATTATGGATATTATTAATATGGTATAGACATCAAAGTTTGCAATCAACCCTACCAAGCATGTTTAGGCCTAAAGCCCAAATGAGAGGACATTTTTACCTATAGGCTTGGTTGGGCATTGAAAATTGTTAAAAAATGTTTAATTGGTCACTATAAATGTTTTTAAGCTATTTTTATCAAATTAAAACCATCAAAAGTCACTTGGAGCTCTAGGGTGCAGTCAAGCCCACTAGGCACGTTTAGGCCTAAAAGACCAAATGTGAAACCAACATCACTTCCAGCTCTAAGAGTGGAATAAAATGTGAAAAAACATGTTTTTAAGTTCAATAAAGGTATTAAGACCTCAATATTATATGTAAATCCATAAAAAAACATTTTTGAGCTCAAAACCCACTCAGAACTGTAGGAAAGTGACGGAGAAGCTTGATAAGGTGATTTCAAGTGTTCACATCTCTCTTGGTGATTTTTATGGGAGTAAGAGAAGTTAAATGATGTTTATTAATGTATTTAAATATGAATTTGTGGAATTTTTTTTCATGTTGGATGTCATAACTTTATGAACAATCCTTAAGAATGAAAATTGCTCAAAACCCTTGTAAACCTTTCCTAGTGACTAGTTTGGAGAAATTGAGTTAGAAAGCTAATATGATAGAATATTTTGACCATTAAATATATTTTAAATTTAAAATGAATAAATTATTATCCCTACCATCCATTTTGGATTTACGGAATCTGTATGGACATGTCATAAATAGGGTATTTTTGACCATTTTTTGTGTTTTTTAGGTTCTAGAAGGATTCAAAGGATGAAAAAGACTTTTGGAATAATTTTTAGAATTTTTATAACTAAAAATTTTCATTTAATTCCTTATAAAATATTATAAGTGTGTAAACAATAGCCTTCATCTCAGTCAGTCAAAACTAATTGAGTGGACAAGCTAGTGAGAAGGGTGAAAAGCTTCGCGTGAGCTGATTTTAAAGCATGAAGATGCCTATAAGGAAATTAAGGGTATTTAAATTTGACATAAACTCCATTAAATTTATTTTAATTATAAAATTATCTATTTTTATAATCCAAGTGTACAGGGTATATCGAGCAAGAGTTTTCTAGTCTACATATGATGATATCTCCTTTCTAGATGATTTCAGAGGACCAAGAATACAACCAATACATGGAGAGGCATGTATGAATAAATTAACCTTAATTGAAACCATAATAATTTGTCTTAGTTAGTTATGAGGTGTTTAAACAAGGCCAATCATGAAGGCAATTTTTTTGAGCTAGAATGAAGAGTTTTATGCCACGTTGCAAGAGTTTGATGACTTGGATGGACACTTGGACTTATTTAACTTGCATGGTTCATACCATATCCTATTATAATTAAAAATTAATTGCTTCTCTTAGTTTTAAAAGTGTCCTTATGATCCTTTAACTTCTCTCTTCTCCTCTCTCTCTCTCAAGTTCTATAAGAACTAGACATTTTTCCATTGTAATCTATGCTCCACCTGAGTATGGCAAAGTCCTGATCAAATGAAGATAATTTAATCAATATTAATACTTATTTTTACCTCTTAATGACTATTATTAGTGTGTTTTACTTGAATTTTGGGTCTTGTTGAGTGAAAACTATGGATTCCTTAGCATGTTGTCTCATTCTTACATCTTATTTGTAGTTGGAAAGCTTTTCTTACAGGGCATGTGAAGTGTTCTAGGAAATTTCAAGGATTTATTGAGTTATTTTATTCATTAGTTCCCTCATATGACTCTTTTCTAGTCCTCCTATCTTTTCACATTCATCCATAACCTTACAATGTAACATTGATGTGAGAAGATGTAGATTCGAGAAGTGTATGTTCAATTTATCTCTTGATTTATTGTGTAACATGATGTTGGTTTGAAGTCATCATGTTATTTGGTGTATCACCTCCCTTAGGTTTGTTTTCTTTCAATTATCTCTATCCCTTTCACCCCCCAAATTTTATGTGTAGTTACAATCCAAAGTGGTACATCAAGGGACCTATCCTTATATAGAGATTCACCTTATCTTTAGTCTGCCCACAAGCCTAGAGGTGTTTTTATTGTGCCACTTGGATGAGGAGAGATTTTACATCTCCTCAAAAGGTGAAAATACAACTGACAATAGATATGTGAGTATGCAATATGGAACCCCACATGGGTTATACTAACTATGGTGAATATTCTCTTGGTTAAGGCACAAGTTAATATTAGCACAAGTTTAGTACTCTAACATCCCCCCTTAATTAACTTGGGGAGAAGATAAAACTCTAAAAAAAGAATCTTGATAATGAGGCTTGATCAGGTACTCATGTATAATCAAAATGGAGGAATTGTAGATAATCCCCCCTCAGTGACAACTTACTTGACCCCCTAACATATCTCAAAGAGACACATACTTGGATGTAGATAGAGGTTTGGTGAAGATATTGAAAACTTGGTATTCTATGTGTTAGAACTGAGGATTGACCACACAGTCTTAAATGAGCTATTAAATGAAGTGCATGTGAATCTTAATATGTTTAGTTCATTGGTGTTTCACTAGGTTGTAAGAACTGTGGATATCACTATGATTGTCATACCAAACTATAACGGGTTGTTTAGATGGAAATCCAAAATTAGATAAAATCTAATAGATCCAAAGAGTCTCTTGGCCTATGATAATATCTCCATGGTATTCAACCTCAGTCAAAGAGAGAGTAATAACATGTTTCTTCTTACTTAACCAAGTTATGGGACCAAATCCAAAATGAAATATGTGGCCAAAAGTGGATTTATGATCATCAATATTGCCTACCTAATCTAAATTAGTATAACCTAATAATTGATCTAAGACTCCTAATGTATACTCAATTCCATAATTGATTATGCCATAAATGTATCAAAGTATGCTCTTGGAAACTTACCAATGACTCTCACGGGTATCTTACATGAAGTGAGATATAAGTCCAATAACAAGTGAGATGTTTGGACAGATACGAGTCAAATAAGGAAGGATACCTACATCCTGTCTATACAAAATCTCTCCCCCACTAATTTGAATGTTATGGATGCATCTACATGGTTAGATCTTCTATATAAAATCAATGTAGTCTCTAAATTAAATATTTGCCACAAGTGGCTTCTATGACTCAAAGATGCCTCTTTTCAAAATTATTACTCAATTTAAGAAGTATGATAGGATGAAGGACTTGAGAGAATGAGGGTAACAAGGATTGATCTAATACCATGTAAAAATTATATGTGGGATACATGCAATTAACCCAGGCTCACCTTGACCAAAAAATAACCTTCTACTATTAAATAAATAAACTATATAGAAATATAGTTCTAATTATTTCCTACTTGTTTTCTTACAATACTCAAGCCTTGCCTTTTATTTATAAAATTTGAGGGAAGGTAAGGATAGTTCATTTGACAGTGAGAAATTGGTTCAATTTCCAAATGAATAGTTACCTACCATGTGTATAAATGTCAACATTAATACCTACAATGTTGACTCTTATTTAGATATGTGGGTGTGCAACATGAAAACCCACATGGGTTGTACTAACTATGGTGAAGCTTCCCTTGGTTAAGACCTAAGTTAAGCTTAGCACAAGTTTATTAATCTAACATTATTGAAATATAATTTCTATAATCTGATGATTGATATAAAATACTAATCCTAAATTCTTTCCACCTATTTCTAGTCCATATCTACTTACACATAGTAAACTTAGCTATGCATCATTTCTCTTTGGTATTTCAATCAATTGAACATATTTTAAATTTACTAATTTATATATTTAGCATATCTAAATATTATAATTTAGAATATTCATTTATCTGAGTTTATAATTAATTGAATTGTTATAGATTAGTTTATCACCCTTGTGCTTAAACTATTTCTATATTCTTAACCCTATTCCCACATATTCAAATTTAAGGTTAAACATTTTGAGAAACTGATCTTTGGTCTCCAAACCTTATGTTAACCTAGGATTTATTGATTTACTAATTTCTTGATCTTTGATTTAAAAATATTCAAAACCTACAAATTAGAATTGTATTTCCTACAATCATGTTTAATGTGGATAAATATAATATTTATTTCCTAGCACAATATATGATGGTAACATTATCAATAAATTTTACACCCTTTGGAATGTAGTTTAAGCCTTCCAAATTTGATGTAACATGGAAACACCTCATTTTTTTTTGAGAGGTGAATTTCTAGGTTAAAGGGCTAGCGCCCATTGATGAATCACTTAGGTTTAAACACTAATCTACCACTTTATAGGAAAATGGAGAGAACCCTACTCTAATGGAGGTGATGCACTAAATATGATTTGAACACTACCAACCAGTTGAAATTTCACTTCAAATAAGATACTAACCTACACATGACACTAATCCAAATCCACCTCTCTACATCAGTGTTTCTCATGAAGGTTGTGAAGAATGCTTGAGCTAGGAGGACTAGTCAAGAGGTCATGACATGACACTATTGAAAAGAATACTCACTAAACAATGAAACCTTACTTTTATACTTCAAGAGACTTGAAAAAAGGATTCAAAACTGATAATGAATGCTAAATAATGATAATCATGCCAAGGAAGCAAGACTATCACTTAACAAGACCAATTATCAAGCATGCATATTAAAACTAGTCCATGGAGAAGGTGAAACTAGAATATTCTCATTAGTCAAAAGATGAAAATGGGAATGAATTCACCATACCCATGTGGAGGATACAAAATTAAGCAATCAAGTATAAATATATATATATAAAGTGAGAGAAGAAGATGAAGGGCATAGGAGAGAGAGAGACAAGTGTTCAAAATGAGTTACATAAATAAGAAGGTATGAAACTACCTCATCAGATGCTCAAAGAAAAGTGTTAGTATTTTTAAGATTATATTCTACTCCAAGTGGTGTGGAAGTTTTAAAATTTGTTTGACACCTTGCCTAGCTCTCCAAAACTACCCTTTACCTTGGATTGTAGAATGACAAGTGGCCTTCTTGATGGTCATGTCATGTTGAGTTACATATTTTTTATGACCTTGATAGATTTAATCTAATCTATGAAGGTTCCTCACATCACATCATTATCTTTATAGGTGTCTAGAATTTTCTTTGTCTCACAAAGCCAAGCTATTGAGTTTTGTCACTGATGTTAATGGTACATCTTACATGAGGTTGATGTCATTGAGAGAGTGTGCCTAGTTGGCAATATATTGATATCACAAAGTAAATTGATGGAGTGTTGTCATTAAAATATGTTGTCATGAAATATAATTTTAAGTTAAAAGAGAGAATTTTAAGGAAACTAAGGCCTTATGGTTTCATGAAGGTACATGTCTTTGAGTAGCCTAAGGCTAGTCATGACATGAAAAAACCTTGTAAGAAGGTATGAACATGGTGGATTGGTGAGATGAGTGCATAAAATAATGAATGGATGTATGAGGTTGTTTGATCATGTATACAAGGTATTGGATCTCTCATGAGAGTCTCAGGGTGAGCCTATATGGGTAAGACCTTTAGGACAAGTCAACACCTAGACCACTCCTAGATCCTACCTAGCCTAATGAGGTATCATCATCTAGTTTCAAGGCATGTGAAGGATGTATGGTAGTGTTTAAACATGAGATAGGTTTCTTGAGTATGTAATTGAGGTGAAAAGTTCATGGAAATAGGCATGGTCTTTTTTAAGGCCTAATGTGGTTTGCAGGTTAAGGTCTAAGAGAGCAGAGAGAGAGAGTGTGACCTAATGAGGGGTCATGATCAATTTTCAATATGTTTAAGCTCTTATAAGAGTTTTTAGAGTTGAAATATGTTGTTTCAAGGTTGTTCATTCATTTTAAGGTCATAATTTTAAGGATGAGGCATGAAAAGTGGTTTTGAGGTCTCTCAAGTATTTAGAATGAAGGGTTTTCAACTCGAGAAGGATTTTCTTGTGCTCATTAGATTTTAAAGCCTTTTAATGGTAACATAAGATATAAATGGTATATGGGGAAGGCTATTAGCTCAAAATTATATGAATTTGTTTTTAGATTGAAAGCATAGTATTTATTAATGATTGTTAAGAATGGAAATAGGTTTAAACCCACTTAAAACCCTAATAAGGACCCAATGTTGAAGATGTTGATCAAAAGTGCCCAGAATGGATTGGTATGCTCAAGTAATATATTTAAGGTTATATTTAATTCTACCAAACACCCTTAGGTGTGATTAAATTGTCAGGTGTGTGATTAAACCCTATAAGAAAGTATTAATTTCTTAGAGATTTGGTGTAGCAGTCAGAGTTGACCAAGTCAAAGTATGAAAATGGATGAAGGTTGAAGATTGAGAATTATTTTTCACGTCCATGAACATTTTTGGATAGGTTATATCCCTCAAGTGTGTTAAACCAGTCATCTAAGTTATCCAATCACTAACAAGCCTAATGGCAAAAATAGTGAGAAGATGATTAGGAATATGTTATCATGATAGAGTGATGAAACCAAGTGCATGGATATATTGTTTAGGAATTTTAAGATATGTTCATGTTTGGTATAAGTTTTTAAATTTATTAAAAATAGTGAAAATTTTACTCATAAGTTGACCTGTCTAGTTCATATGAGACAATGAGATATAAAATCATAAGATTGGTTTGCAAGACTAATATTTGACATTTGAACATAGTATATTTATATCTAATAATTATTTAATGATATAATATGATGATATACATGCATCATAAGTCATTAAATATGTCTATATAGGTGTTGGAGGTCTGAGTCACCATGACTCATCTTTGAGGAAAACTAGTAGTTCTAAGTGAGTGAGTTGCAGAGGTGTTTTTGACGCTCTATGCCCTGTGTGATGAAGTCTAATGAAATTGGTAAAGTTTTTGAGGTCTTGTAGGTTTTATGTATTTTATTTATTATCATTATTTTGTGGCTAAATAATTTTTTATCTTCAATTGTTCAAGATAGGCCTTTCTGTGGGTGTGAAGGCCTAATGTAAACAATACTAATAGTGTGCTTCAAGTGGTGGTTGGAGATAAAAAGTGTCATGAAACTAATATGATCTTAGTGGGGGTACATTTGAGTGATATATGGACTGTTGTTTTTATGTATGGAGTTTAAAATCATTCCAAGGAGTTCAAAGGGTAACATGTACTAATGAAGGCCTAATTGAATTAGGTCTCCTTAAGACTTAAAAGAGGTTTTGGTATTTTAAGTTGTGACAAACCTATTGAAATGATTGATTAATGTATTGTAAAGGTAATCTGTTTGTGTAAGTGTATATGTCTAACCAATAGTTTTGTGAGCTATAGGATTGTATAATAACAAGAGCTAATAGGCCTAATTGACTAGTTAGTTGTAGTGAAAGTGTAAGCGAAGGATATAACACATTAAAGAGAAAAAGGTCTTGTAGACCATCAGAGGGATGTAGAGAAACTATCATAAATATATAATAAGGTTAATAAGTATAAAGTGTTAGGGTTTTGTCAATGATGTCTCCTAGGTGACCAAGGATGTTGATGAGGTGTCATGTGTGCTAGAATGACAATGACAAAGTATGCTTCAGTGTTCTTAAATAGTTCTTTAGTGTTTGACTTGGATAGGTAGATGATGGATGTCATTAATGGTATGTTCATATTTAAGAGAACCTATGGGGTTTTTTGAGTTCTTGGAGTGCTTGTGGAAGTGAAAGGAATTCATCAAAGCAATCCTATAAGTGTCTAGGTTCAAGTAGTCATCTTGGTAGACAAGGTTGAGTAATCAATTTGATGATGTCATATTTCACACATGTGAAGGTTTTAGGAGAAATTTGATATATGGATAGATTACCCTATGAGAGGAAATCATATGTTCCATGTTTCAAGTCTAGATATTGATCATATAAAAATTTATAATGGTGTAAATTTGGCCTCTCAAACATAGTTCACCAATTTTCTATACTTAGCCAAATTTACAAAAGGAGATCTAACAATGAGCATTTAAAACATCTATGACAAGTAATTAATATAACCATATAAGGATCTAACAGAGCATGTGATATTTTTAGATAGTGATACAATGGTGTGTACTAATTTAATATGTCAAAGTGTTCTCAAAATCCACAAAAGGTTACCAAGCGGTAGAAGTTCATTGAAGACTGGATGTAGGGTGCGTAGAGGGCATGTGGGGCTGCCAAGTGGTTTTATCTTGGAAGCAAAGATCTAAGATCAATGGTGAGTGATGCAAGGTAAATACAAAGATAATTTTTAGGATATTTATGGAGTGAATTTGACAATTTTTTAAAGGGCACGAGATGAATACACGTGTTTGTAGATGTTTTTGCATTAACCAGTGACCATTGGCATTCGAATTAGCAAAGGGAAAAACTAGTCTGCAGTATTTTACTAATATCAGTTTATCTAGGATGAATTTGAAGGTGACTTAAAAATAAATTTTTAATAGGAATTCAAGTTTCATATAGAGAAGTGATTTATAAGGTTTGAATATTTGTACAGTCAAATATATTAAGCTCCAAAGTTGATTATGTGTTTGACCATATTCTGCAAGTGACTGAGAAGGATAATTGAGTTGTTCTTGATATTATTTTGATGTTTAAAGATGAATTAACTATTTTATAGTGTTTTAGACTCCATGAATAATATATTTATATATTTTTTAAATTTTACCAATCCATATTCAATATGAACAAAGGCTTAGAAGTTGATTGTGTTTATTGAATGCATTGACATCATATTGTAGAGGTAAGTTGAAGGTGTTCTGAGTAGATTTAAGGAATTAAATGAGTATGGAGATGTTATATAAGTATATAAGGCTCATGAGAAATAATATTTTTTCATACTTTACCCTTGATTAGATATAGAGAGTCAAAATATTATAACTATATTTTGACTATGTGTGACCAACCTGAGTGGTCATTTTGAGAGAGTTGTTTTTAGTGCTTAGAGATTGTGTTGAAGCATCTAGAGAAAAAGGAGGTATTTTAAAGTTCATGAAGGGGTAACCAATGTGATTTAATCATATGGATATTTCAGATATTTGAGTGCTTACTTTAGAAGTTTTAGACTGTGTTTTTTATATATGAAGGCCTATAGAGTGAGGAGACCTAATTGGTAGGTTAAATTGTTAAGTTTGTGTTCCAAGTGGAGTGAACCCATATGAGAGTGATAAAAATGATATTAGAGAAAAATTTTATGTGTTCAAATAATTGGTGAAGGATGAAGGTGGTCCAAGTAGTCTCACATGTAATGTGTGAGTATGAAGGCATAATTATTTTAGGTCTCACCAAGACCTAATGGTGGTTTGGGGATAATGAGGTATTAGCTGACCTAAGGAGTGTGTGTGGTTATTAAATTTAACATGTATAAGGAAATATTTAAAAGGTATAATAATTATGGTAATCATCTTGGCTGACCAAGATGGATTATACCAAGAGAGTGGTATAAATACAAGGCATTATTGGCCTATTTATGCTAGTTGAGGAAGCACAGAGTTAAGAAAAGCAGAGAACCTTTGAAAGATAAGGTAAAAGTTAGTGAGGAACATGAGAGATAAAATAGGATCAGTAATGTTTATCTAATCAGTCTGATGCAGGTGGATACATAGGTCATTGGACCTAATGAGCCTAGAAGAGGTAGATTGAGCGAGTGAGCCCTTGAGACTGTTTGGATTAAAGAGTGAAGGTGAAGAGTGTAAGCAAAGGTGGTGATCATCAGTTTAAGAGTATAAATAGGTGTTAAATAGGATATTTTCAAGGTATATGGGTGGGTTCTTGGTTGCCTAGGGGGTTGGTTCCTCATTATAAGGTGAAAATTGCTAAAAGGTCTAGTTATTGTGGGTATTCATCTAGACAGGGGTAGTAACTCCTTGTGGGATTGGTGTCTCACTAAATTAAGGGATGGGTATTCCTTGATAGATTAGTACTATTTTGAATTGGGTATTTTAATTATATGAATATAATCCATCTTGTAGGGTTCTATGGGTTTTATCCCTTAAGAGGGTTTCCCATATATGTCATGTGTTATATGTTTGATCTTGATATATCTTCTTTGTTCATTGAAATGGTTGATTTTATATGATTCATGATTGTATGTGATAAATAATTAAGAGTTTAAAATTATAGTTATATTATCTATCATCACTGATTCACCCCCCAATTGATTGTACCTCTAATAATTGGTATCAAAGCAGGACCTTATGTGCAAGTTTAACCACTTGAAGGTGATCCAAGGTAAAATATGGGTAGTCAACAAATGTAAGGAAACTTTTCAACTAAGGATTTAACGATGTTAAAAAGGTCCAATTATTATTTTTAGAGTGAAGGATGAAGACCTAAATCATGTAAATAGGGTTTGGCATTTGGTAATCTATTGTGGATGGATATTCAACCCCCTCAACCCCTACAACTAGTGCAACTGATAAAAAGTTGTGTGAGAGCAATTCTAAGGCAATGAATGTCATCACTTGTGGTCTTTCAAACACTTATTACATGAATTTAATCCATTTTAAATATTCTAAATATACATGGGATAAATTATAGATAATTTATGAAGAGGATTAAAATTTCAAGTTAGCCAAGTTACAGACTTACCAAAGGCAATTTGAGAGTCTCAAGATGAAGGAAGAGGATTTCGTGACATCATTTATATAGAGAGATGATGAGATTATGAAAATCATTAGAGGTATAGGAGAGGAGATTGAAGAAGCTACTATTGTGCAAAAGGTATTAAGGTCTCTTACCCTCAAATTTGATTCAAAGGTTTCTTCCATAGAAGAGAGTCATAATCTCAAAAAAATGAAGATGGATGAACTACATGGTACTTTTATAGCATATGAGATGAGAGTCAATGATGACAAAACACCAAATAAGGAATCATAATTCAAGATAGAAATGAATCCAAAAAAGAAGAGAACTCAAGGTAAGGAAGTCAAGTATGATGATATTAAAGAAGATGAACTAATTACTTTGTTTACAAGGAAATTGAAAATAAGTTCAGGCAAGTATAAGGGTAAACTACCCTTCAAATGCTTCAATTGTGGAGAGGTAGGACACTTTGCCAATAAGTGCCATCATAAGTGTAATAAGTATGATGATGAAGAGCATGATGAAGACCAATATGAAGGCAAGAAGACATTCATGTTTGATAAGAGGAAGAAAGGATTCAAGAAGTATAATGATAAGAATATTCTCTATACTAATGAAGACTGTAGATCATCAGATGAGAGTGAAGACAATGCTTCTGAGTTTGATAATGAATATGATGGTCATGTTGAAGATGAAGTCCTCTACATGGCTGAGGAAGGAAGTTGCTCATATCAAAAAGAGTTTACTTGGAGTGATACAGATAATGAAGAAGATAAGGAGGACTATGAGACTAAGTTGATGAATTCACTTCAAGAAATGAAGATTGAGAAAAAGAAAAATAAGAAGTTGAATTTACATATGAAGGAATATGTGGATCAATTTAGTATGTATGAGGCTAGAATGGATGGAGACTCCAAAGATCATAAAGGTATAGTCAAGCATCTAAATGGTCAATTCAAAATCTTTTTAAAAAGCCTTAAAGCTAAAAAAGATGAGTGTTTAAGGTATGTGATTGAAAATAAGTCATTGAAAGATGAGTTAGAAAAGACATCTATTAAGATGAAGTCACTTGAGATGTTTGAAAAGAGATCAAGTGATCTAGATAACATTCTAAATAGTCAAAAGCATGCTAGTGATAGAACTAGATTTGGTTACAAAGAAAAATAAAATATCGTAACACAAAATAAGGTGAAGACTAATGTGAACAAAGACAACCAGACCTTGAGGGTCAATAATCAGTCTTGTAATGAATATGTTGGTAGAATGAGGTATTCAAATTTTAATAGTAACTACTATAATTACAATCAATTTGGTCATAGGGATAGAGAGTGTAGAAGACTTGCTAAGAATAAGTGGAATCATCATTCAAATATTATGAACAAATTTGAGTGATTTATTTGTTATGACATAGGCCATCAAGTCAAAGTAAGTTAAATTAGACTCCTAAAGTGCAAAGAAGAAGACAAGTTAACTTATGGAAACCAAAAATGAAAGGTGTGAGACATAATGAGTCTACAAGTCCAAGTGGTCATTTTGTTGAAGTGAATAATACTAAAAAGTTTGAATAGAATTAGAATATCTCATTATCTACTCATTTGGGAATGAAGAGACCAAGCTCAAGGAGAAGAATAAGGTATCGGTTGAGACTAGTTTTGAGCTATATATGAATATAAGTGAACATCATGTTGTTGTTGAGCATGTTTTATGTAAAGAACATTAGTTATCAATGCCTAGTGATGAGGTTCTTTCTTTAGATGAAGAGGTGTGTCATGAATCTATATTGTCTCCATGTGTTATCAATTCAATCTTAGAAAAGAAGGAGAATGTTGTAGTAGATGAGCAAATATTTCTCTTAAGCCTAAGAAGAAGAAGAACTATCATTTTTAGATGTCTAAGGAAGAGAAGGAATATGAGGAGTTATGGGCAACTCCTAGTTTCACATTGTTTTAGGAAATTTTGGGTTAGGATGTCTCTACCTATGCTTATTAGGGTACATCTTTCTTGTGGAGAATCAAGTAAGTCTGCTCAAGGTGTGATCAGGGTTTTTGGTTCTGAAGGTAAGAACTTGTCAATTTCTTTTATTTCAAGTGATTGGTTAAAATGATGAAGACTGAAGGCAAGGTTGGTATAGAGTATGAGGAGAATGTGTTTTCATATTTTTTGTATCATGAAGAAGGTCTTAGAGTTATGTATATGAAAAATTATGTCTATCATAGAGTTCAAAGTGTTCTGAAGATGAATTAGTTCCATGAGAGTTATTTGAAAAGGTTCTAAACCATGATGGCTTGTAGAAAATAAAGGGAAATTATTTTGAGATCCATATGAGAGTTATTCATGTATGGTTTAGTTGTTTATGTTGATCTAATGAAGATATGAGTTTTATTGGTGGTTTCATAAGGATATTGACTGAGTGTGAATAGTGTTCAAGAGTTGCTAGCAGATTTAGTTCATTAAGAAGACTTGTTAAAGATGCTTTTCAAATAGAGCATGGAGTTAGGGGGAACTAAATCAGATAGTTAGAGAGGATTGAATGGGTGTGCATAATGTAAGGGGTTGTCCCTCTTAATTTTTTCAAGGTGATTTCAAGCAATTTTTTTGTTGCTCTTATATGTTTTGTCTTTGTAGAATAGATTTTGATAAATGAAGAGTGTAGTCATGGAGCATGTTTAAGAAGCTCAAGGTAAGAATAGGAATGCAAAATGTTAAGGGGACTCTATATCATATTTTATAGGTGGCCCTTTCCTATTATTGTTCCTTTAAGTCTTTTTAGGTCCACAGGATCATAAGTTGAACCCACTTTGTCATTATGTCAAAGGGGGAGAAAGTTCTTGAAGAGAGAGACAGAGTTTGAGAATAAGCTTTGTAATAGTGTTAACATCAATGATAAAGGGGGATATTGCTGGAGGTTTCTCAATTATGTCTCCAAGGTGACCAAGGATGTTGATGATGTGTCATGTGTGCTATAATGACAATGACAAAGTGTACTTCAGTGTTCTTCCATAATTATTCAATGTTTGACTTGGATAGGTAGATGGTGGATGTTATTGATGGTATGGCCATGTTGTAAATACCATACGGTGTGTTTTGAGTGCTTTGAGTTCTTGTGGAAGTGAAATTAATTCATCAAAGTAGTCATATGAGTGTTTAGGTTCAAGTAGTCATCTTAGCAGAAAAGGCTAAGTAAGCAATTTGATGATGTCATATTTCATACGCGTGAAGGTTTTAGGAGTAGTTTGATACATGGATGGATTCCCATATGAGATGAGATCTTATGCTCCATGTTTCAAGTTTGAACATTGAGTGTAGAAAAATTTATCATAGTTTAAATTTGGCCTCTCAAACAGAGTTCATTAAGTTTCTATACTTAGCTAAATTTGCAAGAGGAGATCTAACGGTGAACATTAAAAAGATCTATGGTGAACAATTAATCTAACTAGATAAGGATCTAATAGAGAATTTTATTTTATTAAATAGTGATCCAATGGTGTGTATTAATTTAATATGTCAAAGGATGCTCAGAAGGCATGTAGGGTTGCCAAGTGGTAGAAGTTCATTGAAGATTGGATGTAGGGTGTGTAGAGGGCATGTGGGGCTGCCATGTGGCTTGAGATTGGAAGAAAAGATCTAAGATCAATGACAACAGATAAAAGGTAAATAAAAATATACTCTTGAGGATATCAATAAAGTTTGTTTAAGAAATTTTTGTGAGGACATGAGATGAAGACATGTGTCTGTAGATGTTTTTGCATTAACCAGTGACCATTGGCATTTGAATTAGAAAAGGGAAAAACTAATCTACAATATTTTACTAATATATTTTGATCTAGGATTAATTTTAAGGTGATGTAAAAATAAAAATTTAATAGGGATTTAAGGTACATCCATAGAAGTGAGTTAAAAGGTTTGAATTTTTGTATAGTCAAAAATATAAGCTCTAAAGTTGATTGTGTTTGACCATGTTTTGCAAGTGACCCAAGAAGGATAATTGAGTTTTTCTTGATATTTTGATGTTTCAAGATTAAATAGCTATTTTATAGTGTTTTATACTCCATGAAGACTATTTTTATGGATTTTTGAGGTTTTACCAATCCATATTTAGTATGAATAAAGCCTTAGAATTTGACTGTGTTTATTGAATGTACTGAAAATTTAAGTGACCATATTATAGAGGTAAGTTGAAGGTGTTATGAGCATATTTAAAGAATAAAATGAGTATGGAGATTTTATATAAGTCTTTAATTATTATGAGAAGGCATCAGATTGCATATTTTGCCCCTGATGAGATATGGAAAGTCAAAATAGTATAACTATATTTTGACTATGTGACCAGCCTGAGTGGTCATTTTGAGAGAGTTATTTTTAGTGACTAGAATTTGTGTTGAAGTTTATAGATCACATGGAGGTGTTTTATAAGTATTGAAGGGTTCATCCATGTGGTATAGTCATATGTATATGTGAAAGAATTTAATGTTTTCTTTAGAAGTTTGAGACTGTTTTTTGTGTATGAAGGCCTAAAGAATGAGGAAACCTAATTGGTAGGTTCAATTGTTGAGTTGGTGTTCCAAGTGGCATGAACCAATATGAGAGTGATAAATGTGATATTGTATATAGGTATGATATTTTAAAATCATTATTAATGGATGAAGGTGGTCCAAGTAGTCTTACATGTAACGTGAGAATATGAAGGCCTAATTGTTTTAGGTCTCACCAAGACCTAATGTTGGTTTGGTGATAATGAGGTATTATCCAACCTAAGGAATATGTGGTTATTAAAATTAATATATATAAGGACCTATTTCAAAGGTATAACAAGTATGGTAATAATCTTTTTTGACCAAGATGGGTTATACCAAGAGAGTAGTATAAATACAAGGCATTGTTGGCCTATTTGTGCTAGTTGAGGAAGTGTGGAGTTAAGTGAAGTAGAGAACCTTTAAAAAATAAGGTATAGGTCATTTAGGAACATAATATATAAAATAGGATCATTAATTTTTATTTTATCAAGCTGATTTAGGTGGATACACAATTCATTCGACCTAATGAGCCTAGAAGAGGCCGATTAAGCAAGTGAGCCCTTGAGATTGTTTGGGTGAAAGAGTGAAGCTGAAGAGTGAAAACAAAGGTGGTCATAATCATTTTAAGATTATAAATAGGTGTTCAAGATGATGTGTTCAAGGTACCTAGGTGGGGTTTTGGTTGGCTAGGGGGTTGGTTCCTCCTTGCAAGGTGAAACTTGTTAAAAGGTCTAGTTGTTGTGGGTGTTTAACTAGACAAGGGTAGTAGCTCCTTGTGGGCTTAATGTCTCATTAAATTAAGGATTGGATATTCCTTGATAATTTGGTGTTGGTATAAATTGGATCTTATCATTATAAAATTGTATTCCATCTTGCAAAGTTTAGTGGGTTTTATCCCCCAAGAGGGTTTCCCATATATGTCATGTGTTGTGTGCATGATCTTGTTATATCTTCTTTATTCATTACAATGGTTAATTTCTATGATTAATGATTGTATGTGATGAATGATTAAGAGTTTTTAAATGGAATTGGATTATATAACATCACTGATTCACCCCATAGTTATTGTACCTCTAACATGAAGAACAAGGTTATATGACTTAATCAATATTGAAGAGACCTAGTTGAGTGAAGAGGCCTAGAAGGGAGTTTGAGAGGGATAATAATGTGAAAATATGAAGATATGGTCATCATTTGTTAGTTTAGAAACATATTTTTTTTAAGGTGATCAAAATTATTAGGTCATTGAGTTAGTGCTAAGTCATCTAGGGGGTTGGTGTTTCCTTATAAATGGATGTTTGTCTAGTTGGGGTTGGTGCTCTATGTGGAGTTGGTGATTCACCCAAATTGGTTTTTATCTTATAAGACTATATTCCATTTGTAGAGATCTATGGGTATTATTTACCTTAAGGTTTTCCCACACATATGATGTGTTCTTGTGATTCATGCTTATATGGATAGTTGATTTTGCTTGCTAGATCTATATGTTTATTTGAATGATTCATGATTGGTTAAGTGTAATTGAAAGAAAGGTTTTTGAAGATTGATTCACCCCCACCTCTCAGTAATTATGCTTCCATAAATTAGTATCATATCCTGGTCCTTTGAATCAAGTCTAAGAGCTTGAAGGTGATCCTAAGAAGCACAAGATGTCTAGTAATCAAAAAGAAAAAGACAACATGTATGATGAAGAAGTCTCTATGATAGTGAAGAAGGAGAAGCTAAAGTAGAACTTGAAACTAAGTGCATAAGTGGCCTTGATGATTTGAAACATCAAATATTTTAGGAAGCAGTTAGAAGGTGTCAATGCAAGGTTAAGATCAAATGAAGTTGAGTATGACTAGTGGAAGATAGCGGTAGATTCTTTGAAGGTTGAGCATGAACAATTCATAGGCAAAATGAGAAAGTTTGAGAAGGAGCATGAAAATTCAAAACAAATCAAGAGTACCAACATGAAAATACCAATCAAATAGTCTAATGTAATAAATGATAAGTTATTATGGGACCATGGGAAAATGAATGATCAGTCAAGAGGTAAGTACAATTTTTTTGTTTAATATAGTTGTCATGATATAGGACACATTGTAAGATTATATTTTAATAGAGTTAGAAGGCCCTCAATATTAAAAAATATATACGATGCTCCTATAATGTATGATAAGGGTCAAACATTGGTATGGAAGCCAATGCAAGTTAGGACTGATCATATTGAGACCAAGATTCAAGATGGACATTTTCCAAGGAGGAATAGAAGACTAAAATGGATTTTATGCTAGCTCTTACTGCCTTTCATATTCAAGATGAAGGCATGAAATGGTATATAGATAGTGGTTTCTTAAGCCACATGACATGAGACAAAAATAAGTTCATCTCATTAAAGAAGAATGCTATAGGAACAGTAAGGTTTAGAGACAACACCACTACCAATATAGTTGGTAAGGGTATCTTGAGTTTGGACAATGGGAAGATCAAGAGATAAAATGTGTTATATGTGAAAGGTTTGAAACATAGCCTTCTTTATGTAATTCAAATTTGAAATCAAGGACACACATTAACCTTTCATGATAGAGGGTGTGAGACAAGGAAAACTAAATCAAAAAGACTAATTGCTAATGCTAAGAGGAATGAGAACAATCTATGTCTTGAATGAGATCAAAAAGAAGAGATTATTTATTATAAATATGGATGAAATTTGGATATGGAAAATAAGGTTTGGTCACCTAAAATTTGACAATATAATCAATATAAGCACTAATAAGTCTGTGAAAAACATGCCTAAGATCACCAAACCTACAAACATATTATTGATCAATTTTGACCCTTGATGAAAATTGGTAACCCCTAATTTTTTTTAATTTTTATAAGTTAATTCATGTCCTATATGGGCATACTTTTATTCTAAAACATTTACTTATTCATATCCTACCCTTGGTCCAAGTCTAGGCCTAAAACTAGTTAAGTCAAAGAAGGTCAACTCTAGTCAAATAGAGTCAGACCTGGTAAAAGAGTGTAAATATGAATTTTATGTCCTATTTTTATTTATAAAATGTTTTAATATCATTTTATACAATTTATTTTCATATCTCACTCTTAATGTGCAAAAAAGAGCTTGTGGACCCACTTTGAGCTAGATTCAAGGGCTTGTACGAATGGCAAGTGGCATAAGGTGAGATCCAAGCTAAGGATAAATGTGGAAAAGGTAAAAATAATTAATTTTTAGGTTTTTGTAGGATAATATTAATTTATAACTTATAAAGGGTAGTTTCTCCTTAAATTTAGGCCCTTTTGGGCACTTGTATGACCACCACCATCTGATCTTCAGCTAAAAACATGGGTGGAGAGTCTCTTTATCTCCCCACATCCATTTTCATGATCAGAATTGAATGAGAGAAAAAAAAAACTCTTCTACAACTCATTTTCCCATTCTCTCCTCTTGGCACATAAAGAAGGCTCAACTTCAAACATTTGGTACGGAAGGCACATGCAAAGTTGGAGGGAGTGCTTCTATAGGTGGATTTTAATTTGAATGTAATTCATTTTAATATTAGGATTTTGTGTTTTGGTGTCCCCTATTTTATTAAAAATTTCTAACAATCCAATTAGATTTTTGAATAATTACATACAAGAGGGGTAAAATTATGCATATGTTTTGAGTTTTCAGTGATCCTTGGAGTTGAGTGAGATTGATAGGGTGTCTTTAGGTTGGAATAAGGACCTCTTACTAAATTATAAACTATATATATTGATAGGGTGTATTTAGGTTGGAATAAGTCCCTCTTACTAATGTTTCAAATATCTAACATTTCACTTCTTTGTGCTTGAAGGATTGGCAAAGAAAGGTGTTAATTTCTTGTAGTTTGTAAGGTTAAATGCAATTAATGTGTTCTCCAACATCTAGGAGAGCTCCATGATGGTGATAACATGTTTTATTTTCATTCATAAGGGATATTGCCATGTTTCCATCTAGTGTAAATCTCAACTATTACCATTCTAAGGCTAATTGACTCATTTTTGCATGTTTCACTATCTTGTCAAGCTCAACCAAGCTGTACCTGTCCATGAGAGGTGTACAGAATTGAAAGAGGAGGGAAGGATAGGGTGAAATCCATATAAATTTCATTAACTCAAATAAGTCATGCTTTACATATCCAAGTTCCAAGATGCTACATAAACCACTATCACTGCAAGAGAGACCTTTTCAACTTTGGGTTCCCAGTCCCTAAAAGGTAAAAATAGAGGTCCTGGGCCTTTTTTGACTTAACATTTGAAGTGGTAGATGGAAAATTTCTCCTTCTCTAATGCTTTGGACTTATATCCCTATGTGCCTAGTATGATCATGTCAAATTTAAAGGCTAAAGGATCAGTGGAAGAGGTACTTTGAGTCCTTGTAAAATGGCAAAAACACATTGAAACTAAGCAGTCATATCTACAGGATTCTAAGGGAGTTTGGATGCTTGCACTATGTGTAGAAGTCTTAGGCCTTATCCAATGATGGGAAACATTCCCAAATGGTACAAATTCCATTATTGAATATTTGGTTGACAATGGGTGATGATGATATTTGAAATGACCTTTGGAGGTCATACCCTATCTATACAGTTGGGGAGAAAGGGTAGTGAGGGTAAAAGGTTTTAAATTGGTTGGTTTTCCCTTTGTTTTAAGTGATTCAAAAGGTTAATTAGGATAAGTGGGCTTAGTATAAACTAAATAAATAAGGAGAGGGACCTAAATCCTCCCTTTGTTCCCTAATTCACCCTATATCTCACTTATAGGCTTGATTAATACAAGTACCTTTAGGTAAAGAAGGCAAAGCTAGTGAAATGACCATGATCATGATGAGATAAAGGAAGTTTTGATGGTTTTTAAGAAAAAAAACACCCTCATGACATCAATTCCACTATGATCAGGCCCACCTTGATCTATAGGGCATCTACAAGCAAAACATGAGAGGAAAATGACCACCTAAAATCAAGCAAATAGTGGGATGGAAATCAAGGTACTCGGAGAGGTTTCAAGGCATTGTTAGGACTAGAAGGAGAGTGTAATGGAAAACTAGATGATTGATGAACATAGATAAGTTATGAATTACTAATAAAAGGAAAATTTGATGACTTTATCTCTCAAAATCATCTACAATCATAATGTTAAAACTGTCCCATCCCATACAAGCAGTGAACAAGTGGAACAAGTGGAGAAATGCTAGGAGAGATCAAAGGTGATAATTTTGAAGCATATTTAAATTATACATGGGAGTGATCCAAATATAATTTTAATCACATTTTTAACATTATGGAGACTCTTTTGACCCAAAATGAATCCCCTATTTTAGGATTGTCTCAGTCAGGCAAGGTCATAAGCATGAAGAAGGAACATGTGAATTTTGATGCCTAAGAGAAAGGGAGAACTTATAAATAATGTAATATGAAATATCATGTCCAAATAAAATGGATTGAATTTATAATTCATCCTCAACCATGAAAGGCACCTTGTATATAAGCACACTTGCCTCAGGCTGTATAGATTAGTTTGTCTAGGTCTCATTCTAAAGAGCAAAAAGGGGTTTTCATATGAAAACAAGTTATCCAGATTTTTTGAAAGCTAAAAAATATTTAATTAGACATTATAATAATTCTCCAAGATCCCTCAACATGGATATTTTCATGGAAGTTGAGTTTATATGCCAATATGGGTGAAATCATGCAAAAATAGGGTCTTTTTGTGACCTTTTTTGGGAAGATTAAGTTGGTTTGGGTGGTTAGACATGGAATCTAGTAAAAAAAATTGGTAAAAATGACAATAATGACCTCATATAGATTTAAAAACATTCAATTTTCATGTAATAATAGACATAATACCCACTATTTTGTCTCAGACCTACCTTAGTCCATGCATGCAAGAAAGGGACCAGTTTTGGGAAATCTTGCAAATGGAAGGCTTTTACTAAGTCTGAGCACAAGAGATGATTTATAAATATGGAATAAACCTATGCTGACCTAAAAAACCAAACTATAATTTTTTTAAATTGTTTTTTTGGTCCACACAAGGAGCTTTGCATGAAGGGATAGTGGGAAAACATGTTTTCCCAACCCCAAGCAAGGTGTCAACTTAAAATCCACACCTCCTAGGGACTTATAATGATTTTTTTCATGTTTTTATGGTAACATAGGATGTTCAAATACTTTATGGGTCCATTTAAGAAATAAATTTCCATCTTTTGGTTCACAATGGGTAAGCAGGCTACTTGGCAAGGCATGACTCTTCCTCCAAAATAGGGGTGACTTGCACTTTGGGGTCTTTCAAAGCCCTCAAAATGATTTATACATGTTTTTAGGAAATTAAAAAATATATATATGTGCTTTTTTTTTATCATTTAAACACCATTAGAATCAAATTTGAAGTCCAGGTGTGCTAGAGCCCTCATAGAATGCAATAATTCAATTTGAAGGCCACTTTCTTGTGCTTATAACTTCTCCAAATATTTTAATGAGACCTAAAGGATTTTATGATAGTTTAAGGGGGTAATTTAGGTCACAAATTTTTAATTTTTAATAGGAAATGGCTATGAACAAAGGCTAAGACCAAAAAGCCGCTTAAACCCTCCTAAAACCCTTTGGCAGACCTGATGGTGAAAATCAGTCTAGAAGTGATACAAAATGAGAAAATTGGACAAGGGGTATAAAATTAAAGTTGTAGAGGACATTACTAGGATTCCACACATATAAATTTTTTGTATGGATCCATACAGAACAAGGGATAAAAGGGCTTATTTACACCATTTTTATGGTGTATGATTTGTAGGGAGATTTGAAAGATGAAATAATATTTTAGAGGAATATATACACTTTATATAACTAAAAAAATTAATTTAAACCTATGAAAATTATACTAAGTGTCATAAACAGGCTTCCACATTTGGCCACTTAGTAAGCCAAGTAGTGAACTTTAAGGCAAAGTGATGAAAAGTGGTGAAGAGGTATTTTTAAAGGATTTTTATTTAAAATAATGATTTATAGGGAATTAAAAGGTGTTATACCACATATTTTATGAAATTTTTTGTAGGTTTGGAAGATTTGGAGTGCCAAGTAGAAAGGGTACATGGAATGAGCACTTTGAAAACTACCTAAGATGATTGTGCATGTCCACAACAATAGGAATCATCAGAGACCAAAAAAATTCATGGATGATGTTTTTAATAACCCATAATATATTTTATAATAATCATACTTCAGGTTTTGTATAGAAAAGATGATTTTTGGAAGGCTACTCCAATAGGCAGTTTTATGTGCAAAATTGGCAATTTTGTGCCACTTTTCACCTTCTTTGTAACTTATGTATAAAATTTTACCTCCTAACTTGGAATGGATCACCTAATTCATATTTAACATGAAAATTTATCTACATTTTCCATATGGACACATTTTCAAGTTACCCTTGGACTTCTCTCTCTCTCTCTCCTCTCAAACTCTATAAGAGTTGGCCATTTTGGCATTGTATGTATGCTCCACCAGAGTATGGTGAAGATCTGATAAATTTTACACCTTTAGATAAATAAAAAGAATAATTTTTTACCTCTCTCATATTTTTTCATAGTGTGTTATACTTGAATTTGGATTTTGTTTAGTGAAAACTATGGATTCCTTAGCTTTGTCCTTCATTCTTGCACCAATTTTCAGTCTTTTCTTGCAGGGCATGTGAAGTGTTCAAAAAATATTTATGGTTTATGTGAGAAATATTTTAATTAGTTTCACCTAATACCTCTTTTATATTTATCCTAACCTTATATATCATCTAGGACCCTACAATGTAGTATTGATGCAAGAAGACATAGATTTGGGAAAGTGTGTCTAGTTATTTTCATTGGTTTTAAGTGTGTAGTACAAGTTCATTGGAAGCCATAAAAAATATTTTTTGTATCACCTATATACTTTAGGTTTAATTCATTCCATTCTTACCCCTTTTCCACCCCAAGAGTTATTAAAAGTAGAAACATGAAATCAAATGGTACATCAAGGGGAGCTAGCCCCTAATCTAGAGATTCACACCATGATAGGGATACCCACAACCCTGGAGTATTTCCATGGTGCCACTTTAATGAGGAGAATTTATTCCCATCTCATAAATTGTTTTAATTCAAGTAAAAACATTTTTTGGCACACTTGGTGGGACTATTAAGTCCATTCCTTAGAGAGTTTTGGTGTTCTCTTCAAGACATCAGCCTTTAGAGGTAATTTCAACAACATCAATGGTGACTCCACATACACATCTTCTGGTTGAGAATTCTAGGGATATCAATTGATTTTTTTTTTTTCAATACTATTTTTTGAATTCACTCATGGAGATTGGTGAGTTTGAGCTTATTTTAACCTAAGTTGAAGAGCTATGTCCAGCCTTGCCTTTTCCTCTTGGCTATGAGCAAGTTCTTGTCTAACCTTATCATGATCCTCATCAAGCATATGATACAAATGGTCAGACCCATAAATTTTGTAGTTATAATCCAATCCCTTCTATTTCCAATTTCAAGATAACTCTCTGTAGTTACCAAGAGTATATGCTAGATTTTGAAACTAGATATGGTTGTGGTGAAATTATACCTAGTGTTTGTATTAAGAATGTGAGGAATGCCTTGGAACAAATCAAGGAGTGGATACCTATAGAGGGGGATAATTGGCCCAACCTTACCTATGAAATTATTGATGTGTGTGTTTTGATATTAAATATAGAGTAAATATTGATAGTTTATGAACAAATTCCACCTTGTCAACCTCAAAGTTCCCCACATCTACCTTCAAGTGTGCCATCCTTGCCTCTTCAAAATTATAGTCCAACCATATTCCCTAATACTCTAAACCCCTCATATAATTCCTCAAGTTTCCATTCTTGGAAACTAATCTAATAAAACATCCCAAGGAAGGAAAACATCAAGGTTTATTAGGCTCACTTGTTAGAGGAAGATTGTGAAAGGAAGAGATTGAATTTTGAAGATCATCTTGAAAGGAGTGGGAATTAGATAGTCAAATTTTGAGGTAGTCCATCATGGCAATGGAAGATAAACCCTCTAATCCTAATCCTTCATTTCCTAATCAAAATATCAAACCTCAAGAGAATCCAAGCTTCCTATACATATCTTTCACTCCTTCATCAGCCTTCCAATCTCATATAGCTACCCTTGAACCCACCTTCCCTAAATGGAGAGATGTCTTGGAAGATCATAAAGGAAAAAATGGGTCACAAGGAGATGTTTTAAGGCAAGAGACATTTGAATCCATTAATCACCCTCCCACCCCTCCTCAAGAGGCCAATTAATCCATTATTTCAACCCCTCCAACTGATCAAGTTTGCCTTCCTAATGTGGAGAGTTGTCTTGCTACTTGGGAACCCTCATTGGCCAAACTCCCCATTTTTGAAGTTCCAAAGGTTAATGTCATCAAGAAGAAGAATGAAATATAAATTTCATATTGGATATAGGATGAATAGGTGTTGACTGATAATATGGAGATATCTACTTGCAATGACAAATGAAAAGTTGAGGGAGAGTTGGTAGAATAGCTCCTTTTGCATCCCATGGTGGAAGAAAAAGAGGGCTCTCTTACCTTTCCATTCCATGACTCGAACTAGTTAGCTAAGGAGGACTTATGGTAGAAGTTTGAAGACATATTAAAAGAATATAAATGTTTAAAAAATCCTAAAATCCTTATGAAACTAATCCCAAGCCATGAAAAGCAAGAGGATGTGAATCAAAAAGAGAACATGTGGCAAATCTACTTGAAAATGTTTCAAGAATATGAGGATGGTAAGAGGACTGACCTCCAAGTTGAACAAAATCAAGATGAAGGAGAGCAAGAAAATTTTGAGGAACATCACTTCCAAGAATTTCCATCCCATGATGGGACCATATATGATGATTTTGAACCCTTTGAATGGGATCTTGAGGTTGATTTTACATCCATTCATGAAGTTGCCTTCACAAAATCCCAAGAAGAGAATGAACAAGAAACACTTCCACATGGTCATGATATGACCGTATCTGAAGAATTTGAAGAAATAATGACCATTGAGAAGGATTATGGAATCCTTACAAGATAAATTGATTCATAGAAATTTGTTCTATGCCTAAGTATGACAAATTGTCATGAATAACTAAGAGGACAATAGTATGAGACTTGATTCAAGGTTTAAGAGGACCTTATTTATTCTATAAATCTATGGGAGATGAATCCATTAGATGATGTGTAAAGACAAGGAACAAAAATAAGGCAAGAGTCATCCATTATCCCATCCAAAAAGAAGTAATCTTGCCATCCTCACTCATCTAGTGAGGAAGGAGACCTAATCTACTTCATTTTTTATCCAAGAAGGGAGATATGAGCAAGGTAAATGTACATATTTGTTTCCTTTTTATTATGTTTGTTTCCCTAAGTGCTTAGTAGCATAGGTGTGTCTTTGTATTGTTGGTTATTGTGTCTTGTGTGTGTCTTTTCCTTTTGTGTTGAGGTAAATATTGGTCTAATTGGTCTCTTTAAAGCATGTGCTTAATGTTTATCAAGCACATTTTAACCCTATATGCCCAATGGATAGGATAAGGCTACTAGTCTTTAACATATACAAGCATGTTACCCCTAAGAGTTGCCAAAAATGTTGATCAATTTTGACCCTTGATCAAAATTGGTCAACCCCTACTTTTTTTTAACTTTGTAGTTCATTTATGTCATGTAGGGGTGTACTTTTAGTCTAAAACATTTACTTATTCATAGCCTACCCTTGGTCCAAGTCTAGGCCTAAAACTAGTTAAGTCAAGAAAGGTCAACTCTATTCAAATAGATTAAAACCTTGTCAAAGAGTTTAAATAATCATTTTATGTCCTATTTTGATTTCTAATATTTTTTAATATCATTTCATGAAATTTATTTTCATCTCTCACTCTTAATGTGCAAAAAAGAGCTTGTGGACCCACTTTGAGCTAGATTCAAGGGCTTGTACGGATGGTAAGTGGAATAAGGTCAGATATAGGTAGAGGATAAACATGTATAAGGTCATAGGAAGTTAATTTCAGGTTTTGGTAGGCCAAGATTTAGTTAGAAGTTAGAAAGGGCAGTTTCTCCTTAAATTTAGGCCCTTTTGGGCACTTGTATGGCCACCACCATCTGATCTCTAGATAAAAACATGATTGGAGAGTATATTCATCTCCCAAAATAAATTTACATGATCATACTTGCAGGAAAGTTTTAAAAAATTCTTCTAAAACTCATTTTCCCATTCTCTCCTCTTGGCACACAAATAAGGCTCAACTTCAGACATTTGATATGAAAGGTACAGGTAGAGTTAGAGGGAGTGCTTATATAGGTGGATTTTAATATTAATCTAATTAATTTTAATAATATTATTTTGTGTTTTCTTTTCCACTCCTTTATTAACAATCACTAACAATCCAAGCATCTTTTTGAAGAATTACATACAAGAGGAGTAGAATAATGCATCTATTTTGAGTTTTCAGTGATCCTTGGAGATGAGTGAGATTGATAAGATGTTTTTAGGTTGGAATAAGGCCATATTATTAATTTTTCAAATATATAACATTTAAATTCTTTGTGCTTAAAGGATTGGCAAAGAAAGGTGCTAGTTTCTTATAGTTTACAAGGTTAAATGCAATTAATGTGTTTTCCAACATCCAGGAGAGCTCCATGATGGTGATGAAATGTTTTATTTTCATAAATAAGGGTTATTTACATCTTTACATCTATTGGAAAGATCAACTAGAACCATTTCAAGGCCAATTGACTCATTTTTACATGTTTCAATATTTTGTCAAGCTCAACCAAGTTGTACCTGTCCATGAGAGGTGTATAGAATTGAAAGAGGAGGGAAGGATAGGGTAAAATAAATATCAAGTTCATCAACTCAAATAAGTCATGTTATACATATCTAAGTTCCAAGATGCTACATAAACCACTATCAGTTCAAGAGAGACCTTTTCAACTTTGGATTCCTAGTCCCTAAAAGGTAAAAATAGAGATCATGGGCCTTTTTTGACTTAAAATTTGAAGTGGTATATGGAAATTTTCACCTTATATAATTATTTTTATTTGTATCCCTATGTACCTAGTATGACCATGTCAAATTTTAAGGCTAAAGGGTGAGTGGAAGATGTACTTTGAGTCCTTTCAAAATGGCAAAAACACACTAAACTAGGCAGTCATATCTATAGGATTCTAAGGGAGTTTGGATGTTTGCACTATGTGTAGAAGTCCTAGGCCTTGTAAAATGATGGAAAACATTCCCAAATGGTATAAATTACATTACTAAGTATTTGGTTTTTAATGGGTGATGATGATATTTGAAATGACCTTTAGAGGTCATACCATGTCTGTACAGTAGGGGAGAGAGGGCAGTGAGAGTAAAAGGTTTTAAATTGGTTGGTTTTCCCTTTGTTTTAAGTGAATCCAAAGGATAATCAAGATAAGTGGGACTAATATCAACTAAATAAATACTAAAAGGTACCTAAATTCTCCCTTTATGCCCTAATTCACCCTAAAGCTCACCTACAGGGTTGATTGAGACAAGTACCTTTAGGCAGAGAAGGCAAAGCTAGTGACATGAGCATGATCATGATGATACAAAGGAAGGTTTGATGATTTTTAAGCAAAAAAACACCCTTATTACATCAATTCCAATATAATTAGGCCCACCTTGATCTAGAGGGCATCTACAAGCAAAAAATGAGAGGAAAATGACCACCTACAGTCAAGCAAATAGTGGGATGGAGATCAAGGTACTTGGAGAGGTTTCAAGGCATTGTTAGGACTAGAAGGAGAATTTAATGTAAAACTAGATGATTGATGAACCTAGATAAATTATGAAGTACCAATCAAAGGAAAAATTCATGACTTTCTCTCTCAAAATCATCTAAAAGCATAATGTTAAAACTGTCCCAGCCCATACAGGCAGTGAATAAGTGGAACAAGTGGAGAAGTGCTAGGAGAGATCAAAGGTGATAGTTTTAAAACATATTTAAATTATCCATGGGAATAATCCAAATATAATTTTAATCACATTTTAAACATGATGGAGACTCTTTAAACCCAAAATGAATCCCCTATTTTATGACTACCTCAATTAAGCAGGGTCATAAGCATGAAGAAGGAGCATGTGAATTTTGATGCCTAAAAGAAATGGATAAGTTATAAAAAATGTAATATGAAATATCATGCCCAAATAAAATTTATTATATTTCTAATACATCCTAAACCATCCAAGGCACCTAGAACATAAGCACACTTGTCTCAGTCTATATAGAATAACTTGCCTAGGTCTCATTCCAAAGAGCGAAAAGGGGTTTTCATATTGAAAAAAGTTATCCAGATGTTTTGAAAGCTCTAAAATATTTAATTATACATGATAAGCATGTTACAAGAGCTATAAACATGGATATTTTCATGTAAGTTGAGGTTATAGACCAGTATGGGTGAAATCATGCAAAAATAGGATTTTTGTAACCTTTTTTGGGAAGATTGAGTTGGTTTGGGTAGCTAGAATTTGAATCTATTAAAACCCTTTGGTAAAAATTATAATACTTACCTCATATATATTCTAAAACATTCACTTTTCATGGAGTAATAAGCCTAATACCCACTATTTTGTCTCAAACCTACCTCAGTTCATGCATGCAAGAAAGGGAACGATTTTAGGAAATATTTCAAATGGAATGCTTGTAAAAAATTACAACTTACTATTTATTAGGCCTTGTATACACATGATGGATTTTATCCCATTTAAATTACATAGATGTGTCAAATTCATACATGATGGGGAATTATGGACAAAGCCTGTTGATGATGAACCCTTAAAATTTTGTCAAATGATACATACTAATGTAGAAGGGGTTCCTAAACTAATACCTCCAAAATAATATATTCCAATTGAAATAATATCAACTTATAATATGAGTGAATCAATCAAAACTCATCTTAATATGCTTAAAAGGCATTGGCCATTGAGATGTACATGGATGCACATTTAGAACAAGAACCCCTATCAAAGGAGCTAATTGTAAAAAAAACCCAACATTTGATCTCCATTTATTGGTTAACACTAAGCAAAAATATAGAAAAGTTTTAGATTACTATGATAGTTATGATGAACTTATTCATAATATGGTTGATGAACAATTTCAAAAACTAAATTTTGATCCACTTGAGAATCTTTCACATAACCTCTTCACACCTACATGTCATAGTACATACAAGTTAAATTCATCACCAAAGGATAAGAAATCACATTCAGATAATGGAAATGAAAATTTAGTAGATGAACATATAAATGCTTGTTATTCAATACATGCATCTTGGCCAAACCATTGAGTCAACCATATCAGGAAAAAATGTAGATACATCATGTGAATAACATGGATATCTCTCATAAAAATCCACTACATATTTTAAAAATCAAAGTAAAAAAAGATTATATAAATATAATTCTTTCTATGTTACTTGAGAATAAGATGACATCTTTACCTCCTACACAACATACTAGTTACCTAGAGTAACTAAGCATGTTCCAAATATTGTTAATCTAAATAATCCATAGAGACAAAAATAATGGGTTAAAAAAACCACTACTATTGTTTTTTCATGACCACAAATTCCTATTATGCATACCCAAAATAACATAAATTATATAGATCCAAATATGACGCCTATACATGATCCTTGTTAGTACCACCAATTTGATGTATCATATTTTGAGTTCAAAGCTACCTATGAGCATCCCTTGAATGGTATAATAGGCTAGAATTATTTAAAAAATACAAAAATATTAAATATTATAAAAAGGAAAAATTCCAAAAATATTAAAAAAAAACATATATTCAAGAAAATACAAAAACATTCAAATAATTCAAAAATACAAAATTATTCAACATTTCATGTTTTATTAGCTCCTTAGAATCCATTTTATTTAATTTATGTCAGTATATAGCATATCATTTCTTTCTATATACACATATGTTTCATGCATCATTTGAGTAGGATATAGGCATACCCAATCACATGGTATATGCATTTATAGATGTTAGACCTATCCTTTACCCACATCATACAATATGTTGGGGACATCTACTTATTTGATCATGATTGATATAGGTTACATATCCTTTGTGATCATTTTTATACTATCATGTTTGATATTACATACTAACACTTACACATGTCTATATCCTTGCTCATATTTTTTTCATAATGTACTTGATACGCTATGTTACATAACATTTTTACTAACACATATATATAGTGAATAGTATGATATGTTTTTATTGGTTTCTTATGTTTCATTTATTTTTCTTGATTATTTTTTGAGCTTGTATTTTTACTCTCTAGACATTTCCATGATCTATATCATGCATATTACTACAAGATTCATTGATATATCTACCTTGCCATTTTATCCCTATATGATACATGATTCATACTTAAATTATATAGTTCCCTTATCCTTTTTAGGTAAGGTACCTACCAATTTCTATGTCCCTCACCTCAAAAGTGGGGCATATCAATAGAGGTATGTCATAAAAGCATGACCTCCAAATTTTTCAAAGTTTCTAGATATTAGTGGGGGCATGTCATAAATGTATGACATCCAAACTTGTACACTTATTCAGTATATTGATATTATAGTGAGAGCATGTCAAATACATGACCTCCAAACTTGTACATCTTTAGTTTAGTTTCATGATTTAGATATACACTTGGGATAGAATCCTATACATTGCACTAATTTTGCATAGATTTGAAATATATATTTTTTATATTTATGAAACATATAATCCAATTTAAATATATTATATGTGCATAGGCCATGCTATTGCACTAAAAAATTACAAATTTACCAATTATACTGTTCACCATGACACACTGATTACACCAAGATGTATTGTTATTGAGCCTTGTTTGTTACAGCAGTTTGGTTCATTTTATATGTTTAAGTGATCAAATAATTCCAACTCACCATATTTATATATTAGAGTGATTAAATCATTCGATCTCACCATATTTATAAGGTCAGTTTATTAAATGACTCACCCTTACTAGATTATATGTACTCACACTTGAGTTGTACAATTGAGACATAATAATCTCAATGGTCATGTCACAACTCATTATTGCACCAGATTTATGGAATAATACATTCAATTATCCCTCTTAAAATATCCAAGGTTCACATCTGAACCTTTTCCATCTCTAATGCTTCATAAAGAAGCATATTTACCAATTCAAAGCATCAAGAGGCAACATGGCTGTATCGAGACACATGTGTACTCCTTCCTTACTCTCTATCTTTTCAAGCATTTTAATTGTTAAAAATTTAAAATTATATGTAGTGATTTAAACTGTAACATGCTCCTAGTTATAGGTCATATACTATAAAATCATTTAAAGTGGGCTCAAACAAAGCTAAGGTGTGTTGTACACACCAAGATATGCATTTATTTACTTTAAACTAGATATTTCATCTTTATGCATTACTATATTAAAGAGGGGATGCAAATAATAAAACTAAATATTTATAGCATCCCATTCTTGTACATTTGACAAATATCAATCAGGACTTATCCTTTAGTTTTAGATCTCCTACTATCAAAAGGCTTACATTTGCCATCTCATTGTGCCTAAATTATTATATCTTAGTTTGATCCATATAATTATAATGACATAGGTACCATACACTACACAAAAATATTAAAACTTGATAAACATCATTCATTATCAATTTTAGATCTACACTTATTTTCTAGGCTTCTAGACACTACTGGCCATAGAGTGACACTATCACTGATGATACTGTCTAAATACTTATCTAGTGTCTAGTTGCCAAAATTAATCCAAATTGAAAATGTTTTGAAACCTATGGGTTGGAATATTTGTCTTATTGAACCCTACCATGAGATATTTTCAAAAGGTGTGGTATAAATACAAGTATAAGCCTTATCATTCATCATCTAACAAATACAAATAAAAAACCTACTAAAGCTCAACAATCAACTAATAAATGAATTTATTCTACCCTATTCATCCCTATTTATATATCAATCATAAAATAAATCATATTCTAGGTTTGAAGAATTTAAAGAGTAACCCATGAGTAATATTTGTCAAGTTACCTATATCACTGCATATAGTATATTTCACCCTTATGCACAAACATTTACAAACATAGGGGAAATAACATAATAGTGAGCCCTCCTTAGAGTATTAGATATGTAGGTAGTGCCCATTGATAGAGGATAATTTGTTTACAACTCGACATTTTGAACCCACTAACCCATTTTTAGCAAACTCATTGTAAGGGTGAAGAGATAGGGTTTGATAAATTGGCAAAGTGTGATGGCATGTATCCCAGATTTGAATATATTAGTACAAACATGACAAAAAACCCAAAATAATAAAGTTAATTTCATTGAGATCTAGTCATTATTTTATATTGGACACATGCATCGTAGTTAGACACTAATGTCAATACTATTGTCTAGATGTGACAGTAGTGTCTATGTTTACAAAATTATTTTTTTAGAATCTATTGAGTGATCTAGAATACTTATCTCTCATAATTTCCAATTATTTTTTTTCTAGATCTTATTTCACATAGTAAACCTAGCTAAGTATCATTTATATTTAGTATTGCAGTAAATTGAACATCTTTCAAATTGATTAATTATGTTAGAGTATAGTTTACTCATGCTTGCTAGTTTTGTCTTATGTGGGGTTTAGTCTCACACTAGCTAGTTTATATTGTATTATGTTATAAGCAAGTGATCTCATTATAATATGCATGCTTCTTTTATGATTTTACATGCTTTTGTAATACTTTGCATATCTCATTGTGTTTATAATTGATTTTATTTTCAATTGATTTCTTTTGAGTATATGCTGAAGCATCAATGGCTATGGTAATGAGTCATTGGAGAGATCTTGGCTGAGAGTTTTGATAACTCTTTCATGGTAATTAAATCCATCTTCAATAACCATTACTTAGCCTACTTCATTGCATTTTTTTGTCCTCACAATGTGATTTGGATCTAAGTTGGTTGTAATCTATTATTGTGCTTTTATTTGGTATTTGGTTACAGATCTAAAGTTTTGGTTCATTTATAAGGAGAATGAATGTTTTTTATAGATTTGGATTAATGGCATATCATTGAAGCAAATGGGATATATCTATGGAATTTGCTTGCACATGTGGTCAATGAGTATCACATTTTCTTTTTTTCTCATTGGCATGGCATTAGATTTATAAGATATCCTTAGATTTGTTGCTAAGAGGAGATCTCTTTCAAACTTGGAATTTTATATTTAATATGAAAGCTTGGAGTCATATTGTTTTGGGTATTGAGATCACATCATGGCATTAACCTTTCCATTCTAGCTTGGCATCTTCTTTGTTTTGAGAGTAGAGATCTGCATAGGTGTCTTAACTTTTTATCCTTAACCAAAGCACTATATTTTTTTTCCAGATCTATTAGATTTGAGTGTATTCAATGAAAGATGTGGAACTACCATATGTTGTACTAGGCTTTCCAAGTAAAACTAGATTGTTTTTTCCTTGGTAATACTGTAGAGATTTGCATCTTTCCCTCATTTTTTTCTATGTTGAAATCCCATATCTATTTGTCTTTGGTGTTGGAAATCCTCTATTTTGTTAGTTTGTGGGGGAGTTTTGGAAGACATTGAAATTTTTTATGACTACACTTTAGCCTTTATAACTTTGCATTGGAAATTATTTGTGGTATGTGCTTCCTATTTAGACTACACCTTCTTCCCAAGCCTACATTTTTCTTGGCATTTTGCAGTGTGGTGTTGGTGTTAACACTTATATAGATTCAAACTATGTTGAGGTGTTGGATATGTATTTTGGTCTTATTTCTTTGTTACTGAATTGAGGATCTATATCTTTTAGATCTAAGGCATTGGTATTTATTAGAAGCTTTTGTGTGGAGGGAAGATCATCAAGTGTGTGGTGTTTGGTGGAAAGGCCAAGAAGGTGGCATTAGACTTTCTCTTAAGCTGTTGTATTGGAAGGTGTTTTCTATGACTTTCATTAAATTTTATATCTCCACCTCTTTTATTTCATTGAAAAATGCAGCCCTGATATTCATGTAGGTGGTGTGAAGTGATTGGAAGGAGGCATTATAATTCTAGACTGCACCTTTTAATTTGGCATTGAATTGGAAGATAACTACATCAATTTTGGTTTTTTAGGTCTAAGAATGACATCTAAAGCTGGTGTCGAAATCTAATATTAAAGCATTGATAGGAGGTGTTACAGTTCTGGTGTGTTGCAAGAGCTCAGAGGTTTGCATTTTTTCCTGAGAAAGGTCAGTTGTAGTGTGTGAAGGAGCATTGGAGGTGTGTGGATAAACATTATTCCTTCTCTCCCTAATGCCTCATATTTTACATAGACTAAAAATTTATTTTAAAGTTCCTCTCTCTGATAAATAACAAACATAATAGTAATTCTCTTCATATCCTCTTTACATAGCTAGAAATTCATTATTTTTTCCTTATCAACTATACTTTTCTTAAAAGAGGAAGTCAAACTCACCTTCATGCATATCGAGATAACTAAAATGATTATTTTTCACTTTGGTTGGATCTTATAAGTCTATTTCAAAATTATGGTTCTAACGAGTGGTTACATGACTATGTTTGTTTCTGATTTGGTCTCCAAAACTAGATTGTGTTGTTTTTAAATTGTTTTGACCCTTTTTTATAGAAAATCAAAAAGCTTATAAATTTTGAACCATAAATTGGATTTGAGTTCCATTTTTTTTTAAAGTTCATTTTTTTTTATATATCCATTGGTGTCATTAAATTATAAAAATGCACTATTTTTATAAAGTGCACATTCTAGGGAGTCTCTTCGTATTGGTTATGTTACCTTTGCTTTTGGTTTGTAGTGACATTTTAGTGGTATGAATTTTTATATGTTTTGAGAATTTGTTAGGGACTATTCATTATTTTACATGTACCTTATCTCTTTCATTTTTCAAATATTATTAGGTGAGGTTTGCTTTAGTAAGAGGTTAGACCCCCTCACAGGTAAAACAAACTTCCTTCTTATTTCTTCTTGATTGCATTGTCATCGTTTGTTGCACTCATGGATGCATTTTAGGCTAAGTATAATGTCCTATTATTGAGTCTAAATTATCACCATTCAAGGTTTCCTATGATATGGGCCCTGTATTGTACTTTATGCATGCATCTTAGATGCATTTTTTCGTTGAACTTGATGTCCTTTTACATGTGCTTTGCACGTTGTTATTTTTTAGCTATTGATTATTTTTTGGTGTGTTTGCATATATGGATATTTTTTCTATTTACCACACTCTTATATCATCCCATGATATTCATTAGTAATTTGACATACTAGCAGTTTTGTTATGTCTCCTTCAGGCCCCTTTCTTAGTGCCTTGCATTCTTCTATTAGGACACCTTTTTCGCTCCCTTATTTTTGGAGCATCTCTTTTGATGGATTATTTGATAGGCCAATAGTCTCTTCATATGGAGATATTCTATTGAATCCAAATGTCTTCCTTTTTTCCATTTGGTGTTTTTTTATGTATGTATTTTATTATACTTGCACTGATCTATAAAGTGTCATTGGAGTTTTATTGATTCAACCTTGTCCACCTTCATGTGTTTGTGTGCTCTATTTTGGGAACCTTTTCACTTTGTCATTTGATTGTCTCTTCCATCACCACCATGTGCCATCATCTTTTAGGTACTTTTCTATATTTTTTACACCTTTTTTATATTTGAAAGTCTCCTTGTGTGGACCCACTCTAGTGTATATAGTGTCAGCTTATTCAGTGTTTGAGTAGTGGATTCAGACCACTCATGTAGACCATTTATCATCACTCCACTCATTCAAAAGTATTGAGGGATGTGTACATTTTTATTCTTGGTGTTGAGTGTTCCTTGGACATGTAGTACTTTTTTGTACTTTCATCACTGTTGATAGTATTTTTTATTGAAGTTATTCTAGTGAAACCCATCATTAGTTGTTTTTATAATTGAGTAGTGGATTTGGACCACTCATATAGATTGATTTCTTTTGATAATTGTGAGTACTTGAAGTGTAGACTTCTTCAAAATTATCTTTAGGAGGCTTTCTATCTCTCTCTTCTTCTTTTCTCTCTTTTTTTTTTTTTTTTTCGGGGGGGGGGGAGTTTTTCCTATGGGTTTTCTCTCTTTTTCTTCACTTTATGAGAGTTATGTATTTTACACTCTTTTGAGTGTTTTCTAGATTAATCCTTTGTGCATGGGTATCTTATTCAAGCACTTTATTTACCAAAACCCATATGAATATTTTGTGCTTGACTCCATGACCTTCTTGGTGATTCTTATAGTGACACCAGTGTAGTATCCCCACTAGTGAACTAGTGTGGTATCCCTACCAATGTGGCAGCCCCACCAATATTTGTGTTCACTTCTCACTATCATGTTTAAGTGTGTTCAATTGAGTTACCTTAGGTTCATCATTATACCTAGTACTTTGGAGTGCAATGTTTATTTTCAGTGATCCTCATATTCAACACCATTCTTACTTCCACTTGGTAGTTACATTGACTTGACATCCATGTAATTTGTCATGATGGATTGGCATCCATAGGGACACATGAGTTCACATTGTATCATCTATTCTTATCCCATAGCTTCACTTGAGGGGGGGTTTATAGTATCTTTTACTCATGCTTGCTAGTTTTATCTTATGTGGGGTTTAGTCCCATATTGACTAGTTTAGCTTGTACTCTATTTTGCCTTGCCTATATAAGCAAGTGCTATCATTGTAATATAAATGATTCTTTTATAATTTACATGTTTTTTTAATACTTTGCATATTTTATTGTGTGTTAAAAATTGATCTTGTTTACAATTATTTTCTTTTGAGTGTATGCTGAAACATTAATGGTTATGGTAATGAGCCATTGGAGAGATCTTGGCTGAAAAGTTTTGATAAATGTTTCAAATTTTATACTTTATATATATAGAATATATCAATATTATAATTTAAAATATTCATTTATATAGGTTTTAAATTAATTATCCTATTATATATTAGTTTATCACCCTTGTGATTGAACTATTTCTATATTCTTAACCATATTTTCACATATTCAAATCTAGGGTTAAACATATAAGTAATTTTATGCCTATTTTATGTTTACTAGACAAACATTTGTGAGTTTCAAAAAAAATTCAAACCAACTCCATCAATGTCCATTTTTTATTAACATCCCTTGGAAATAGATTAGGAGAATTATCAAAGCCACATACCCAGATATAGACAAAGTAGGGAATTGAATGAACCTTGATCCCCATTATACAATTTATGTTGTGTAAGTAATATAAATTTTGACATTGTATGGTTATTAATCAAACATTTTGATGATGTGATGCATGAATACATCATTTACATGGTGTAAATTATGTTCACTTGATTAAAATGTAAGTTTAAGATAAAATAAATAGATCCATGCATAGTTTATATTACCTGATGTGGACAGTCCTAAAAATATTCTTCTCCTAACTACAATGTAAACCAAATATTAGGTCATGTAAAACTTATTTTTTGTATGTACCTCATACAAATACTAATGAATTGAATTAATGATTAATTGAGCCCAATTTATGTACATTTTATTTTGGACTATATGGATGTACCCATACATCCATCCATGAAATTATTTAGTGGTAGTATTTTCAACTACTTTATTCAAAAGTGTGATTATGTCACTAATTTCCATTTTGAAATTAGAATGAGCCATTTTATTTGGATGTCTAATAGAAGCATTATTAATATTTTCAAGCCATTGTTTGTTGATCATTTTAGAACCCAAAGTTCCTCCCATAAATCTTGGGCATCTTTAAGAGGTATTTCTACATAGGATTCATGGTCGAGAATATTGAGAATGTATTCAATGTATTATGAGTCAAGGCAAAGTACAAATTCATTTTTATAATTCAAGACTTATTTGTTCTTGATGTCATAGTTTTGGGCCAAAGTCAACATTAATTATAGATATTTAAAAAATGTAGGAAATGTAAAAACCTGAGCTAACCTTCTATTATGGATAGTTTTAATCTAGTTTTTTTCTTGGGGATAACATTGATTATATATGATAATTTAGTTAGGATGGTATGTCATAAGTTTGTATTCAAGACATTATCTACAACAGACTCCAAATAGGATGGGAGAGTGACCCCATGAAATTCATACTTCATGCCTTCCTATTTCTTATGAGTTTCTGACATATAAAATCTGAGAATGTAAAACCTCAATTATTCAAATAAAGGTTTGATATAATCTAGAGATTGTTCTACTAGTTAGATAGTCTATTATAGGGCTATGGGTTATTTGAGCAATTGTTAGATTCTGGGGCTATTTAAGTAGGTACTAAAATTTGATAGGTGTCTAAGTAGGTTTTACACTTTGATAGATGTATGAATAGGCATTAGAATTTGATTGATGTATGATTAGGTATTATATTTTGAAATATGTATGAGAAGGTTTTGGACCCAAGATGTATGAGTAGGTGTCAGAATCTATTAGTTGTTTAAGCAAGATTCAAATTTTGATAGTTCTTTAAGTAAGTTAGGGATGACTATTACACGTTAAGATAAAAAATTCTAAGGATGAAGGTTTCATGGGATGATAAAAAATAAAAGTGAGGAAGAGGGTTTGAAAGGATGATAAAAACAATCAAGGTTGTACAAACCTAAAAAAAAATACAAGTGAGGTTTAGGGTTTCAAAGCATGATTTAATTGTAATTTACGTTAATTTAGATATTAATTTCTAGAGGAGACCAAGAATTCCCTATGGCACTGAATAACATATTACATGAATATAGTACATTAAGGGAATACCAAAATCATCTCCAAAAGATACAAAAAGAGAAATAAAATAATGAGAAAAACTAAAAGTGAAAGTTAGAGGGTTAAAAGGTAGGATAAAAACTTTTGAGGATGAATGGCTCTATGAAAATGAAAAACTATTGAGGATGCACGACCCTATTAAAATAAAAAACTTTTGAGAATGCATGGCTCTACAAAAAATTGAAAATGTGGATGAGGGTTTTAAGGCATGAGAAAAAATATGAGGAATAAAGTTTAAAGGCAAGAGAAAAAATATGGAAGATGCACATATGAAAACAAACTTACAAAGATGCATCTGAGAACATGAATTTATGAAAATTCACCTACATACACAAACTTGCAAAGATTCAACTATGAAAATTAATGCCTAAGTTAGAGTGAGAATGGGATTAGGAAAATAAATAGAAGGTCCAAATGTTAAATTTTGGAATGTATGTGAGGTCATTTCATATGAATGTCATAAATGCTTGGATTGGGGTTTATGGTTTGTTTTAGCACTCTTTAGGTTTTGAGGATTGCATTAGCAATCTTTAAGTTCTAAAGACTGATTTATAATCTCTCAAGTTCTGAAAACTATTAAATTTTCTTTGGGCTCTATTGATGCATAAGCAGTCTCAAGATTATGTAGTCCTCAGATTATGAGGACTGTTTATGAATTCTTAGGATTCTAATGACTATTTATGAAGTCCTATGATTCTGACCTAACTTTTGAAGGGAAATGTTAAATTATGAACTAAACTAACTTTTCACCTAACTTTGAATTATGAACCAACCTAACTTTTGAAGAGGAATGTTGAATTATGAACTGAACTAACTTTTGACCTAACTTTGACTTGTGAACTAAACTAACATTTGAAGGGAAATATTGAATTATGAACTGGCATAACTTTTGATCTAACTTTGAATTATGATCTAACCTAACTTTTGGTTCAAGGTAATATTTAATTTTTAATTGACCTAACTCTTGACCTAAGTTTTGAAGGTTAATATTGAATGTTGAATTACGAAATAAAATATGAACTAACCTATCTTTTTAAGGGTAATGCTGAATTATTGAAATTTGGAGGTTCGACTGTCAAATACCCCAGGCTTGCCATAGTGTTCTTTCAATTCTCATATTCAATGATTAAAAGAACACATAGGTACTTACTTTGAACTTAGACTACATTTATATTAATTTACATATTTGTTTTCATCTCATATTACATATTTTTATTTCTTAATTTCTTGTAAAATATCTAATATGGTTTAGAATTATAGATTTGATTTTATATTACATTTTTTTGTAGAATAAATGTTTCTTGCATTTTGAGAGGATGATAAATTTTGCATAAGGCATATTTAATCCAAGAATTAGTACACCACATTATAGAGACAACGGAAGAGTTTTTTTTTTTTAGTGTTAACATGTATTTGATGGAAAAGTACAATTTCCCTTTTCAACTGATGAATTTGAAACTCTGGTAGATGTCAAGAATAAATGATACTATATTGTGTGGGAAGAGAGGGAATTGTCAAATCCCATAGATTTTTCAATTACACCAATTCACAGTGATCACATATATAATAGTGACTTGGAGTGTTATAGCATTATCATGGAATTTGAGGGAGATTGTAGTGATGACATTGAAAATAACATTAACATAGGGCTTAAATATAACAATGATTTTGTTGTAGATAATGTGGTTCTCAAACATAAGTGTTATCATATAAATGACAACATATTCAAAGGGTTTATAACTCATGTGCTATAAGATAATAAAATTTATGAAGAGATATTGGGACCCATAAATTTTGGTGTAATAGTCAAAAATGTGGTAAATTTATGTTATGAATGCTCAAATATGCTACAACATGAGAAATTAACTGTTTATAAAATAAAAACATGGTTTTCCATGAAATAAGAATCACCATAATTATTAAAGGGAGTGACAAATCTTATTTTTCATCCCTTGTACAATGTGGTGAGCATAATTTGAAGTTTAGGGGTGTTGGTGTTAAATTGATCCATTTTTGCTCATCTACGATAAAATATGTTAATTGGGAATAATTATAAATGTGATTGAAGGAAACATGGTATAACTTAAAGGAATGAATGGAAATACCTTTGGTGTGCATATTGATATATTATTCAACCCTCCTTATAAAGGATACTCCCTATTTGAAGTATCTCTCATATAATGATTTGCTTGGAAATTGGGCAACACAAATAGTTCTCCCATGGATTTTAGATTGAAAGAAGTCCAAAAATAGGTTGAGGTCAATATTAATATGCATTAGAAGAGTGAAAACCCTATTTTTTATATCTAATGTATTTTTATGCAACTAATTAGAATCAATCCAAAAAAGTGATAAAAAAACTCTATAATGCTAAAAATTATTAAAAATTGAATTCCACTCTACCCAATTCATCATATTGAAAAGTTAATGAGAATAAAAAATGGTAAATATTTTTGGATGAAGTGGAAAATTATTTATGAAATCAAACTATCTAAAAAAATTTCCCATTGCTTTAGTCAAATTTCTAAGGCAAAAAATTAGAGCCTTTAGTGAAGAGGTGAGAATGAAATTTATGTTAGATGGAATAACAACAAATGTCATTTTTAATGTGGGTGAGGAATCTATGAAGGTACATAAAATTAAATTTGATAGGATGGATGTATATCATAATGTGTGGCACAAAGCCTATGGGTACCTAATGATTGTAGACACCTAAAACTAGTCATCAATAACATCCAACCAGGTTTTAGACCAATTTCTACCAAAATGCACAATTTGGGCTAAAAATAATAAAACACGCTAAATGATCTGAATTTGTCATATATAAGTGCTGACTTTGGCCATCATATCCCTAAATGAGGTAATGCATTTTATGAGCTCACTAACTTTGATCAGATCATTTCAAGTCAAAATGATGATTTTACACCCCAATGCTCTAGATTGTTCTTTTCTACCAAATTTATTACACAAGAAACATGCCCTTGTTATTTTGTGTTGAAAACATACTAAATGGGATAATAGTTCCAACATATCTAACATCGCATCCTAATTTCAATCTAATCAAAATTTGAGCCAATAATATGATATTTTGACTAGTTTGATTAATTTGTGCACCAACTGCCAAGATTTGCACCAAAATTGATATCATGTTTAAGGATAATTAATTTGAATCAAGAGATTAAGTTAATATTCCATGGAACTTTTTGAATATTTCATTAATGGAAATTTATATTGAATAACTTCATCATCTAAGACATCATTTTTTGTGAAGGCATCCACAAGCCATAATTGCAACAAATATCTGATTAAGCCCTGTCATGCCTCTTTAATGCCTCTCTATCCAAAATATTTATGAGGTCATTTATTTATTTTATCCTCCAAAATTGAATGGATTCTTAGCCACACATCTTAATCTTGATATGGATGGTTTAGGTTCATTCTTATCATTTGCAAAAATCTATAAATATAAGGCCTCACAACCATAATTTTAAGCTTAGATAGTGTAAAGTTACCATGCAAAAATGATTCCAAATCCTCATATAATTAGTTTTATTATTCCAAATTTTTGAACCAATCCAAAGCCATCATAAGCCAAAGGTGCCAAGGAGAAAAGGATATAGCCAAGCCTCCTTTGATGAAGACTCATTGAACACAAGTTGAGCAAGCCAATTCAACAATCCATTTGAAGCATAAGGTGAAAGGTCATTTGTCTTTTTTAATTTTAGTTGTGTTTTCCATTTAGTTTTGTTAATTATGCTCCCCCTTGAGATAGGCTTAATGTGTTAACTATTAGTGTGTTATTTTGGATTTTGATTTCATACACTAACACTATACTAATCTCCCATTATTGCAATCCTATGTTCACAAATGACACACCTGATGGGACATAACCCCACAAATTCAATCAAATAGATCCTAAAAGCAACCTACTAACCTTTTTTATGTAGGAAATTGGCATGTGGGAGAAAAAAGAGTGAAATTTTTGAGTAAAAACACATTTTCCTAAAAGTCACAGTTTTGTTACTATGGATTTGTGATGTTATCCTCTAGACCACAATCTTACAACTGACACAGTCATGGTTTTGTTTTAGTAGTGATATTGCATCTTAACTATGTTCTTAGACTAACATTTTCTCAGTCTACAGGTCAAGTTACGATATTGTAATATTACTACTTGATAGTAGTGATATTGCAATCCCATGATTTCACAAGTTATGTTATTACAATACCATGACTTGATAGTCATGATATCACAATACCATGATTTTGATAGTAGTGATATTATCGGTCTGAGTCATGGTATTGAAGTTAAATGCTAGCAGTTAGCCTAGACTATTAGGGTTAAGTGACAATACCATAACTCTCTAAGTTTTGGGTTTGCTCTATCAATTGTGATATTGTCTATTAGAGTAGTGATATTGTCAATTTAAATAAACTAACATGTGAATTTTGATATTGTGTTAAAAAATCACAGTCTTGTAAAGTTGTGGTAATGGACTATGGAGTTGTGGGATTTCACTATGTGAACCTAAGACCTCAATTTGTAAAGTTACTTATTTCATTTGAAAAATTGATTCAAGGCTAAACAAAATTATAACCATTTTCTTGCAAGGCCTATTTAAAAAGTGATCAAAAAAATCTTAATATGGTACTTTTAACCTCTTTTTGGGTGCTTAAAAATTATTAGGAACTTTCATTTGGTGCTTAAGGAAACACTTAGATGTTTATTTGAATGTTTTTGTGGTTATTTTTTGAAAGTTTTGAAACTTAAGGCCAAGGGGATAAAAAAACATCACCAAACCTTTTATTTATTGCTTTAAAATTGAACTCACTTAAAAAAATTTGAAAGTTATTTATCATTATTTTCTTAGTAATTTTATTTGAGCAAAAAGGAAGGTGTGAGTGTATGCTCTCTCCCATCCCCTATAGGGAACTTGTGGGATCAAAATCACCATATTCATTGTAAATTTCCTTAGTCCAAAGGTGTAAAAGAGATGTCTTGAAGGATCTCCCCAAGACCCACATGGCTTGGGTGATCTAGAAACAACCATAAATATCTTTTACTTAGTTTTTATTTTCAGTTCATCTTGGGTTATGAGGGGGACTTCATTACCTCCCATAAGTTGTATAGGGAAGCTTTGACCCATGTCTTCATCTCCCAACATCATCTTCAATCCCTCTCCATGAGGGGGTATATAAATTGGGATCCCCTCATTGGAATGATGGTTTGAGAAGTTGAACCATCTTCGCTAGTAGAGGTTAAGCCTAGGATGTTTGAGTATGTTGGGCATCACATTACATTGAGTGAGCAATGGATGTAGTGGTTATAAAAAGGGTAAGACCTTTTTACAACAAGATATATGACACAAATCCAACATACAATTATTTTTTATGCTGACATGAAATTCATATGCATTTGATCCATCTAGATGATTGAAAACCAACTTTTTTTAGTCAACCCCACATTGCCATAGCCTTGATAGGATTTAGGACGTTATGATTAGTTGCATTTGGTCACTTATTTTTTTCTTGCTTGGTGTTTGAGACTAACTTCTTCTATGTTTTTTTGTCAAAAAACATTTTGTTTAAACACCACTCTTTTATCTAAAGAGGTGTTATGCTCACCATTTTACACCACACTTGTGCCTTACAATTTTCACTAAACTTGTTTGTGTGTGTGTCAATTGACTGATACGGGCACTCTCACGCTACCCAGATTAGATAATAAATTTGTGACTTTGAGTCTTTGAAACATAACATTGATTACATCATTATAAGATGCATGCACTATTATGCCACTCAAATTGTTTCAAAACTCATTTGACTTATACCAAAAGCATTGTTTAAAACCATGTCACATTTGGACCTTGTTCATGTACTGTTATGCCATCCAATCTTGTCTAGCTTATTTGGTTAATAAAATCCTAGTATTTAACATTGAGTTTTAAATTAAGCTTGTCAAGTTCGAATCCAAACATTGATTGATTTCTATTTAGGCCTCGCTTCATAAGGGTTGATACATAAAATTTTCTATTTTGGGTTGAGTAACTTCAATTAATTAATTACCCAAATTTAAAAACTATTGTTTATTTTTTTAGAGCATATCCTCATTATTGTTTTTTCTTTTGTTTGGGAGAACACAACCTTTCTCAAAGATCCTTTTGCCTTATGGCTTATGCCAATTAATCATGTTTATGTTTGATTATATGTATCAAGTCTATGTCAAAGTTGTTTTCAAACTTGTTAGATAAAATCAAATCACATCATATCTTTGTTTCAAGTCTAGCTTTTAACACTGTTTGGCCAAAAGTCCTAGCACATCCTATTTGAGCCTGGCTTTTGACTCTGCATTTGGACAAAAAACCTAGAAACTCTTTTCCATTTCCTAGTTTAGACCTTATTTGGAACACTTTGGCCTAGACCTTTGACATGCTAGTTTTTATTTAAATGCTTGAAATTTTGTGTGTATAACATTTGACATAAGACACTTGACGTTAGACTATTTTATGCCAAGTCTTAGCACAAACCATCTTGGAGAAATAGATCCATGATCAAATCATTGTTTGGAGATACAACTCCACCCCTTTTGACAAAGCTAGATCACATTTAAACCCTTTATCTTTTTAGACATTATTTCCAGAGTTTGTATAACTCTAAGCCTTTTTATCTTCAGATCTTTCATCATTTATGTGGATATGTCTAGCTACACTTATGGTAGAGTCATGTAAAATCCAAGTTATGATAGAATAGCTACATAAAATTTGACTAAAAACCCCTATGGGAGTAAATTTTGTAAGGAGTTTTATTATTCTACCTACAATACTCCACATAGGGAACAAAGTCAAGAACTAGCTTACAATCAAACTCAAAACCCTAATTGGGATGATATGGTTTATGAAGAGGACTTGGATGCTTTGGCTTATGCAATCAATCAGGGTCCATAACATCGCACCATTTCCATACCAAAACCTTACCCTTTGTCTTATGTGAGCAACCAAGCTCCATGATGCCCAACCATTTCTATTCTAAGACCTTGTCCTTTGACTTGTGTGAGAAATCAAGCTCCACAATGCCCCTTCATCATTATAATACATATTAATTTGGCTTGTATGAGTAATCAAGATCCATACTACCCTATTATTATCATTTTAGGACTTCATCCTTTAGGTCATGTAAGCAATCAAGCTCCACAATGTCCTATCATTATCCAACCACTGGTCATTGTTGAAAATTTTCCATCTATTTCCCACTTTAGAAAATTTTAACCAATCCAATAAAAACCCCAACCAACCCAATCCAAACCTCATCCAATCCAATCAATCCCTCAATCGAGCCAATCATTTGAAGATAGAGCTATGTTCAAAACTATTATTTTTCAGCTCATTAGAAACTAAGGCCAAGAGATCCAATCAATTCAAGATGTTTATGTTGAACCAATAATTTGTGATAAGTCAACCTATGATGAATCTCCTTTTAATCCTATACCTGTTGTTGAGGAGTCTCACTCTAACAAGCTAGTCTTTGCTGAGTCACTTCTTAATGATTATAACTACCTTTGGGCAAATCATTATCTTGACAATATGCCTATTTTTGAAGAGCCTCCCTCTGACAAACTAGTCTTTGAGGAGTTATCTCTTGATCTTTTTCCTATCATTGAGGAGTCTCACTTTGACAAATCCATCTCTATGGAACCCACCATGCCTTCATAGGCTATTACTTTTCCAATACCAAATATTCAACAAGACATCATTATAATAGAGTACCCATCAGATGAAGAATCAAAGTTAGACTCAGTCTCTATTATTGAACTAACATTAGATTTAGCATTAATAGTAGAATCAACATTAGTCTCGACATCAGATTCATAATCCCTTGAGTTGAAATCAGATTCAAAAATAGGGTACGTTCATGGTTGTTACAACATTGGTTATGGATGCCTTGTAAATCAATTTGAATACATTTGTGATCCTTATATAGTTTTTGAGGATGAGTACTTCAGCTTTGATATGAGTTTTCTTAGTGTATTCTAGGAGGATTATGTTACCTCTTCCCATTCCATTACCATTCCATAGGCCATTACCATCAGCCAACATCCATATTATTGACATTCCATCTCCCATAAGTGTCAATTGGGACTAGTAGAATCACACCTTGTTGAAATGCATCCATGGTGACATAGTATTTGAAGAGCAAAGAGGCCAAGACCAAATTCATGCAAAAGAAGAACAATTTCCTAGTGAAACCTTTTTAAAGGCACTAGATGATAATCAAAGTTTAAACTTAACATCTTCTAGTGAAACTTTTTTGGAAGCAATAGAAGACAATCAAAGTCAAAATTAAACATTCCTTAGTGAAACCTTCTCAAAGGCATTATGGAACAATAAAGATAACTTCATTGATGAAAACCTCTTCAAGGTGCCAAGAGCTAAGCATAACATCTATTCACTACTTGATAAAGATAAAATCAAAGATGACATCAATATAGATTCCAATCTATATCCTAATTAGATGTTAGCTACTCTTATGCCTTAATAATAAAATAATCTGGTGGTCCTATCGAGAGAATATTTAGAAGTATTCAACGCTGACACATCTAAACTTATGTCAAATCTAGAATCAATAACATTATGTGTGCCTAAAAACCTTGCTCTTCATTTGTTTCCCCACCATCATTCATTTCATTTTCCTTTGCCATTCCATTTCAAAATCAAATTTATCATTTAACATTTATCACTATTTAATATTCATGGTTGTGATTCCTTTGTAGAGGCTACAAAGATACATTATCTCAATGTTTGAAGGAAATAGAATTAATGACCAATGAAGATCACAACAACATCATTTGTATCCAAATCTGTAGCCAATTATTGATAGAGTAATTGTAAAAATTAGGTGTGGGATAACAATTAACATGATTGAGCATTTTTTCATATCATTTTTTGATCAAGATGTGCATCTCCACATCATCAAGAATAACAAAATCCAAAACCACACCTAGGCCAAACACATGCAACCCAATAACTAATCATCAACCAAACACAAACATGTACCATAACATTTCATTTACTATTCATTTTTCCATTGTCACAAACCCATTTAATCACCCCATCACTTGGGGGAAACCCTCTTACCATCTTATCCAATCTATCAAACCCATCATTTTCCTAAATAATGCCATCTTACCATTCCATTCCTATCTAGACCAAAACTTTTTTTTAGTCATCCTATCCAATCCTATTTGATCTTGATCTTGGTTCCTTTGGTTCTTCTTATACCTTTTTGTGAAGGGATTCTGATCTAGTTTCACCAATATATCAAATATGTGTTTTAATAACAGTCTATGAAAGTAGTATGATAATTGATTTGGTAAGATATCTTTCATTTTTCAACCTATATCAATTTTATTTATGTGAGCTTGATTATATTACCTATTGGGGTAAGTTAGTATTCATCAATCTTGCTAGTAATCATAGCCACCTATGGAAAAATTAGTATCATTGATATAATCCATTGTATCCTAGTTATAACCACCTATGGGAAAACTAGGGGAAACATTTTTTTTATCATGCATTGCCACATCACCTTACCATTGTTGTTTCCATTTGACTAGCCATTTGTCAGATTTAAGAACTTATTAGGACCTGGTCAAGCTTTTCCCCACCTTTTGTGTGGATGGAACTACAGTGACTTGAGGTCCCATCTTGGGACTATATAGGCCATGCTAAATTCATGTTGAGGTCACCTTAGTCCCCCTTTCCATGCACTCTCACCATTTTCTGACAAATCTAAGCCAAACACTTTCACTATTTTATGAGTGGGTATCTTGTCATTCTCTAACGAGCTAAGATACCTCAAAATTCCAAAAACATTTAAATATTTTGAAATCCAAAAATGTTTGTCATATCTAAGCCTAGTCAATTATCCTCAATTTGCCTTACTAGGGTATGGTCATTATTAAGATGCTTTCTTTTGCTTTTTGTTTTTAGGATTTTTGTTTGTTTATTTCCAATTGTTTATTTATTTATGTTGTTTATATTTGTTTATTTGTCTATTTGCTTGCTTGTTTGTTTAATTTTAGCACCATTACCTCAATTTAATCTATATGCATTCATTGGGTGATTTCTTGAGCACATTATTCTTGAGTCTATCCATATTCATACTTTGACATTGTCATCATAGTTTTTATCATTGGTGTATTATTTTTGAGTGTTTATTGGATCGGGAGTTAGTCCTTACGCATATTTTGGGATAGTCTTCATGGTGTTTCTATCATGATACATACCATCACATACTACAACAATAATTATCTTCAAGAAGGTTTACAAGCAATAGAACCACAAAATTTTCTCCTTGGTACCTAGGCAAATCCTTCCACCCATCTTGATAGATTCAACCCATCAACCATTCTAGTTTTATTTTTTATAATAAAGATGAGCATCCCCTCATTGGTAGGTAAAATTAAATATTTTCTATTGATCAATTTTATTTTATTCATCTCTTTCATAACTTTGCATCCTCATATGCTTGGTTGTTTGTGGATTCTTTAGTCATTAGACCATCACATCTACGTTTGCACCCACTCATCTGTAATATATATTCTAGGTTATATCCTTGAGTCATGCTTGTTAATCTACCCTACTAGGGTAAAACCATATCAAACATCATCTTTATCCAATCCACGTCCTCTTAATAATTATAACTGCTTATGGGCAAATCATTATTTTAACTTTAATTCCTGATTATAACCATTTTGGACAAATTAGCACCTTTTAAATCAATGCATGCAAGAATTTTATCATTTGTATTAATATTAATACTGGGTTGATTTCACCTTTGTTTTTAATTATTTTTTAGGGACCATCCATCCACATATGTGATAGCCACTCCCTCGAGGGGGCATCATCATAGACTTTTCAAGCACCATTTGGAGATTTGTTCTTCAAAAATCATCTTATTTTTGGCATACAAGCCTTTACTCATTATTTGAGAATAAATTGGTATACCTATGGTTTTTAACACCTTCCCAAATAGGGGAAACTATAGACACCTAAAATTGGCCACCAATAACCTCTAACCAGGCTTCAAACCAATTTCTACCAAAATGCATAATTTGGGCTAAAAACACTAAAACATGCTAAATGATGTGAATTTTTCATATATAAGTGCAAATTTTGGCTAATTAATCCCTAAATGGGGAAATTAATTTTATGAGATAGCTAACTTTGATCAAATAATTTTGAGTAAAAATGATGATTTTGCACCTAGGTGATCTGGATTGCTCTTTTCTACCAAATTTCTTACACGAGACACATGCCCTTGTTATTTTGTGTTGGAAACATCCTAAATGGGATAATGGTTCCAATTCATCTAAAATTACATCCTAATTCTATTCCAGTCAAATTTTGAGCCAATAATACAATATTTTGACCAGTTTGATTAATTTGTGCACCAATTACCAAGATTTGTACCAAAATTAATAAATCACATTTAAGGCTAATTAATTTGAATCAAAAGATTAAGTTAATTTTCCATGAAATTTGTTGAATATTTCATTAATGTAAATTGATATTGAATAACTACATCATCTAAAACATCATTTTTTGGGAAGGCATCCACAAGCCATAATTGCAACAAATATTTGATTAAGCCCTCCCATGCCTCTATATTACCTCTCTATCCAAAACATTAATGAGGTAATTTATTGATTTTATCCTCAAAAATTTAATGGATTCTTAGCCACACATCTTCATCTTGAGATGGATGGTACAAGTTCATTCTTATCATTTACAATATTTTATAAATACAAGGCCTCACAACCATAATTTTAAGCTTGGATAGTGTAAATTTACCATGCATAAATGATTCCAAAGCCTTATACAATTATTTTTATTATGACAAATTATTGAACCAAGCCAAATCCATCACAATCCAAAGGTTCCAAGGAGAAAAGGAGATAGCCAAGCCTCCTTTGATGAATACTCACTGAGCACAAGCTATACAAGCCATTTGGAGCATCCAAGGAAGGTGATAGACCATTTTTATTTTGAATTCTAGTTTTATTTTCCATTTAGTTTTGTTCATTATGCTCCCCCCTTGAGATAGGCTTAAGGTGTTAGCTCATAGTGTGTTATTTTGGATTTTAATTTCATACACTAACACTATACTAATCTCACCTTATTATAATCCTATGTTCATAATTATCACTTTATATAGTCATAAATGTGACTAGATAAATGGTGACATGTGTGTAGTAAATGGGAACATTGGGAAAGACAAAAAAATTTAAACACTAGAATGTAGTAGTTTCTTGCATATCAAGAATTATTGAGATAAATTCAGATATTTCTCCACATTTGACTTGTTTTGTAGGATAGGATGGAATAAAAGTTACTTAAATACTAATTCCAACATTATATACCCATAATTTAATGTTAAATAAGTGTAATGATGATCTCAATTTTTTGAACCATCCTCCTTTGTCATAGCAAAATTTAGCAAGATAATGAATGTAAATTTTCAACATGTTGAGACTGAAAAAAAAACAATTTCTTCACCAAGTTTAATGAGTGTACAAATATGTATAACAAAAATAGATCCACCACATTCCCATAATCACTCTCAAAACTTGATGAATAACAAAAATGGCATAGTTAATACATTCAAAATTGTCGTGCACATTACTATTCCCATAGATTGTAATTAGAATAACAACCTCAATTATTCTTAATCATTATGCATGATAAAATGGACAACATGAAAACTTACATACCAAGGATGGGAAATAAATATAAGTCAATAAGTAATGTTATGAACCTCCCATTTAATTTGACTGGTATGCTCACACATGGACATATATTGGAGGTTTTGTCCACTTTAGCCTGCCATTTGTTGAACATGGATTGAATCACACATTCACATCATTGGATTTATGGTTCAATAAGCATTAAGAACTAATAATTTGTGAATATAGGGATTTACTATAAAAAGTAGTGGATCATCAAAACATCAATTACAAGATGCACTATTACAAAATGAAGTGCATGAAAAATGCAAACGGTAAAAAGATAGAATTTTCCATTATGAAGTAATTAGTGTTCGTAGTAAAAATAATTAATTAAAAAAAAACCACCAACCCTTTACTTGTAACTTGATAATGCTTCAAGACAAAAATAATCATACCTTATTTGCATTTGCATCCATGCTAATAGGAAGAAGGGTATTTGACATTGTGTATGTAATCTTACTTCTAGTGGGACATACTCATGAGGATATATATGGGACTTTTAGAATATTATCAACATCATTATAGATATTAGATACATTTTCTTTACCACATATCATGGACACCTATAGAACATGCCAAGAGGAATAAATTAATTTCACTAATTACCTTATTGAAGAAGTGTATGAATTCAAGGCCTTTATGAAGCCACACTTTTTGGATGGAAACCACAAGATAGTGGGTATTAACAAACCTAATATGTTCAAGTTCCATGTCATTGATGGCATATCAGTGATGGAATATAAAGAAATAATAAAGGATCTATAATGGTCTCATCCAATCCCAATCTATCATAAAAAATATAATGGTGATCCATACTTGCCAAAAGGGTAACCTCCTATGGCACCTTTTAGATAACTCAAAGAGATGGAATACCTGAAGAATAGACTAAAAGCATATATTGAACATTGGGGGAAAAGTGCATCAGGGAGAGGTAGAGAATACTAGATTCCAAAGAGAATCCATTTGGAAAATGTTTTATGTGCTTTGGATAGACCATTTATAAATTTTAGAAAGATTTAAGATGCTTTTTATTTTCTAAAAATAATCTAAGATAAAGGCATATACAACTAAATATTAACTAGAGATGCAAATTTTCACAAGGAAGACTACATTAATCAAAATATTCCAAGTAATAATGATATTTATGTTAGACCTATTTGTGAAAGACCTAAAGAATAATTCAATCCATTGATGTATGTTTATATGGGAAATTTTTTTTAGTATGACCATAAAATTAAAATGAAAATATATAGATGGGAAGTGAAGATGGGGATATTTACTTAAACCATAAAGAAAGAATGTGGCAAAAAATGTGAGGATTTAATATTGGAAACCTATAGGGAGAGTAAAATGTGAAGCATTGTATCAAGATTATTTAAGGTCAAATAAAACATGGACCAAATAGATTGAAATTAAATAAGAGATATATGTGGATAGTATCATCTAGGCATGGATACCAAATAAAACATGTAAAGGAGGATCGATCAAGATATTTGATAAATGACATGAGGGAAATAAATTATACCTTGAACTACTTGAACATGGTAATGAATGTTAATTTACTTGGTCAAACTATTGAAGATGATAAATTAATATGTGTTATCATTTTGGTATGAGTTGTACATTTATTACAAAGAAAAATCCAAAAGACCTTATAATTAATGTAATATTATTTAACATGGATGGAATATTTATATTTATTTTATTGAATTATTTGTCATTAATACATTAATTATTATTATTTATATCTAAATTCATGAAATCTTATAAAATTTAATTGGTTTTATTCTATAGTTATTAGGTTCGATCGATTGTGGACTAGGTTCGATTTAGTTTGAATATTAATCTAACCAAACTTGTCGAGTCTAGTTCAAAGGCTTTATTTAATATTTTATTATTATATTTCATTTTAAAATAGAGTGAAAAGGAAAAGGAAAAAACAACTGATAGGGAAACCCTAGTCCTATGTATAACATGTGGAACAGTTCTTGAGCTATCAATCAACAATCATGTTCATCCTGTGATAGTTTTATGTTTTGAGTACATTGGAGATACATAGTATGAAAGATGACTATTGTTAATTTTTTTTGATATTTTTTAGGTTGACCTAAAAAATACTATTAAAAATATAATTTTTTTATAGGCCTAAAACATGGTGGTTGAATTTATTTTTATTGGACTTAATATTGATATAAATATTTTCTTCTCACTGTACATGGTCTATGACCTTACAAAACAATCTTAAAACAAACAATGCATATTTTGAAAATAAATCGACACTAAAACTATGATCCCTCTAGTCATCCTCCCATCCTTTTCATGATGAAAATGGGCCTACAAATTTTAGGTTTAATTTGTGTGATACATCCTTATGGATAATGGAAACATTTAGGGTTTACCCAATCCTATGGTTGTGATAGAGTCTAATCTAAGGGTGGATACTTGTTGCTCCACTTTTGGAAGGAAAAGTAAGTTACTTTTATTAAAGTGTTTTTAAGCTAGATTAACTTTATTAAGTTGGGAACATTATGTTTTTATGTTGAGATACTTTTCTAAATGGGGGTGTCACTATGACAAATATTAAGGAGTACTAGGAAAACTATGGGGCATTATGTATCCAATAATAGAAACATTGGAATCCAATGTCACACTACTTATAACCAATAATAGAGATGTTAGAATCCAATATCACACTAGTTCAAAACCAATAATAGCAATATTAGAACAAAATATCACACTAGTTAAAAACCAATAATAACAATATTGGAATCCAATTTCAACAATTATAAAACTAGAAATAGTGATACTATAAGTCTAGATTCAGGGGCATATGTCCAAATTTAACAAAATGATGGTTTTAAGGCAAAAAATCTAAATGAATATAGTAAATTATGGTGCACATATATAAACTAGTCTAATTTAGGACATTTATTATGAATCCATTATGGTTGATAATTAAAGAAGGATTGAACATTCTTTAGAATGCCAATTAGTGAATTTTAATGAAATAGATTATGCTTATGTTTTATAAAATATCATATTATTCTAGCAGATAAGGAGGAGATATATGTGGATCTAATGCTATCATGCTATCATTTTTGAGTAATTAGTTGGTTATTTTACTAAACCATAAGTGTAATTTATTTGTAACTTTGCATTAGTAAGGAAGAATGCAATATTATTTTAAGCTATTTAAGCATTTGTTTGGTTCAAAATGGTATTAGTTGATGATCTTATTTTGTATTTATATGCTATCATAGTTTTTTTTATTATAATATTACAAATTAAACTTTAATAAATATTATATTTTTTTGATCCATCCATGCAATTAACTCAACTACAACTCAATAAACTCTTCTTGCACTTATAGTGAGCATACAGACTGTGTGATATGTCAACAGAGATATAGCTAAGTGTTGGGAATGCACTAGTGGTACAAAAAAAATTTATGGGAAAGTGGCAAAACTGCACCCCAACATTTTAGTTCCATTCTTTGGATAACATTGAAATTATTGAGGTAATGATGGGCATAGATGATTTTTTAGAATATCAATGTAAAATATTGAATGGTGGTTAGATCAATTGGAGTATGAATTCACATTAAACCATCCTCATCTTAGTAGTTAGAATCCCACAAAATGAGCGGAGGAAAACTTACATGATATCTTATATGAGGTGTTATTTTTCAAATTGGTTGGACATCCTCATATATGGATTGTTATGTATGTGATAGGTAAAAGTAGAAACTATGGCAAAAAATGTCCCTCAATAGAGGATAAAATTTAAAATTTAAGACATATTGACATTGTGGGGACAAGATTAGTGGATGTGTGGTGGCATGACACTTTAAATAGTTACATATTATAATTTATAGTATCCACTTATTCTTATGCAGAGGAGGCTAAGTAGAAATTACTATGTAAATCAAGGGGTTCTTATATAGTGCAATTACCATTTAAAATTAAGAAGTTAACTACCAATTGTTAGATTTTAAATCTCCTAATGGAAAGGTAGGTTTCCTTAATGCATGGGATGTGTGGACAATATAAAGTGAGGGAAGAGCATTGGTTTCATACATTATAAGTATAACATGGTGAGCTTAGAAGATGGTGATAATGGGAGGCACATATATGATGAGGCAAGGAAAAAAGTGGTTTTCACCAAGGATTTGAAAGAGTAGGAAGGACCAAATTTAGAAGACACTGTGAAGACAAGGATGGTATATGAATGGCTCTTATGCAGAGGATATGTGATTTTTTGAAGATGAATCATGCACTGACTAGAAGATAGACATTATTAACATTATCTAAGATCTTCCAAGTCAAGAAACAATGCATAATATTGAGGCGATACTCGACTAAGATATACCTAAAACATAATCCCACATGTTTATTGATCAATTATAGTATAGTAGACATTGTAATAGTTAATTTTAGATTAAAGAGTTTGTATTAACAAATTTAGAAGACAATGTAATTTATAAAATAACCTCATAAGCCATTGGAGCTAATATCCCAACAAGTACATCAGAAGAGTCAAAAAATGTATGGAATGACACAAAAGAGAGGTGAAAACCCACATATACCATAAATTATCCATAGCTAAGTAGATACATGGGATACAAGGGGAATGATCCCTATATGACATGCACCAAGAGCCAATCCTATCTTAACACAAGTAGGTGGGGAGATAGACTGAGCTACCCTGATAAGAAGTAATGCCTTTATAAATCTTGGTGGAGGCCAAATTTCAATCACTAAAGCTAAATCAAACACACTATTAACACATGTACATGTAAAAAAAATGGTTTCCCAATAATTATTTTATGAAATTTCCTTAATATTACCTAAGTATAGAGGTTTGGATAATGTGTTCAAACACATTCATAAGTGTGAGCTCATTTGGCATGACAAAGGCATCATGTAGTAGACCACAAAACTAGTAAAATTTTGACCACTTTGTTAGATTGTGCTCATACATGGTATTGTAATTATGATCTTAATAAGTTAATCATATATTATGACCAAATTAACGAATCATTTCTAAGAGATTTTTATATTCCATAGTTTGAATAGTAGAGCATTGCAACATTAAAAGAAATCAATGCAAGATTTGGCTAAGAGTGTACATGTATATGATGTAAGATTAAAGAACCTGATAGCCAATATTTCATTTTATATTCACCTAAATAAACATTCATAGTGGTTTGATGGAGGGTTGTTAGCCCATTTTAGGTGCACTCTCTCCATGAATACATTTACTAAACCTATAGAATTTTTGGAGGCCATGCTCTGATTTGAAGTCATAAGAAGTGTGGATACTAGTACTAGTCCCTTAATGGACATTAATATCACATCAATGTCCTCCCAGTTTTAAAAAATGACTATAAATAGTGAACATGAAACTTGAAATAGTTTGTGGTGTAAAAATTATGGGGTTGAGGGACACAAAAAGACTAACTGTTCATGATAAGTATAGAGAATTCCTCACATCATGTGAAATATTTCATGAATTACATGATGTGTGTAAATAACCTTCCTATAGCATGAAACACTGATTAAGGTCTACATTTACTATAATATTTGTGAATCCTCTACCCAAAACATCAAGGACTACTAGCTGATTAGTGAGATCCATGACACTACATAACATGAAACAAGACAAACCACCCTTGGACCCTACAACCAAAATTAAGGAAACTATGGAAACCATAATTCTTTTATAGGATAAGGTGGTGGAAGGAATGGTGGAATATTATCTCTACACTCATGTTATAGAAGTGGTTCTCTAGAACACTATCAAAGAGACTACCCAAAATAACAAACTTGTGGATATTTTCATGGAAAACATAAAGTAAAGGATGTTTGGATATGTATGTAAAGATAACACAAAAATATAAGTCTTAAAAATGGTAATGGTGATACGAATTATATTCCCAATAGACCATTGGGCTCCCAATGAAGGAAATCCTAAAACCAAGAGTCCTAAATTAAATATAACCATGCATTGTGTTAATACAACTAGATCACATGTAAATCCCATGGAAAATATTTGACCACATGTAAAGCAAAGGATAGATAAAAATATGTACCTTATTTATCTAATCATTAGTACCTATCCTAATGGATTACAATAGAGAAAATAATATAAGACACTATGGAAATGATCATAAATTTGCATGGTGAGCTACAAATTGATCAAGATTTCAAAAATCAACTGCATAAGGCTCTCCAAAGAAATGTAGAGAATGGAAAGAAGGAAAATTAAATGTCTATAACTATAGGTATATTGAAGGAGTACTTCCCCTACCTAATAATTGGCTGAAATAACATGTACAAGTGAATCATGTTGAAGTATCCACACCACATTTAGCTAGAGGATGTGAGGTCAGTATTGTGTATAATGTTGGGTATGACCAATAATTTCTCATTAATGTAACTATATATGGATGGTTTATATGTGATATATTTGTATGGGTACATATGTCAATGTTCTGACCAAGGAGGCATGGTGAAAGATGGGAAACCAACACTAAAGAATTCACCCCATGTATTATTTATGGAAATTGATACCCATGTCCAACCATTAGTAATATTTAAGGATGTCTCTATTGATGTCATGAATGTGAAATTTTAAGCATCTATTGAGGTAATTATATATGATACATCTGAATTATATAACACCTCAATCTTGTATATTTGGTTAGTACTTCTCATGATTGCACCCTTTAGTTCTTAGATCTTCCCATTGCTAAAAGGCTCACATACACTATCTCTTATGCCTATTGATTATCTCTTAGTCTAATCATATGTTATTCTGATGACCAAACTTTATATATTTTGAAAAATGATATAAACCTAATTATTACCATCATATTTACGTTTTGGACTTGTACATATTTTTCATCTTCATTGACACTTCCTAGCCAGATGCTTTCGCTAAGTGTTATATTCCAAGCTAAGTGTACAGTGCACTAAAGTCATCAAATTTTCAATTATAATGTGTCCTTTTGGTCAGCCTAAGTTTTTTGATGTGAGATAATTCCTGAAAGGATTAGTATATATGCGTGATCAATCATCATTCATACCTCACCTAGTAAATTCATACCTCTCATGAGTAAATTTACCAAAAGCAAACAATCAAGCATTCATGTGAGCAAAGCTTACCTATTCTTTCCTATTTCAATATCAATCATAAGGACAACCCATATATAGGTCTAAATTATTGAAGGAGAAGCCCATAAGTCCTATCTACCAAGCTACAAACTACGTCAATATATGTACTTATTTTCCACATATTGCACCCTTGTTCACACACAAGCCAACATATTAGGGGAGAAATACATCAGATTGAGGCCCTATTAAGAATAATGGGTATGTAGGTATCATCCATTGACATATGGGTCTTTGTGGTTAGCTCAACACCATGAGCCCACTAACCCATTTTTCCCACAGTCACTATAAAAATGAATAACTAGGGTTTGATCATTTGGCAAGGAGTGACAACCTATGAGTGAGATCTGACTACACCAAAACAAAAGTGATAAAAACCTAAAGGATTCCAAGTGATCACATCCATATCTAGTCAATATTTTGTATTAGATGCCTATGTCTAAGTTAAATAGGTGCATCGACAAAACCATCCAAATTTGATACAAGTGTATGAGGCCACAAAGCATAAAATTATAGAATTTGATGATTGATCTAGAATCCAGATCTAGTCTACCTCTAGCATGTTCCATATCATATTTGCATGTAGATGGAACCATCTAATTATTTTTATTTTACATTTAGTACTATACTAATTGAGAATTTAAGTTATTAATTTTAACACATCTCAGTATTTAAATTCAAAATATTATTTATCTTGAGTTTACAATTAATTAGACTACTATAGATATATTCATCACCCTTGTGATTATTTATTTCTATATTCTTAACTATTCACCAAATTTGACCTACATATGAAACTTTGCTTGATCTATGATGAGAAGTTGAGTAGAGTTTTGGTTGAGAGAGTGATCTGATGGTAGAAGGATAATACAAACTTCATGAAGACTTCATGTCATTTTCAATGTTTTGAAACAATTTAAGTAAGCTCAGAGTGTGAAATTGGTGATTTATGGGAACTAGACTATCATAGCATGTCATGCATGAATGAACAAGTTAGTTTGGTTGTGCATTTAATAAGTGCATTTGGGAAATCAACCAAGGTTGATGAATTACACAAAAATTGTGTTATTTATTCCATAAACATCCCCTACAATTTTGGTGTATTGATGTATTTTATATCTCAAAAAATGAGCCTTAAAAGATGATCTAACAGTGAAGAATGTGTCCTGAGACATCAATTTAAAGACATAAAAAATAACCATTTGGGTTTAAAAAAATAGAAGTGATTCATAGGGCTAACAAGTGTCACAATCTTAGAAACCAAAATCAAAGATCAATGGCCCATAGGTAATCCACTTATTCAATAAGTCAAAGCAGATCTATAGTACACATTTAATCATGTAGTTAAAGATAAATGGCAATTTCAAGGTCAAAAGGTTATAAGGTCCTAAGGATAAATGTGATAATGCTAGGTTCTCAATCATAATGAATTTTGAGAAAATTGATGGCCCACATTAAATTGTATTATAAAAAAGGAGATCAATAGTTTGCATTGGCCCACATTAAATTGTATTATAAAAAAGGAGATCAATAGTTTGCATTTGATTTGGAAAATCAAAGATTGATGGAGCATGTTTAACCATGCAAAATCAGATCGATGGTGTGGATCAAAGTCAAGAATTCAATGAACCCAAATTGCATGGGAGGCCACCATGTGGCATAATAACATCAACCAGATGGATACTGATAGTAGGGTCCATAAGAGGCATGCTAGAAAACCAATTTTCACATTTTCAAAGGATAAGATAAATATCAACATGGGGCTATTAGGTGTCACAATCTAAAAAGTAGATCATAGATCAACAACTACGATGAAGGTAAAAGCTAAGGGACTCCTGAGAAGATTAATGGAGTAAATTTGATAAAGTTATATGGAGGCACAACATGAATACATGTGTCCAAGGCTATGATTATCATTATTTTATAATTAAATAAGTAGATCAAGGAAAGGCCACATAGGCCAACATGTTAGATTATAGGATTTTGCCACTTAGGTATTAAAATGTATAAATGCAAGATCTAATATGATCTGGCTTACTAGAGTAGACACTGTAAAATTTTAGGACATCATTAAAGATTAGATAAACCTTTAAAAATCCCTCAAGCATAATTTTTACGTCTTGTTCATGATCAATAAACCTTATCCTATAGATCTTCATTTGAAACTATGACTATATGAAAACTAATAACGTGATTGGTTTTCATCTATAGTGGACCTATGTTTAAGGTTTGGAGTAAGGACAAAATAGTGATTGTGAAAGGAGTGTTAGAAGGGAAACCAAATAATGTAAGGAGTATATCAAGATGAATCATGGCATTGTAAGCTCATTAAGAAGATGGAGAGTTTGGAGGTTGAGAAAGACAATGAAGCATTCAATGAAATTTCAAAAGTATTTGGAGACTATTCCCTTTTAATGGATAATTAATCATCATCCTCAGTAGGTTCTTATATTTTAAGTGTGTTTCTCATATAATAAGAAGGCTTGAAAGCTATTTGGGACTAATGAAAGTCTATTTGTAGAGGCACGATTAATGCTAATCGATCAAAAAGTGGTTGGGCCTCATTTATTTATCTCTATTTGCTTGCTTCCCTCTCTCTCTCTTCCCTTTCCTTATATATCTCCCATTTATTACCCATAAAGAGATACTCTTATGCTTTTTGCATACCCATTCTATGTTAATATTTGTACTAAAACACCTATTTCATGCAATAAAATATTAAATTCATCCATTCCTAGGCTGAATTGAAGTGTGTTTTATGAATTCATTGATGTGGTTAAGTGAATGTATGCTTTACTTTGTCTCTATCTGAGTTTTATCACCTTCATGAAGTGTTTTTTATATTTTATATGTCATATTAAGTGCCATAAATAGTTTATTGATTAGTTTAGAAGTGGACAATTGCCCTCCCATGCTAGATTGATAACTAGTTAGTGCCTTTTTATGAAATACTTATGTGAAAGATGATCAAAGAGTTAGTGAAGTGATATTTTGCATAATTAAAAGTGTCTGATAGTGTGTAATTTATAATTATAAGTGTTCAAAAAATTGGTGCATCACCTCTTTTTACACGTTTTCATGCATTATTATCTATTTCACTCCATTTTCCAAGCAAGAGATTAGGTTAGGTGATAGATCCAAGGGAACCAACCCTATCTAGAGGCTCAACCTCACTATAGGATACCCATAGCCTAAAGGTTGTTCCTATTTTATGGCTTAGTTAGAGAGATATTGAATTACCCCTCCATGCGTGTAAATTAAGACCATAATATTTTTTGGCATGCCTGGTGGGATTACTACATTGTTCATTGAGTGAAGAGTTTTGGTGTTCTCTTCATCCAATTAGCCTTTAGAGGCATGTGTGAAAAAATCAATGGTAATTATAAGTATTGATTAGTTAGTTTAAGTATCCCAAGTGCCTAATCATCATTATTTGGTATGTATCATCACCCATTTGATAAAAATGCATGTTCTTTCATTCTTTATCCTTCATATCAGATTAGAAATGTTTATGGCTTCACCCCAAGTGGCTCTCAAGATTCAATGTATCATCCTTATTAACGTTTGTCTCTCTTTAATCAACCATAAAAGAGTCTTATGGAGATAAAAATTGATCTTGAAAAATAATTAAGAGAGATTGATAGGGTGGAAGAGTGTTATAAGTAGCAGGAAAATATTTAATACCAAGCTTTTGTTCAGGGAAAAGAGTTGAGGTTTTAGGAAGAGTGCTTGGTTAGACAAGACCAAGAAAGGAAAGAAAATGACTATCATTTATTCTTAAGAAAGAGATTAGCCAACTTTATACCCCAATTTCCCTCTCCTACTCCTATTTATGCTCAAACCCAACCCCTTAGTCCACCTTGTCAAATCTCATGTTTATCAAGAGTCAAGTAAATCATTAAAGATCATTCAACTGAAGAACATGAAGCCATCCCATCATAGATATTCTCCTATGCCAATGACCCTAACTATTTCATATCATCTCTTATGAAACCACCCTCTCCTATAACCATTCAAAAAGAGGAGAAGGTGGCTAAGCCTTACACTTTCCCCTCATGAAAATTAGTAAAGAAAAGGATAAAGGAGGAAGTGCTAGGTGAGGCAATCCAAGAACCAGTTTAAGAAAAAGAGGTGTTAGCTCAGCTAAATGAACTTACCCTACAAGATTTCAAAGACTCTTCTTCTTTTCCTTAAGAACCACCTAGAAGAGCCTTCAAAATCCCTATTTAGAAGGACACTCTCTTAAACTGTAGGCAAGGTGAAAATTTTCACCCTCCCACCATCTACCTCATAAAGGAAGAACCTATTTTACAAAGGATAGAGGAGGAGCTTGAAATCAAAGGTGAGCTATAAGAGGACAATACAAGTGTTTATGATGAGGAGATCATGATAGGAAACCCATTTAATTCAAAGGAATAAAATCTAGGTTTAGACTAGCCTTCATGGTATGGATTTGACACTAATGAATTAGAGAATGAAGGGATCAATCAGTCAATTGATCATGTTAAAGAGGTCATAAATGGGCAAGAGAAATAAATAGAGGAGAAAAAGGATCAGAATGAAGTATGAAAACAACCATACCATGACTTCATGGATTAGATAGAGGTTCTAAACTCGCTTATGACTCCTCTAAAGCATGAAAATGAACTTGCAAATTAGGTTATAGAAGTTGACCAGTCTCAAGATGAATTATCCATTGAAGGAAGTATTTATGTCTTCAATAATGAAGGGGAATGGTCAGATCAAGAACCACAACAATAGTAAATTTTGAACCTTAGATAGGTTGGTGAGCTCCCATGTAGCTTCTTCTAAAGAGAGAAAAACAAGGATGGTGTTAAGGTTGGCATTGTCTCAAATTACCAAAAGGAAGTTTCCTTTTGGGATGAATTAGAACTTTTTTGCCTAAGCTTGGATAGTCAACCTTTATGTTCAAAAGAGCCATCAAGTGAGAAGGTTACAGGTGCTCTTATATTCAAAGATGAAGCAATATTTGAAGGTTTGGACCAATATGTCTACATTGGAGGTATGTTTTTCCCATTTCATATGTTGGAAAGCATATCAAAAGGATTGGCAATCAAGTAGCCTAGCTCACCAGTTTTAGTACCCCAAGAATAAGGTGTTTTCCATCCTAGTCCATTACAAGTGAATGATGTTAAATGTTTCCCATTTTATCCAAGAGGAAAGTACTTGTATGTGGAAGCCTTGTATATATTAGAGTAGATTTCTTATGTTTCCCTCTAAGTGCCTTGTGCACATTTATTTTTACTTGTGTGTTTACCTTCCATAAGTACTTTGGGCACAATGTTTGTTTTGTTCTTATTTCTCTTTTTGATTCAAGAAGAGGTTTTCAGAAATGGTAAATCTTGTATAATCTTCAATATCAGCTAGGAAGCAAAGACTTGTGACCCCATATGTGAAATGAATTAGACAAGGAAACTAATATAGGTTTTCAAGCATAAAAAACATGTTTCCTTGTTGAATCACCAAAAAAATTAGACAAATTTGCCTTATATATAGAACTTTGCCTGATCTAGGGTAAGAAGCTAAGCATAGTCTTGGTTGAGAGAGTGATCTAATGGTAGATGGAGTAGATAGACTTCATGAAGACCTCATGTTATTTACAAGATTTTGAAACACTTTAAATAAGTTAAAAGTGTGAAATTGGTGATTTAGGGGAACCATATTGTCATAACATGTCATGCAGGGATGAACAAGTTAGTTTGGTTGTGCATTTGATAAGTGTATTTGAGAAATCAACCAAGGTTGAAAAATTACTTGAAAATGGTGTTATTTGCACCATAAACATCCCTTGTAAGTCTGGTGTCTTGATGTCTTTTCTATCTCAAGATATGAGCCTTGAAAGATGATCTAGTAGTGAAGGATGTACCATAGGACATCAATTTAAAGCCATAAAAAATAGTTGTTTGCATTCAAAAAATAGAAGTGATGCATGGGGCTGAAAAGTGTCATGATCTTAGAGACCAAAATCAAAAATCAATGGTATGCGGGCAATCCACCGAGTCAATAAGTCAAAGCATATCTATGGTGCACATTTAATTATATAGTTAAAGATTAACGATGAGCTCAAGTTCAAAAGGTTAGAGGATCTTGAGGATAAACATGATAGTGTTAGGTGTCTCAATCATGATAGCTTTTAAGTAGATCAATGGCCTACATTTGATCATATTGTTCAAAATGAGATCAATGCTCAGTATTTGATCTACAAAATCAAAGATTGATGTAACATGTTTAATGATGTAAATCATATCAATAATGCATATCAAAGTCAATAAGTTAATGAATATTGCATGTGAGGCTACCACATGGCATAAGCATATTAATCAGATGGATACTAATATTAGGGTCCATAAGAAGCATGTAGGAATACCAAGTGTCACATTTTAAAGGCCAATATAAATATCAATATAGGGTTGCCAAGTGGCACAATATAAAAAGCATATCACAGATCAATGGTAATGATGAAGGTCAAAGCTAGGAGACTCCCAAGAAGATCAATAGAAAAAATTTGATTGAGTTCCATGGAGGCAAAAGATGAAGACACGTGTCCAAAGTGATGATGGTCATTATTTTAAAATGAAATAAGTAGCCCAAGGAAAGACCACATAGGCCAACATGTTAGATCAAAGGATTTCACCACCTAGGTAGGCAAATGTATAAATGCAAGATCCAATACGATCTAGATTACCATAACAAACACTACAAAATTGTAGGATGCCATTAAAGCTCAGCTAATTCTCTCAAAATCCATCAGGTGTAACTTTTACATCTTGTTCATGATCAAGAAACCCTAGCCTATGGATCTTCATTTGAAATTATGACTATATGAAAACCAATAAGGTGATTGGTTTTCATCTATACTGGACCTATATTTAGGGTTTGGAGTAATGGAAGAATGGTGATTGTGAAAGGAGTGTCAGAAGGGACACCAAATAATATAAGGAGCATATCAAGATGAAGCATGTCATGGTAAGCTCATTAATAAAATGGAGAGTTTAGAGGTTGAGAAAGACAATCGAATATTCAATGAAATTTCAAAAGTCTTTAGAGACTATTCCCTTTTAATGGATTATGACTCAACATACTCAGTGGGTTCTTATCTTCTAAGTGTGTTTCTAAGCCAATGGGAAGGCTTGAAAGTTATTTGGGACTAATGGAAGTCAATTTTTAGAGGCATGATTAATGTTAATCAATCAAAAAATTGTTGGGTCTCATTTATTGATCTCTATTTTCTCGCTTCCCTCTCTCCCCCCCTTTATTTATATATCTCCCATTTCTTCCCTACAAAGAGAGACTATTATGCTTTTGGAATGCCTAGGATATGTCAATATTTGTACTAAAACACCTATGTGATGCAATAAAAGACTTAATTCCTCCATTCTTAAGAAATTGAAGTGTGTTTCATGAATTCATTCATGTGGTTAAGTGAATGTATGCTTTCCTTTGCCTTTGTCTAAGTTTTCTCACCTTCATGAAGTGTTTTATAGCTTTCAAAGGTCATCTTAAGTGTCATAGATAGCTTATTGATTATTTTATAAGTGGACAACTGCCCTCCCATGCTAGATTGATAGCTAGTTAGTGCCTTTTTTGTGAAATACCTGTGTGAAAGTTGATCAAAGAATTAGTGAAGTGATATTTTATAGGCTTGAAAGTGTTCGATAGTGTGTATTGTACAATTATAAGTGTTCAAAACACTAGTGCATCACCTCTTTTTACATTTTTTCATGCATTATTGTTTATTTCTCTCCCTTTTACAAGAAAGAAATTAGTTTAGGTGATAGATCCAAGGGAACGAACCCTCTCTAGATGCTCAACCTCATTATAGGATACCCATAGCCTGAGGTTGTTCCCATTTTTTGACGTATTTGGAGAGAGCCTAAATAATTCCCTTCATGGGTGAAAATTAAGACCACAACATTAAACCTATACTATATTTATTAATCTCAATTAGGGTTAAACATTTGTTAAACTTGACGTCTTTATGTAAACCCAAATTTATCCTAGGGTTTTTATCCTTCTGAGGTTTTTCATTGTTGTATTTTTCCAACTTTAATCTATCATTTCTATGCAACCTAGGCATAGCCTAAGATTAGTTGGTGTTTCTATCAAAAAATTAGAGCTTCCTTCTTGTCCACATAACATGGATCAAAATAATGAATTAATAAACCCTATAACTAATGAATATTCCAATAAGGAAACTAGACCACATACTGAATAAGTTATCATAGAAACTAATTTTGAGTATGAAAATGATGAATCTAATGAAAATTATGAACATGAAAAAATAGACCAATATAAAGTACAATATCTTAGTATGTTTCAACACCATATCTGGTAAAAACTAGATGATCTTGATAAGATCCTAAGAACCACATTAGAAAATAAAAAACTAAAAATCATAGATCAACAACCATGGCCATATATTGATCATGATATTAGAGATATGGGCCATCTCAATATACCATTAAACCTCCCTTTGAGCATATTACTACTTCATACTTCTAATGGGGGCACAATATATGTTTTTACACCTTTATTCCATGAAAATACTATTGTTGCATTGTACATGGGAAACATTAATATTTCAACCCAATTACGAGTTTCAACGTCTATATCCTTAAACTATGGGTATGCTTCCTTTAATGACTTCTCAAACTTCAAACCTTAATGACCAAGATGTACAAAATCTTTTCCAAATTCTAAAAATAATTCAAGCCAAGGTTAAAAATATTGAATATAATTCTACAAAGTCAACTTTTACTATTGATTCATAAGAGGTGTTGTATAACCCTCTTAAACATGAAATATCTTTTCACCCCTTTCCAACTATATTTATTGCACCTAAGTTCCTATTTTATGATGGCAAGGGTGATCATGAACATCATCTTTGATCTTTTTATGTAGCATGCCTTGATTATGCCTCCAATGATAAACTCTTAACTAAACTATTTCCAAGGGTCCTTAAGGACTATGATCTAATGTGGTTATATGACTTACCAATCCAATTTGTATAAACATTCAAACCCCTATAAGATAAAAATTTGGCACACTTCTCTATCAATATTACCAAAAAATATTTCATATGCTAAAATTACAAATATCAAACAATGAACCAATGAACTTAAGATACAAGACAATCTTGCTTATATTTACCAATTTAATGGAAAATAAAAAAAATTAAATACATCTTCAAGTAAAGTTTGCTTCCCTCTCTCCTATCCATCATTTTACATCAATTTCTACCATTGTGCATGTTTTAAAAAATAATTGTGATATCAAAATTTGTGTGTAATTTTTAAATTTGAGTCAAGCTTCCTTGAAAGACAATTAATTATTGCATATTATGTATTAGGTGTTTTAGGTTATCACTATATCTAAGATGCTTTCTATGATGGATGGTTTTTCTATATATAAACAAATTGAAGTAGCTAGTGAGGATTAACTCAAGACTGATTTCACTACCCCTTAGGGAACTTTTGCATATAGAAGGATGTATTTTGGTCTCACCAATGTAGGTGATACATTTAGTGAGTGATGCATTTATCCTTTAATGATTTTAAGAATAAAATTATTGTGGTCTTTTTGGATGACCTCACAATATTCTCAAATAAAAGAGAATAACATTTTGAACATCTAAAGAAAGTATATGAAAGATGTCAATCTCATGACATTTATTTGAATCCTAAGAAATGCACTATTAGGGTGACTAAATCAAAATTATTAGGTCATATTTTATTGAAATAAAGAATTAAAATTGATCTAGTAAGAGTGGAAGAAATTAAAAATTTATCTTTATCATTTATTAAACCAAGAGTCTATTTGTTATTTAGTAAGGTTAAATTTTTAAGAATATTTGTACTAGAATTTGTTGAGCTCACCAAGGAAATAGATTAATTGATGAAGGTTAAAGCCTATTTTAAGTGGAATAGTGAAGGGGAAAGGATTTTTATGAGATCAAAACTAAAATTTATTGAGCTTATATTTTGGTATGTCTCGATTTTAAGAATAATTTCATTATCTATTATTATTCCTCTACACATACTCTTTCATCCATCTTGCTATAAAAAAATTATGAAGTTATTGAGTATGTGATTGTGTTCATGATTTATGGTTTGAAAAAACATGAATTCAATTATTCTTCAACTAAAAAACATGCTTATGCTATTTTCAAGGCAATTAAGCAGTTCAAATATTATATACTACATTCATATTTTATAATGATGGTACCTAATGCAAAATTAATGTCAATCCTAACTTAGAAATAACTTTATTATAAAAGAAGAAATTAGATTGCAAAGGTGTAATAATAATATATGGAGTTTCACTCTATGAAGTTGGTCCAAGGAAAAGGATTATGTCAGCTTATGGCCAAACAAGTGCTAGATTTTGCAAAACTCTCACCCAAGATCTCTCCAAGAATCCATTACCACAACCATGGCTATTAACATATTGCTCTCACAAAATGGAGAAACTATCTATTAACAAAAAAATATATTACAATGTATCACACCTCCATTTCTTATGAAATGCACTCTAAGAGTGTCTATAAATAGGAGAGAGAGAGTGTGTGTGTGGGTGAGTGGGGGTAGGTATGTCAACATAATGTTGACATACTCCTAAGTAAGCTTAACAAGTAATTAACCCACATTAATTAATCTAACACTCTCCCTTAAGTGCAACTTAGGGAGAAGTGAAAAATAAAAAAGAGTGTAAGACTCCTCAGAAGATAGGTCTCATCAACTATGTCATGTTGGGTACCTATGTATAATGTCAAGAGAATCCAGTGAAGAAGCCAAGTGTCCTAATGGATGCCAATCATTGTAACTACCAAGTAAAATAGGAACTGATGCTGAATACAAGGATCAATTGAAAGAAACACTGATCTCCAAAATATTAGGTAGAAGTTGAAACTCAAGGAAGCATTTCCAAACATCCCCCCCTCAATGCTGAAGACTAGGTAAAAATACTCGTAATATCTACACAAGTGGTCCAAATCCACTACTCAAACACTAAATAAGTTGACACTGTATACACCAAAATAGCTCCATGTCATGCTGAATGAGACTATTGAACTATCAAAGAAGATAAAATGACACTGTAATTCACCGAAATACATACAATCAAGATGTGGGAGACTGTCAACTGTCAAAAAAGTAGTGTCAAAAATATAGAAACATACACCAAAGAAGGCTAATAAATGATGAGACATTATGCAATCTTCATATGGGTTCTAACAAATAAAGTTCCTGAATAAGATACCCATGTACAATAGAGGAATCCAAACTCATTATTGTGATAAAAACATGAAAGCACACATGCACATAAAAGGTGCAAAAAACATAACTCTCAAAAGGTGGAGAAAAGAGAGAAAACCTGTAGGAAAAACTCCCCCCCCCCACAAAAAAAATAGAGAAAAAAAGAATAAAGAAAAAGAAACCCCTCCATAGATGATGTTGCATAAGTCCGCACACTAAGTACTCGCAAGTCATAAAAGGACTCAATCTGCACGAGTGGTCTAAATCCACTACTCGATCACAATATAACTAACACTAGGCTTCACCAGAATAGCTTTAATCAAGAATACTATCAATGGTGACAAAAGTACAAAAAATTACTATAAGTGCAAATAATTCTTAGCACCAAGAAGTAGAATGTAAATCACACCCCCCATATTGTTGAATGGATGGAGTAAAAAAATGAAGATCTGTATGAGTGGTCTAAATCCACTGCTTGAATACTGAATAAGATGACATTGTATACACCAAAATAGTTCCAAGAATGAGGAGACTATCAACTATCAAAAAAAGGTGTCAAAAATGCATAAGATGCTCCAAAAAATAAGGGAGCAAAAAGTGTCTTCATAGAAGAAGGTGAGGTGCTAAGAAAGGGGCCTCGAGGAGACAAGACACAACTATTAGTGTTTCAATGTACTAATGTATATTGTGGACTAATATAAGAGTGTGGAAAATGGAAAACAGATCCATAATGTATGTAAACACACATAAGAGAATCAATAGCCAAAAAAAACAATGTGCAAAGCACATGCAAAATGACATCAAGCATAGCCAAAAATACATCCTAGATAGTGTGTGTGCAAAGTATAATGTAAGGCCCATAACACAAAAAACTCCATAGTAGTGACTATGTACACTCAAGAATAGGACATCAAACTCAGCTGAAAATACGTCCATGAGTTGCCTATGAGGGGGTCTAACCTCCCGCCAAACCAGACCTCATCCTTTGATATTTGACAAGTGAAAGAGATATAGTACATGCAAAACACTAAATATTCCTCAACAAATACTAAAAAACATAGCAATTACATCAACACAAAAATTTCACCACAAATCGTAGCAATGGTAGCACAACCAATGCAAAGAGACGCCCCCCAGAATGTGGCACATTATAAAATAGTAAATTTTACAATGTAAATAGGACCATTGCATGGTAATTTAAAAAACATCAACTGTTGAAAAAGATGGTGCTCAATTTTGAGCTACTAATCAAAAGTTATAAAAAAACAATTTTCCCATAAAATAAGCCTGTTTAATAAAAATTAGCACTAAAAGTTAAAAAATGCACCATAGGTACTAAAAGTTAAAATATGACAATGCAAAGGAGCAAGAAGGAAGTATGTGTTGCCTATGAGGGGGTCTGACCTCCTACCAAACCAAACCTCATCCTCTGATATTTGACAAGTGAAAGAGATATAGTACATGTAAAACACTGAATATTCCTCAACAAATACTCAAAAACATAGCAATTACATCACCACAAAAATGTCACCACAAATCGTAGAAATGGTAGCACAACCAATGCAAAGAGACCCCCCTAGAATGTGGCACTTTATAAAATAGTAAGTTTTACAATGTAAATAGGACCATTGCATGGTAATTTAAAAAACATCAACTTTTGAAAAAGATGGTGCTCAATTTTGAGCTACTGATCAAAAGTTATAAAAAAACAATTTTCCCATAAAATAAGCCTATTTAATAAAAATTAGCACTAAAAGTTAAAAAATGCACCATAGGTACGGGAACCTAGCCTTCCAACCACTCATTAGAATCAGAATGAAACCAAGAATCTCCTCAACTCAATAGAAGTCAAAAATCATCAACTTGGTTGCCTCAATATGCGTGCAAGTGTGTTTTACATCCTCTTTAAGCAAAAATTATAGCCATTAAGGAAAAAAAAGAATTTCCAATTGTCTTAAGAGGAGAAGGAGGTGGATTATAGTTTTTCAATGAAAAAGCCAATGTCACCAACCCCCCACATGCATAATGATCCCGTAGTCAACATTCATCACCAAATAAAAATTTTGTCTCCCCACTGATAAAAGATGGTAGGGGGAAGATAATACAAGAAGGTGGCATTGGGTACAAGGAAAGCTTGCTTCTGAAGCAATCTCAAGGAGTAGGGGGTTGCAGACCAGGTGTAGAACTAAGATAGAACTAAACGTGATGGGCTTTAATAATTGAAAGTTAGTGTCGTATAAAGCTAGTAGATCTACACCAATTTCTTGCCTCTGATTAACAACCACAATTTTTATTGATGGCACCTTAGGAAATTGCTAGCATGATAGAAAAATAAATCTTAGCCTGCACAATAGGAGTGATGAGAAAATGCACCAGATTCCTTCTACACAATGCCTTTCTCACCTTATATACCAACAGATCCAACCAGATTTAAAATTGATACTTCCATACATAAAATGATCAGAGCAAAAAGTCAACATGCATAGTGACTTGGTGCATAGCCAAATAATACTACCCCCAGCATATGGCATCACTGCACTCAAGGAACCATCAACAAAAGCCAAAAAAAAAGTGGCAAGCAGTGGCTAAATCTAATAGTTTTGGATAACAACTCTGAGAAGAATCAAAAAAGCCAAAAAATGAGTCATCTATCAAGTCTATTTAAAGAGCAGACATGGAGATAAACCTAAATGTGCAGTCTATTAAAAAATGCAAATGGAACTTTTTTTTGATACCATGAAACTCTTAGCCAAGATCTCTCCAATGGCTCATTACCATAGCCATGATGCTAATGCATTGCAATAGAAAATCAATTGAACACAACACAATTGTTATACCCAAATGATATGAATACAAAGCATATAAAAGCATATTTTCATCTTGTTGAAAGCACTGAGGGCTTTCTGAGTCTGTTGAAATCCTTGACTGAACTGGAATGCTATTCCACTTGGGGTGAAATAACTAGGACAAAAAGAATGGTGGTTGTGATGCCCTTTGGCTGCATTGAAGAAAATAAAGAACAGAATAGATCTGGTCCAATGTTGAACAAAGAAAACATGCCACCCTTGTCCAATGCTGAATAAAAAATAGATCCAACATAACAAAAAAAAATGATGCCAAGCTAAAATATCACCTTAGATTTTTGTCTTCAATGTCAGGATCAAAGTTGGCAAAAAGAATATGATGCTATGAACAAATCTTAGCTAGAAAAAAGATGACAAGGTGAAGAGTATGACACCAAAGCTAGAGTAGATCCAAAGCCAAGATGGAAACAAAAATCCCAGAGTATAAAAAATAGCCATAATAAAAGGCATATCTACATTATCTAAGGAAACATTAGGATCCATACAAAAGTTGTAATCAATTAATGCAAATCTAAAAAATAGAGACTACAATAGAAAATTGTTGAGTAATGGCTATTGGAGGGTGGCTTTGATACCATGTCAGAGTTTGTAAAACTCTCACCCAAGATCTCTCCAATAATCCATTACCACAGCCATGGCTATTAACACATTGCTCTCACAAAATGGAGAAACTATCTATTAACAAAAAAAATAGATTACAATGTATCTCACCTCCTTTTCTTATGAAATGCACTCTAAAAGTGTCTATAAATAGGAGAGAGAGTGTGTGTGGGTGAGTGGGGGTAGGTATGTCAACATAATGACAACATAATTTTGACATACTCCTAAGTAAGCTTAACAAGTTATTAACCCACATTAATTACTCTAACAACAAGAAGACAATCACACTATTTTTATTTCATCTAGAGAAAATGAAGAGAAATTAAAATATTTGCTTTTGGTATTATTCATTGACTCAATAGATGAGTGGTACTCAAATATCACATATTTATTGACATATGTTGAATTCCATCCAAATTTGGTTTCTAAACAAAGGATAAATGTCAAGTTGAAGGTTGATAAATATGTGATTTCAGATGGTACTTTGTTCAATAAAAATATTGATGGTTTCTTTATGAGATGTGTTGACAAAAAACAACAAAATAAACTTCTCAAACACTTTCATGATCAATCTTATGGGGGTAAATTTTATATCTTCATTACTAAAAATAAGATCCTAATAACTCACTAATATTGGAATTCTTTATTTAAATATGTTTTTAAATGGGTGAATATATGTGAATCTTGTCAACAATTTATTGGTAGACCTATGTTAGCATCATTACCTATTAAACCAGTAGCGATTGAAGAACCTTTACACCATCAAGTTATAGATTCCATGGGTACATTGAACCCACATTTGAGTGTGGGGTGTACATAAGTTATTACTACCACATTACTTCACTAAGTGGGTTAAGGCCATTTTAGTTAAACAAACCACTTGAAAATTTGTTTGCAACTTCATTAAGTAAAATATACTATTGAGGTATGGTATTCCACAAAAATTATAAATGATAATGCATCAAAATTTTCTTCCTTAGAACTAGTTGGTTTTTAATAAATATATGACATTTCATTGTTACATTCATCAGACTTTTACCGTCAAAGAAATGATCAAGTTGAATATAGAAATAAGAACCTAGTAACTATCATTTGCAAGTTGGTGGATGATAACTAAAAGAACTTGACCAATAGTTTTTATGATGTACTCTAAGTAGACCATGTTACTCCAAAAATGTCTATTAGGATTTCCCCATTTAATTTGTTGTATGAAATAGATGACACCATGCCAAAATCATTAGAGTTTCCTATAGTATAGTAGGCAAAGGTAGTTGAGAATGAAATTTTTTGGAGCTCTCTATATAATATAAGTTTTTATTTAAATAAATTTGAAGAATAAAGAGAGCTAGTCATTGATAGGATCACTGAGTGCCAAAATAAAGTGAAAGACTCATTCAATAAGAAGGAAATAAAAATATATTTTTTAGGTGGGGATCTGGTCTTGTTATGTGATAAAAGATGATAACTGAAAGGAATTCACATCTAGTTTGACTCATTATGGATGGGTCCTTTTAGAATCAAGTATTTTTGTGGTGAAACAAATTTCTAATTACTTACATAGATGGTACACACCTTCCTTTTCCCTATAGTATACAATATATAAAATATTATTTTAATTAGAACCATGTTCTCCCTTTCATGTAAATAGGTGAGCTTAGGATTTTGATTGTGTTTTCTTTCTCTATTTTATATTTATCATTCTTTGTGTTGTGTTCCTTGTTTTTGTCATCTATGTTTTTCTCTCTTGGTCATTCATTGTCAGAGGTTTTTTCTATTTCATAATTGACCATGTGATGCATAACCTACCTCTCATATATATAATTTGATAGTACATAAACTAACTTTCTCATTTACCTCTACTCTATGCATGTAGCTCTGATTTACCCTTTCTATCAACCTCCTCATTCAGTTTTCTTCATGTCACTTCTCATACCATGTTTGTCATCACCCTTTGGATTCTTTGGTTATTAGACTCACCTTTCAATATCCTAGATAGTTCTCTTCTCTGTTGGTCATTGATAAACACACCTCAATCCTAATTGATCAGGTCCTTTACCCAATTCTCACTACTTATTTCATGTGTCCACTTATCAACTCTTGGAACAAAAGTACATTAGTTATTTTGTGTGTTCACTAGATTTAAAGGAGATCTAGTAATTCAAAGTGTTTATGACCTTTATCTTACTCTTGATAGTCCTATTGTACCCTAGACAACTATTTTTACTCTTATATACTTCTTTCCTTCTATACAACTTCTTTCCCTTATAGCTCACAAGGTCTTTGTAACCTTTTTTATTCTCTTTTCCCATATACGGATAGGTAAAAAATACTATAGGAAAATTAACTATCTTTTTATCTACCTTTTATCCTCAACTATCTTTTTATAAAGTTTTGTGCCTTATCTCCTTCATTTGGTCACTTTTCTTGGCACATTATGGTCACTGTTAGGTCTTTGTTGACCTTGTCTAGTACACAATCACCTATACACCATAATAAATACCCACACCAAATTTAAACCTCCAAAATCCTTTGAATAACACTAATGCCTCCTTAATCACCAAAAATTAGCCCTTTTGGCTGGTTAGTTCTTCTTAAATACCATTTTCCTTTCCTAAACCCTAATGCAGGGTTTACCCTGTTTGCAATAACTTGAGAACAAATAAAAATGAAATGAAAACTCCAAATATTATTTCATACCAATTTAAAATCAAGATAATCCTTGCATGTAGTATTTAAGCCTTCCCACATTCATTAGATCATCTTCACTCTCCTTTGTTCATCATTTCTTGCCTAGTTTTTTATTGCTAGTCAACACAATTATACTATTCTATATGGATTAAAAACTTATTTTGAAGAATAGATTTCTAAACTATTTAAAACCTTTAAATAACCTCCAAAAACATAACAAAATATACTCACCACCTGTTAAGCACTCAAAACCCATTATCTATCAGATTCTCTCTTTGCAATCCTGAAAGTAACATAAGTCTGTCACTCTTTAAAGGCAATTGATTACTTTATGGGATCTCTCTCTTTTTTATTTAAAAAAAATTACTCTATAATAATCTATTAATCATTACTCCTTATTAGAAACAAACATCACACTCTAAAACTATCCATCGTGCCTCTTTACATATACCATTCAACCATCTCAATTTCTCCCTATCATAGAAATAGGGTTTGTAAACATACATTGTTACAGAACATTGAAAATACAAGGTAAATGCTTGGGTTTTCATTTGAAACAAACTATATTACTCACCATTCTTACTTGATACATGGACAATTTATCCTTTTTTAATTCCTTTTATAATAATCATTCAAAATACAGTCAATCCTCTTTTGCACACTCTTGAAAATAGGGTATGCAGACTTGTGTTAAGAGTTACTTATCTATACATGAAATATCCTACTATAAAAGTGTAAATAACTTTAGAATAAATAATTATCCAACTTACCCAATCCTTGAAAGAATATCATAACTTAACTTTCTTGCATCTTCCATCATGAAATGTCTCTGCACAGTCAACTTGTCATATGCATATATAGTAACATACTGAGGCTATGATCCTTTCCCTGTATTCAAATGAGAAATATTATTTTATTTTATTTCTTATGGTTTCTTATACATTTATTCCTCAAATTCACAACCCCATACTCTTCATCTTTAACCATAACATTCATTTACAAGTCTTTATAACTCATGAAACTACTTTAACTAACTCAACTTCCTTCCTAACTTCCTTCTTGTATGTTGGGAATGAACAAACTAGTCATCCTACTCATCAAATTGACTCATCATGTGAGTCATGTGGGGATTTAACACACCTTAACCTCATATTATCATATAAAAACTTGATACTTCTTGAAATAAAATGAAAATATCTTAACTTTTCCAAAAACATTTGAAATTTTAAACTAAGGGTTTTGAAAAGAAATGCCAAAAGGCCATTTATTCAAATTTTCCTAGGACCTAGCATATAAAATGGACTTATACTAAATCAATATGACCTTGAATACACTAAAGACTCAAAACATGAAAACTAGAAAACTATGTACATCGGGTAGTGATGCTCCTGCATCATACTATCAAGGAGCAGAAAACTTTCCCAGGAAAATTATAATTGATGTTAAATTTGAAATCCTTTGCAGCATCCTTCTCCGATTTCACATCCACCTAGGTCCCAAGGCCTATTGGAGATACCTAGGCCTTTGTAATGCTTACTTATATTAGATCCTCTTTGCTTCACTCCTCTCTTGATTCTTCCTCTTTGCTTCACTTCTTTCTTGCTTCTTTATTTGAAATCATCTTCTTTTGATTCAATATTCCACTCCATCATCTTCAACTTATTCTTATTCTCCTATAACCAACCTTATACATGGAATATACAAATTAATAAAAATAACTAGCTACTCATCTTCTTGTAAATCTCTTGTTTGCTCATGTTTGCTTGTTTTCTCCATGCTTGTTGTTGCTTATGGAAATAATCTTATAATTTATGCCTCTTCTTCATTCTCTTTGGCCTCTATTATGAAAATATCTTCTGTTTCAACTTTATTCTCTTCATTCTCCTCTTTGTCACCATGTATTACTCTTTCTATGGCTACCAACTCTGCCTCTAATTGCTCACTTATTTCATACACAAACTTGTAATCATATTACATAACCTCTTTTTAGGTTTGTACTTCTCCTTCTAAACCTACAATGAGGTTCTCAAACTGATCCATTTATTTGTATTTCTCAACACTTGGTTGGATTCAATTATCCTCTTGTCTACTTGGTTGTTCATTCATCCAAAGTTTATGCATCTTCTTCTTCAATTGCTTGCATAACATCCTCTTTTTCTCTCTCTCTCTTATTTCATGGTTTTCATTCTCCTTATCTTTACCAGTAGTTTTATTGGCCATTTGATTGGCTTTCTCTTCATTACCCATCCAAATTCTTGGCTTTCAATCTCTTTCAATTTCTATATCATAAGGTTCATCAAGGCTATTTGTTGTTTCATCTCATGCATATCTCTTTGGAAGTCTTCTTCTTATTGCTTCCTTCTCAACTCTCTTTCCTTTTTCTTTCACAATTGATATTTTTTGTTAAAAAACTCCCTCATCATCTTCTTCACTATTTATATCCTCTCAAGTAATTCTCTTTCACCTTGATCCATCCTTTATCCAAGCTATCTTCTTGGATCCAATATTTTAAGCATTCACTCTTTTCTCTTTTCTTGAGCTTCTTTAGATCTTTATATCTTCTCAAGCCTCTTTTGTCTTTTTCAACTTGCCTTGACCAACTTCTTGTATTCATCTACACTCTCTTTAGCAACTCATAACATTATTTCAATGAACTTGAGCAATTAAACAAACAAAAATTTAATCAATAAACATATACCTTCATATGTAAACCTACTTCTCCATTGCTTCCCAAAGACACTTAAGCTTTGATACCAAAATTATGTAGAGCCTACCTCTTATCTACATAGTTTTATAGTACAAAAACTAAATTTCTCCTTTACCTCTAGTTTATGTATCTAGCTCTGATTTACCCTTTATGTCAACCTCCTCATTTAGTTTTATTCATGTCACTTCTCATACTAGGTTTGTCATCACCCTTTGGATTCCTTGGTTATTAGACTCACCTTTCAATATCCTAGCTAATTTCCTTCTCTATTGGTCATTCATTAACACACATAAATCCTAACTAATTAGTTCTTTTACCCAATTATCACTACTTATTTCTTGTGTCCACTTATCAACTCTTGGAATAAAAGTACATTAGTTCTTTTGTGTGTTCACTAGAATTAAAGGATATCTAGTCATTCAAAGTGTTTGGTACCTTTATCTTACTCTTGATAGTCTTTTTTCACCCCAGATAACTATTTTTACACCTATATACTTCTTTCATTCTATACAACTTCTTTCCCTTATAACACACAAGGTCTTTGTAGCCTTTTTTCCTTCTCTTTTCCCCTATATGGACAAGTACAAACTACTATTGGAAAACTAATTGTCTTTTTAGTTACCCTTTATACTCAAATATCTTTTCATGAATTTTTGTGCCTTATCTCCTTCATTTGGTTACTTTCTTGGCATATTATGGTCGTTGTTAGGTCTTTTAGGTCTTTGTTAACCTTGTCTAGTACACAGTCACCTATACACTATACTACAAGACCCACACCAAATTTAAACCTCCAAAGTCATTTGAATAACACTGATTACTCCTTAATCACCAAAAATTATCCATTTTGGTTGGTTAGTTCTTCTTAAATACTATTTTCCTTTCCTAAACCCTAATTTAGGGTTTACCCTATTTGTAACAACCTGAGAACAAATAAAAATGAAAAGCAAACTATAAATAGTATTTCATACTAGTTTAAAAGTTGGATAATCCCTGCACAAAGTCTTTAAGCCCTCCCACATTCATTATATCATTTTCACTCTCCTTTGTTCATCATTTTTTGACTAGTTTTTTATTTCCAGTCAACACAGTTATACTATTCTATAAGGATTAAAAAAATATTTTGAAGAATATGTTTCAAAACTATTGAAAAAAATTGTATAACCTCAAATAACATAATAACAGACACTTACCATCCATGAAGCACTCAAAACCCATTATTTACAAGATTCTCTCTTTGCAATCTTGAAAGTAACATAAGTTTGTGTCACTCTTTACAGACAGTTGATTACTTTATGAGATCTCTCTCTTATGGATTCAATAAAAAAAACTATCTATTAAGGTATTAATCATTACTCTTTATTGGAAAAAAACATCACACTCTAAAACTATCCATCCTCCCTATTTACATACATAGTTAATCATCTCAGTTTCTCCTTGTCATAGAAATAGGGTTTGTAAACATACATTGTTATAGAACATTGAAAATATAAGGTAAATGCTTGGTTTGTCATCTAAAACCAACTATATTAATCACCATTCTTACTTGAGACATGGATAATTTATCCTTTTTGAATTCCTTTTCTAATAATCATTCAAAATATAGTCAATCCTCTTCTACACACTAAAAAAAAAAGGTGTGCAAACCTGTGTTGAGAGTTACTTGTATACACATGAAATAGACTGCTATAAAAGTGTAAAAAACTTTACAAGAACCAATGATCCAACTTACCCAATCCTTGAAAGAATATCATAACTTAACTTTCTTGCATCTTCCATCATGAAATGTCTCTGCATAGTCAACTTGTCATATGCATATATAGTAAAATACTGAGGCTATGATCCTTTCCTTATATTTAAATGAGAAATATTATTTTATTTTATTTATTGGGATTTTTTATATATTTATTCCTTGAATTCATAACCCCATACCCTTCATCTCTAGCCATAACATTCATTTACAAGTCTTTATAACTCATGAAACTACTCTAACTAACTCAACTTCCTTCTTAACTTCCTGCTTGTACATTGGGAATGAACAAACTACTCGTCCTATTCATCAAAGTGACTCATCATGTGAGTCATGTGGGGATGGAACACACCTTAACCCCATATTAGCATATAAAAACTTGAGACTTATTGAAACAAAATGAATATCTCTTAAATTTTCTAAAAACATTTAAAATCTCAAACTAAGGGTTTTGGTATTAAATGCCAAAAGACCCCTTATTCAAATTTGCCCAAGACCTAGAATCTAAAATGGACTTCTACTACCTCAATATGACCTTGAATACCTCTTAAAGAATCAAACCATGAAAATTATAAAATTATGTATATCGGGTAGTGATGTTCCTACATCACCATGAACACATACTAGAGAGATTGGAACACCTAACCTGATGGAGATATGTTCTTCATGGTAGCCAATTGTGAGACAACTTATGGTGCTCTTTTTCTATTATGAATGTTGTGGCAGCAGTCTTATTATCATTTTCATAATTTATAAGGCACATGATATGTTTTTACCATTACAAGGACATTTTGGTTTTTTCATCGATTAGTAATGTATGCAAAGAGTTATAACGGAGAAATTTATTTTCAACACTAACTACCCCCAGAATCATTTATTAAATTAGACCACCATGTTATTGATTATTCATTTCTAATTTGATTTCCTCTACTACTAAGAGAAACATCAGATTATTGAAATCATACTTAATAGGTTGATCTAAATGATCTAAACTTCCAATTGTAGGAGAAACAACCTTATCTTCATCCTCTTTCTATTTATCATCTACAATGTATAAGTGTTTCTCTTCAGTGGAGGGAACCCTCATGACTACATAATTCAAGTCTATTCCAACCAAATCAAAATTAAGGTTGCATTTGAACATGATATTCTTCACTTTGAGCTCATTTAATTCATCATCTTCATGCAAACAACCAATCTTAATGTTTCCTTACTCTATTTCATCCATCTCCAATGACAAGATGGGAGCTAAATTGTTGTAATTAATTTGTTGATCTTCCTAAATTAACTCACCAAATGTAAGAACAACAACATATGATAGGCTTATTTTAGATGAAAAATATGGATCTTATTCATATAAATACTCCAATTTTTCCACTTCATATTATGGTAAATTATAGGGGATTTCTAATTTGTCTTCTTGTGTAGGCAGCTCCTTGCTAATCTATTTTTCATGCGTGAAATCACTTGAGATGATTAATTTTATTTTTTCATCAGACTCATCCTCATCACTACTCTCTAAGACCATTTCTTGTCTTTAGAATGACACATTCTTGGTCAACATGACCACTTCAGAACTTATCTCATTTCCACATCCATAGACCCCAACTTGTGAACTTGGGAACATAATCTTGTAGGTTAATCCATGAATTTATTATTGGGAATCCCCTGTAATAAATGACACTTGATTAACAATAGCATCAAAATAAATTTATTCACTAAGCAAAAAAAATTAATCTACTGATAAAATGTTAAATTACCATAATTTCATGAATTAGATGTGCTAGTAGGGTTTTCATTTCTCACAATGATGTTTGACTGATTGTATACTTGAGGCAATATTTGATTATAAGGCATCAATTAGCCCATGGACTGACTTGTAGGAAAGTAAATCAAATTATTTTAGGTGTAAACACCCAAGTGTCCTAACGAATAAAATAGATTATCACCATAACCATGTGGTATTTATTATTTTTTAATAAAAAAGGATTCTTGATAGGTCAATTCTAGATATGTGAGAGTAGATGGAATCCTCTGAATAAACATGGCAATTAAGGGATCCAATGTTTTAAGATAGATATCAATAACAACCACTTTTATTTTAAAGAATGGATATTTCAACCTCTTGTATAACTAATGAAAGTAAACTTTGAATGCTTTCATGTGTTCATTATGCTCCCTAAGGGTTGTATAAAACTAATAGTATAAGGTAGCATCATCAGTGGGTATGCTAAAATGATTGAAAAATACATTTTCAAAGGTACCCCATGAGTTGATGAACCCATCCAATAGGTCGAGGTACCAATTGTAACCAACATCATCCAAAGATTAAGTAAACATGTGGTAAAAAATGTCTTAAGTTTGGATTTGAGTCTAGATAATGGCATCCTTGAATGTCTGAATGTGTTCCTTAGTAGTTTGATTCCCACCATGTGTGTATTTTGAGAAAAAACAAATTAGGATTATTATACAAGTTAGGAGGAGGCCCTAAAATTTTCATAGGCAATCCACCTCCACCAAACCAAGGCTATAGTGGGTTTAAAATTTTAATTTTCTAGTCTTAGAACTTTAAATGATTCATTTTGGGAAACACCTCTAAGAATCAAAGTTTAATTTTTTGGTTTAAATTCTAGTTTATCTCTCCTTCTATCACTAGTCTATTAATGTGTGTTTCAAGCATGCAACAGGGTAGGGAAAGTGTAAAGGATGGATAAAACACCAAAATGAATGATAGATTAAAATATTCTAATCATGCCCTCCTTCTAGCACTAGTTTGTTGATGGGTTGTTTGGCATGACACACCAATCTTAGTGGGATGGTGGGAATCCTCCACTCCACATCTCTAGAAAGGAAGCATAAAATGATTTCCCTAAGGTCTCTTTCTTTAGGTTATGGCATACTAGATAAATCATTACTTGTGTTTACTATATTATTCAAGGGGCATTTTCTAGTTCTAAAATATTAAATGTCATTATTTTGGTCTTAGATTAATTAGCCGGTAGTGTGTCTTTTTGTTCATTTTACAAATGAGGGTTTTAAATGCATATAGAAGGAAAAAACATGTATAAAGATTTTACACATAAATCAACATCTTGAGGTTCTAAATAAAAGGAATATTATTGATTTTATCATGCTCATTAAATTATATTCAACAATACACCATGGAAATAAACTAAGATCTTGCAATTGAGATAAGCATGAGAAATAGGTTGCATTCATAGCCTACTCTAACACTAGCTAAAATATACATAAAACATGACAAAATAAATGGGGGAATAGATTAAAATCATGTTTCCATGAAGCCAAATTAGATCCTCCTGATGAATGAAACCCATGAAATTAATCTCCCACCTAGCCAACATATGCACAACCACCAACATATTGATGCAATAGTATAAGGATGAGAAATCAGGGAGAATGATAACATCATCGCCATATTTATGTGTAGGAACTGAAATAGAAAATCCATAACTTTGATTGATAATATATGCATGAATAACACAAGTTCTAAGTTTACATCAATAAATCGGTTACAAATTCAACATCATAACAATAGGGCCAAGTAAATATGGGATAGATTACAAAATAAAACCATAAAAATGCATAAAAAAGAGTGACTGGGCCAATGTATTTCCAAGGAGAAAAAAATATTTAGCCCTTCGAATAAATCCAAGCTAGATACTTATATAAATATTATCAATGCACCAATTCGAGTTCCCCCCCAAAATATAGCTTAGGGAAATCAATTCCCTTCACCAATTTTTATTTTCCTTCCAAATGTTGTACCACATTCTCTTTTGGTTAAAAAAATAAAAAATACAAGTCAATATTTAGTAATTAAAAACATATCAACAAAATATGAACAAATTTTAAACTACACAAAATTTCCAAAATTAAAAACATAGTTGTGTTTGTGCTAGAACCAACTTCCTGGTGTCATAAATTGATTAAAAAAAATAGCCGAGCAAAACCTTATGCTCAAAAAAAGGATAAGGATTCAAATTGATTAAAAAAAAAAAAAAAAAATTTAGACCTTATAAATTAATTAGGGCACTCATGCCACAAAAATTTACTTTTAGTCTTTGGTGGGTTTCAAGTTGAGTCAAGTTTTGCACACCACATTGCACTATGCAACATTTTAGGTTGTTTGAAACTGACAATTTTGAATCACAAGATCAAGTTTTGGGGGAAAATGCAAAACACAAAATTTCACCATCTCAAAGTCACCTTTCCAAATCTGCAAATGACCTAAAAATCAGAGTTATGGTTCAAAATATATGACCAAAAGCTTGACTTTTTGTCCATTATTTCATGATAAAATGTCACAAAACACTATGTGGGATGCCAACGCCACCCAACACTACATGGGGTGCCAGTGTTGTCTAACACTATGTAGGATGCCAATGTTGTGGGAGAGAGAAATAGTTCCCATCATTTCCATATAAAACCATGCAGGATATAAATCTTATAGTAAATAAATGTCGCAGGACACTATAAAATGTAACATGAGTAACACAAGACCCATATTTTTCATAAGAATTTCAAAGGCAAGTTAAGCCTTCCAGACTTCATTTTCATGCTAAGTGTTTTGTTTAAAGTTTTATTGCATGGACATGGTATTCATAAAAAAATGGTTGTAGGACACAGTTGCACACACAAACTAAGATGGCCCACCAAGGCAACTTATGAGTGTTGAGACCAAATAGCCCTTATATACAAAAAAGAGTGAAGCAAGAAACAAAAAATGGGTTCCGTGATTCTAGAAGAATTAGAATGTGTTGTGCAAGAAATAATAGGAGCCATCTATTGTCTTGAAAATTGAAGTTAAATAAACTAAGTTAAAATAATAAATTTTAATTATTTATATTTAATCTAAAAACTTGATTTTGGGCTTCAAAATTTTAAGTTCATAGCAACCTCCCAAAAATTAAAATGGTCTAGTATTTCTTGTTTTGTTTGTTCTTGTTGGGCTTGAAAAGGGCCAAAAAGGTGAAAAGCATTGATAGAATTTTTCAATGAAGTTTTTAAGTGTTATTTGTCTTGGTTTTACTTGTTCTTATAAAGCACATTATGCTCCAAAAGTCTTCAAGGCATTGCTTTTACTCTTCCATTTGTTACCAAAAAATGTGTTATGCATGATTTGGTTTACAATGGTTTTTTGCCTATTCCATTTATTCCAATAACTAGCAAAAAGTTTGTTTTGGTCTTTGAATATTATTCCACCTATTCTATCTATTCCTATAATCAATAGAAAAGTTGTTTTGGTCTACAAGCTTAAGTAAAGACCTTTTTAGTACCTGCCCGATTAGGTACTATTATTTTTATCTCTCTCAATTAATTCGATCTATTTTCTATGCACATCTAATCAGATAATGTTATGTACAAAACTTAGAAACTATGATCGAAATTCCACTAAGAGGTATTATTATTTTATTTCCCTTCTAGTCGTTGTTAAATGGGGAATAGTCCCTTTGACATGCATCTAGTGATAGGGCAACATTTCATTTATTTTTCTTGCAATGGCGTAGGCAATAATGCAGATGTGATTTTTACTTACCACACTTGGATAGTGGACTTGTCTCTTAGGATAAACTGAATACATAAAGGACTACCACATGGTTAGAGTTACTAGTGCTATTGCTTTAAAAAATAGAAGATTAGGATCCTTCATTCTAAGAAGAAAGAGTTGACACTATCGCCCATAAATTTTTAATTATATTATGTTCACAGAACACATTCAACTATTTGGCAAAAAGTGATGAAAATTCAAAAAAAATTAGAGAACAAGAAAGACCTAGCAAGAAATTTACATCGACAAGTGCAAGTATTAGCATGTTATCCACCCTTAAATAGTAGTTATTACTTATGTTCAAATTTATAGTTTTTATCTTCCTCACATTACACAAGTGATTACAGTTTGCTTAATCCCTTTCACCATTATCTATTATTTTTACCAAACATATTCTCTGTCTCCTACCTCGATACTACAGATACATACTTCCAATTTTGTTATAGTAGTTAAAAATTTAGTCTCCAGAGTTCAATGTAGGGGCAGGTACTAAATCCATCCATGACACTTGTTTTTATAAGGTATGACATGTGCATAATAGTTTACACCAATTTTCCCCCTCTATTCTAAGGTTACCATGAAGTGTGAAAGGCATGAAATACACAAGAAGTGAACTAATATAAAACATCATCGATGTGACCAAGTTTTTCAAAGGGATTTATTCACCCTCAAGTCCATATGGAAGCTATTCAATGAGGTTTTTTTCTCAATATGGTTGAAAAGTGTGAACTAACTAACTATTCTCTCCTCCAAACCTCTAATGCAAATATTTTAACACACTTTCAAAGCTTTGCTAACTAAGTATTGTATTATAAAACATCCTTGGTATATTTTTCTTTTTTTTTAAAAATTTTTCCTTGTCTGTAGCCTAGGGTTTTACTCTATGCAAGCATTTTGCTTCTTTTTGGGGGATATTTTACTTGAATTTTGAACTTATTGGGATTATATTTAAAACATATATTTCATAACTATTTTTTATTAAACCTTTGTACATCATTCTTTTTCTATATGGATATTATTATTCATATGTGTTATACACAAAAATGATTTCTCCGTCTAGACCTGTTAAAAGATAACCTTGAAATCCTTTCCAAAACTAGACTCTTGTTAATGAAATTTGCAAAGATGAAATTTTAATATCATGGTTATGAACCCATGTTATTTTTACATAATGACCTCCTGCACATACATGATTCTCAAATGAGGAATGTTGATATGGAAATTTTTTGGACAAGAATCCGAAGTGAGAATAAAAATTTGACATCTTAATACTTGAAAGTGAACTTGAAAATGCAGTTGGTTTTCTGACATCAATATAATGACCTAATTTGGTTCTTACATATTCAATATTTTATGACCCAAATACTATAAATCTTTTACCTGTCAATAATGTAATGATTTCACAATAAGATGATGTTTCCCTTATCACTATTTTTAGGCTTCCCGTGCATGATGAATATGTAGAAATGAGTGAAACAATTGTTCGTCAATATTTTGATGAAAATAAATACTATTATTTCAAGATGATTGCTCAAATTTAGATGCATCCAATAATAAAGGGGGAATCAAAACTCCCTAACACCTTATACATGACCAATTTCAATAAAGATATATCAGATATCATCACTCTTTTGAGCCATCTAATGGGATAGGAAGACACTTAATAATTTCTTGCTTGGGTGTGCATGTTTATTAATATCATATGCCAAGTTGAGCAACATATTGAGTGGGAATAGTAATAGTTTGCATGATTAAATTGTGCATTTGGAGAAAACTCAATTTTTCTTCATGATTTCATATGTGTTTTATGCCATTGCAACCATGAAGTCATGGCCTAGGTTGACATCCAAATGAGTATTCATGAATAAAATCATATTTATAAATTTATTTTGATCATATCACTTATGAGAAAATCATAAATCATTTTAGATGGGTTAATGAACCATTCACGATGTTGATAGTTTGCACATTGGATGGTATATTGGCTATGAGGATCTCACTATAAGTTACATCTTTGGTTAAGAAATTTGGTAGCTATTTCATCTAATTCCCTACATTAACTTATCTCAAAGTTAGGGGATTTGAAGTAACTCTTTTCATCTTTCTAATATATGCAAATTCTAAGATGATTTTGATTAAATTCATGTTGATAATTGGGAGTGCTTCATAGATTATGTAGAGGTACAAAAATATCTAGGATCATATTCCCTATTGGCCTCAACATTTATATTTTTAAGTTATTTTTAGATGCCCAGATCATTGACAAATTAGTTTATATGTTTACAATGTATTTTTATATAAAGAGTTTGGATTTTGGTACCAAAGATTATGTAAAAAATAATCTAAAACTTGGGTCTAAATATTATCATCAACAAGACTATGAATATTATTGGGAATATTTTAAATATGACTATGAAGTTATGATGAGAGATTATATTCAAATGAATTTGGAATAAATGAAACCTTTTAAACTAGAATGAGTCATAAAAGGAATAGTGGAAGATGGAAATAATATGATTGATCTAGTGTTCATAAACACCATTTAGATTATCACTTTACCTTCTATCAATTGGTCATTAAATAAGATAACTAATTTGATGGAACATACCAATTTTTTTATGAATAGATTATAGGATTGGTTCAAAGATAAACTTGTAGAACAAACAACTGAGAACCCCTTCAACAAAAGTGAACCTTCCAAGAATCAGAATCCAAAGATCACATTTGTAACAAATCAATTGTGTACTCAAGTATACTAAAAATAACTAATAAAAATAATAATTAGGGAAAAAATGATTATTATGGCCCTTCCAAGATGTAAGGGATAAAGATAAATTGTGGTGGTGATGAGCAACCAAGACAGAAGTTAAAAATCAAGAAACCTAATCCTACTGCATCACAAGTTAATACTAAAACCATTTCTCAAGATATTGATTCAACAAGTTTTGATAACACCACCTTGTTATAATTAGATGCCCCTTCATTGATTTTGACACAAATTCCCACTATGGGAGGTTCCTCCCATAATTTTTCAACTCCTTTTAAACCCCTCTATCTGACATCTTATTTACCTCATTCTACTCCTCCACTTGTTCCACCTCCACCTCTATCATCCATCTTCACCTCCCAAACAAGTTATTTACACTAAAGATTCAACTACCACTACAGATCTTAAGGTTGTGACACAAACCCCTCTTCTAAATATTCCCATTGTTCTTATTTCTAGTGCCCCTAGTTCACAAATAATGTCTTCTTTGAGGGACTCATCTTCACCTCGGTTACAATAAATGGTGACAAAGAAAATAAAAGTAGTCAAGACTATTGCATTGATTTTTATTTTTATTTTCAAAGTTATTGAAGTCTATTGCACCAAATAACACTGAAATAGCTTATAGGTTTGTGGGTAATTATTCTATAGCTAGATATGTAGAAGTGGCTAAACTAATAAATGATAAGAGTGAAGATGACTTATTCTAGATATAGTGTGACTCGAGTTGATCTTGGTAAGTCAACACCCAAAGGAGATATCAATATGTTGGAAGTATCAATTTTTGTTCTAATAAAAAGAATGAAAAAGAATAAACAAACTCAAGAGTAGGTTGAAGAACAAGTTCACACCCTTTCTAAGTACATAAAATCAATCATCAAAGAAGGTGACAAACCCATAGTTATCATTCCTTTGCAAGTAATTTCATCCATGGATGATGATAAAATTGTAGATAAAGAGGTCATTGGAAATCTAGTTAAGCATAAGATCTATGTTAAGATAATTGAAAGTTGGGTTGAGAAAATTATGGTATATGGCCTCATTTTTATTGATGAGAATCAAAAATTACATTCTTTGATTGACACTGATTAAAAAGACATCATTGAAAATATTTATTTATTGAATATAGAAGATAAATTATGGAACACAATGATCAAGGATTTTTAAGAAATGGCTCTTATTGATGAAAAGATCTTGTTCATAGAATAAAATTTTAACATAGATGAGGGAAATATTTCTCAATTGTGGGCCTAGAGTGTTGAATGAAAACTAGAAGTGTTGGAAGAGGATAAAAAGGATCTGCAAGACTATATTAAGATAATGTTATGTTCTCATGAGAGATATTTAGGCTTACATCTACACCATCCATTGTGATGTGTTAAAATAAAAGTATCAAACATCTCTACCATCCATAGAAATAAGAGGCAATTTGAAAAGATGATGAAATAATAAATATTCAACATGGATAATTTCAATCTCATGATGATGAGAAACATATTAATATTTATATGAGCCTCGTGGAGAGCACTAAAAATCATCCAAACATATTCAAAAAATATGCAAAAATTAAGAAGGTTCTAAGTGGATGGTTAGCAAGGGTGAAGAACACTAATATACCTAAATGAGAATCTATACCATTGATAGTGTAGTAGTATAGGGCTTACAAGCTAAAATTTGCATAAGAGTAGAAATAACTACAAACAAATCTTCTTACCTTTCTTTCTCTAACTAGGATCTCTCTAGTTCTATTTCTACATTGAATTTTTGATTAAAGGTTTATGTAATATTGTAACATTATGTTATAATAATAAATAAATTCTATGAAATGTAATATTTTTGAAAATAAAATTATAAATAAAAATGCACTTTAGAATTGAAAGAGTTAGTTACTAGGTAGTTATAGAAGTAGTTACTAAGATTGTGTTATTAATACAAGTACAAGTCATTGTATGAGGATTTTTTGGAAAAGGAACATTTTGATAAAGGAGAGGAAAAAAGGAATGTAAATATTTTTAAGAGAATCAATTGAAGGAATTTTCTACTAATTTTTGTGTCACTGAGATTTCTTGATGAATGTGTGAGTTAACTTTGAGTGCTATGCATTTTATTCTCATTTTTTATACAAAATGATTCAATGTGAAACTGTTAATTTATTTTTATTGTAAACATGATTAAGATCAATTAAAATATTAATTTATTTAATTAATTCGCATAATTTTATGATAACAAGTAAAACCCTACTTAAAAAGAAGTGAAACTTTGTGTTTATTTCTAGCCTAAAATTCAAAGGTTTTCTATAAAACTATCTCAAAACTTCTCTGGTGATGTATTCATTCACTCTTCTGAAGCATGTCTTTCTTGATTACCTGGGTTACTTAGGCTAATCTCTATACAAGTTTCCTTTTTCCCTTTTATTTTCTTATTTTATTTCTTCTTTGTTGTTCTAAACCTTGACTCATTTTCTCTCATTTCATTCTTTTCTATTGTTCCAAAAACCCCTGAAATAATCAATTTTGAATGTGCATATTTTATATATTTTTCTTGTACTTTTCCAATTTCAATAAATTGAGCCTCACCTATCATTGAGGAGAGACTCACTCCCACGTATTGTTGATCATGAAATACACCATTTTTCCACCCTAGTAAAATTTACAACCAACATTGTAAAAAAACCATTTTTGTGAAATTTGATTTTGAGAAAGCTTATGATAGAATTGAGTGGCCCTTCATCATTGCAATGCTTCAATATCTTTGATTTGGCTATCAATTATTCCATATTTTTAATAAGTTATTTCGAAATGCTAGAGCTCATATTACCATTAATGGAGGTAATCACACAAATTTGGATTGTTCACGTCTATTATGAGAGGTTTCCCCTTGGATTCCTCTCTCTATGTGCTTGTTGCAAAAGGGTTCAACTACTTATTGTCCAATTAATCTTCATAAGGTTTGGTGAAAGGAATTTATCTCCCCCATTATGATCAATAACTCATCAATGTGCATTTTGTAGATGATTATTTTCTTGCCTTTCTAGAGGAAGAAGATTTAGTCAAGAATGCCATGGAATGCTTTGACATTTTTTTCCTTTTGTCAAGCCCCTCTATTCATTTGAGAAAGAATCAATGATATAGGCATTCTCTTTCCCCCAAACCCCCTTGGTTGGAAGGATATCAATGGCAAAGGATTCATCTAGGTCACAATTTATGTTTCTAGGCATTCTCTTTGCCTTTCAGGCCTCTCCACATTAGCTTTGGAGGTACATTTTTCATAGGGTTGAGAAAAAAATTACTATTGGATCACCAAACCTCTTTATTTAGCATGGAATTTACATGTATACTATCCTTCTTGTTGGGTTCCTTCTAAAATCATTTATGCTAAATTAGAGAAGTTAATGAGATATTTTCTATAGGCAAATTTAATAGACTATAAGGATTTCCACATGGTCTCCTACGATATTTTTCATAGACCTAAGGAAGTTGGGGGCCTTGGGATCAATGACATCAAGCTCTAAGGCCATAAACTATTTGTTGTGTGGGTCATCAAAAGCTTTGAAGGGGATGAGGCTTGGAAGATTATGTTAAGACATTGCATTATCCAAGAAAATCCTCTTGTTTGAAGACATGGAAGGGTATTGATTTACAAAGTCTTCTTCTATTTACTATATGATTTAAATTTAGTGGCACTTTTTTGGTTAATGTATATAAAAATCCTTGGTATTTCTCAAACCCAACCTCATATAGGTAGGGGATGGTTTCAAAAATAGACTTTATCCTAATTATCTGTCTCAGATGGTCTCCCTTTCTTAGTTCTCGTAATGTACTCTTCACCATGGTCCCTTGGATTAAGATTTTTAGGGTTTTAAAAAAGTGAATCAAGACTATTGGTGATATCTTATGTAAGGTCTCTTACAAGTAGCTCTTGTGGGCTATACTTAGACTTAAATACCAACTTAAGGCTGAGGATACTTTATTTTTCTCTTGAGAAGACCAGTGTCTCTTCTAGAGTCACATGGTGGAAGGACTGGCATTGTCCTACTAATAGTCCTTCCTATCAATGCAAGCCCTAGATTAAGTATCATATTCTTTCCCCTCAACATATTCAGAGTGAAACACTCAACCACTAGTAGAAGTTAAGGTCCCTAAATATTGTCTAGACTAGGAGTTTTGCCAATCTTTGGAAACCACATATTGATCCCAAAAAAATCTCACTTTCTCTATTGCATTCTCTATTAGGGCCTCCAAGTTGGAGTTTTTCTCAAGCATGTGGAGGTCTCAAATCCTGCTTACCCTACGTGTCATTAGGTAGAGACCTTTAAACACCTTTTTTGGTTTAGTGCACATGCTCAATCTACCTAGAAATGGATTCATAAGGGCCTTTTCAACCTTTTATTTCAAAATTGTTTTCTTAGAAAATGGTTCTTCTTAGGGACCTGGCCATGTTACATGAAAGATACAATTTTTTTTAGTAGAACTTTCATGTTGATATTCTTTTTCATAAATGGAAAGCTATAAATTATGTTATTTTTAATAATGAAGCCATGTAAAGATATTTTTCAGTGACTAATAAAGTTACTGTCATATCCAATGTTTTGATTCAGATCCAACTCTAGGCGGAGAAGGTTCGTTTGGAGGTGGAGCATGTCTAGACTCTTTTAGACCACTAGGGGATTTTTTGTGTGTTGTCAGTCAGGTGCCTACGGATCCTCTGTGCCACTGTTCTCCTTCTCAGGGCTAGGGCCAATGTTTTTGTTGTCTTCATTCTAGGAGTAGGGGATCCGCTTTCCCCATTCCTGTCAGCATTTACCTTTCCAAGGTGGTGGCATGTTTGACCATCTTGGAAGTGGTGGTGGTAGCAATTGGGGTGCTCTTCCCTAAGAAAATATTCCGCACGTGACTCTTGTCATTCTTCCTTCTTGACAAACAAAAGAAATTGAATAAAAACAACAAACTAATGGATGGGAGCCCTTACCTTATACAATATATCTTCCAGGGGTCAATGGGTAGGGGGACAAGTTTGATAGTCCGCGCCGCCCCCGCCCCCCCCTCTACGTCCCCCAACTGTGATTTTTTGTTGAGCAGGTACTGCCTAATAGTCTTGTTCTTTTTTTAGTAATTTTTATTTTTATCAACTTTTAAAATATTGAACCACATTTTTATTATGACTATAATTACTTTACAATCTTAATTTTGACATTTTTATGATGTAAGTTTATTTTTTGGAAACTTTCTTTTAAATGCATTATGATGTGTGATTTCCTCCACCCAATTTTTGTACAATTAGCATTGGACTCTTACATTTTATACTTTCCAAAAAATATATATATTAATAAGCCAAAAGGGCAAAAAGAGGATAGAACATATAGTGGAGTTGGGTTGGCCGACCTGGGATACCTCGTGAATGCGACTCATTGCAGGTAAATAACAAACAAGCAGACATATAGTCTTAACTGTTTCGATCAGCGAATATTATGGTTATGCACCCCTCTCGCACGTGACAATATTGTTATGCCCATAAACCGTTATACCATTTCAAATTCTGTACGGAACAGACTTCTGTTTCACTATCACCGCCATTGTCGTTTCTGGTTACACAGTGGCACACCTGCCGTGCTTGAATAGAAGTTCACATTGAAATATAACAGTAATAGCAGAACACTAACGTAAAGTTACGCATTAACATTCGTCTTTTACTGATAATGTTCTATTTTTCTCGCAGACACTATTTCTTGACGTTGGGTCCCAAGCAAGCCAAAAGATCATTGATCATATGCATTCAATTGGCCTTGTGCATTAATCATATTCTCAAGTCAGCAAGCCAAAAGAGCATTGATCATATGCACACAATTGTGAAAATTTGACAGCAGTAAGCAGTATGCACAGTGACAAGATGGGTTCTGTTCGTTCCATGAATATAACCATTTTGTAAATGTGAGGAGCAGAGGGGAAAAAGAAAAAAATCCAAAATATAATAGATAGACTGTGAAATAACTGAGAGTGGGTAACATTAATGTCTGTTTTATTTCCAAGTGATTAGTGGAACGCAGAGTCAAGCATACAAATATGCTACCTGGTTAAGGGAGTCAGAAGATATTGTTAGGCATCATACCCACCCGGTGCTTTGTCCTCTGACTGTTTTTTATGATCTACCTTGGCAACATTTTAGTCCACATATCCACCAAATGCATAAGACACAAAACCCCACATCACCAACAGCAGTGCCATAATCTTTACAGCGTCCATTTTGTCATTGAAGAAGGCAATTGCCAATAATGGAGCTACAGGCAATGTTACAGTGCTGATAACATTAGAGAACAAGGAGGATACAAGGGAGATCAAGCCAATAAGGCCCATGGAATGAATCTGCCAACCTATTGCAGTCCATAATAAAGTCATAGAATAAGCCATTTTTCCTGCTGTAAAAGCATTAGCCTCGTCCCTGATCCTTCTCAGCTCCCCACTCAAGTATAATCCCACCATGCACACCACACTCACCACTATAGATGTATAAACCTGCATTTCTAGCACAGCAGTTAAGCTCTCTTGGCCCAAAACCTTTGTGAACACAAGCTGCATCAATGGAAGAATCAGACCAAGAATTACGGAAGCTAAGATTGTATAGACATATCCCAATATAAATTGAGATGAGCTTGTTTGCCCCTGTGTATTGCTGCTAGTATGACTGAAACCCAGAAGGGCAGCACTGAAAGTGAGCAAAACCAAGGAATTAAGAATATAGGGACCAATTTTCTGTCCAACAATTAGATATGCAAAAATTGCATTGAAGGCCAATTGGGTAGAACACAAGATGGAAAATGTAGAAACAGATAGAAAGGATATGCCCCATGAATATAGAAGGTTATCTGCTGTTATCAGCAGGCCTAAACCTATGTATACAAGAAGTATTTTGGGTTTCAAAGGGTTTGGTGAAGATGGTTGTTGTTTTCTAGCAAAAGCAAGTGGAATAACAAGTATATGCCATCCAGCATTTGGAATGAGAGTGAGGAGCCACCTGCTTGCTCCACGTTTTTCAAAGTAGAACCTGCTTAGAAGAGTTGAACTGCACTGTCCTCCAACTAGAGCAATAATACTTAATGACACTAGAACCCAATGATTTGAGCCTTTTCTCAGGGGTAATGTTCTTTCAGAAGCACTGATCTTGTGTTGGGTGTCTTGAATTGCAACAGTCAAGTCACCTGATTGATGGAAATCTGAAAAAGTGAATCATAGTTATTACCAAAAATCTAGAGTTTACACAGAAAAATTCTTTAAATAATCTGTTCATAGCTTTTTCTAAGCTTAAGGAAACTGTTGGCACTATGATGGAATGAAATTGTTTTTAAAGAAAATAAAATTGAGTGCTTAGACTTACCAATTAGAGACTAATTGGTGCCAATAAAGGGGTGGGAAGGGAGAATAGAGCTCTGCCAAACTTTGAGATTGTATGAAGAAAAAATTGAAAAAGCTGTAAAAGGTCAATTATTTTTGCACCCAACACTAACAGAAACTTTCACCAAGTATGGAGGTGTTTGCGGTTCAATCAGAAAAAGAAAGGGCTGTATAAAAACGTACCATCTCCATGCTGGTCTTCAAGTCGATCTCCTTCATGATCTCCCATGCTTTAAAAAAACTGCAGGGTGAGTGTGGATAAAACAAGTATCATTCACCTCTCAAAGATTCAGAAGCATTTATTGTAAACATCAGAGAATATACGACAAGAAGGATACTTATGATCTCTTTATTTCCTCTGTTTTTCTGGAATATCTTTATATAAATGTGTGTACCATGTCTTGGAAAGACAAATGGTTTTGGCGGGCTAACATGTGCAAGAAAACGTTGGTATTGCAGTAAATGAATTGGGAAGTTTTGGGTTTAGTATATTTGTGTAGTTCTTGATTATTGGGTTAAATTGAGCTTTATTAATGTGTTTTGTATATTCTGTGGTCTTTAACTCTTCTTTTAGCATCTTCAATTTATTTTTTTGATTTGTCCATTAAATTTATTTATCGGAAATATTTGTTCACTTTTGAGACTCTATAGTTTTGGACTTACTAAAAAATGCCCACCTGATATTCCATGATACATTTCGTGTAGTATCCTCTTAGCTTCAGTCTGTTCTACACATCTTAACAATTTTCCATCAGAATTTCTTCTGAATATGACTTGTTCAATTAAAACAAAATGAACTCCCTGTATCCTATAATATCTCCTCTTGTTTTGAGGGAGTTCTCTTAGATAAATCCCATTTTTCATAAATTGAATCCTACTCGTGACCCAGGATTTCTGATCAACCTCTTGTAATTTTAGCACCGTCTCCGTCTCTCCTTCTGAATCTGTCTCTTTAGGTAACCTCTTTTCAAGCTCTTGGGTTATATAATGGCACAGACCCCTGCCTCTGACTAGCTTGGTGGGTCTGACCTCTACATCATATTCAAGGATATTAGTGATCCAATTGGCTCTTTTCTCAGTAATTTTCCCCTCCATGATGTATTCCCTGACACTTGGGTGAGCTACAAGTATCAGAATTTTGTTTTCTGATATCAGATGCCTGAATTTCTTGAGGGCTTTTACCATGGCATAGGCTTGTCTTTCCACAAAATTGTACTTGGTCTCATAATCTTTGAGAGTTCTTGAGAAAAAGGCTATTGGGTACTCGCCCTCTAGCCTGTCGTTCTTTTGAGTCAAGACAGCAGCAATACTTGACTCTCCTCTATAGGCATACATTACAAAGGGCTTGGAAAAATCTGGGTTCTTGAGCACTGGGGCTGCTGAGATAGCCTTCTTGACCTCTTTAAAGGCTTGCTTCCCTTCTGTGGTCCATTTGAAGACCATGTTTTTCTTTAGCAAGAGTGTCATTGATCTAACTAAGCCTGCAAAATCAAATATGAATTTACTGACAAAATTGATCTTCCCTAAAAAAGACTGGACTGCCTTTTTATTTGTTGGAAGAGCTAGGTCCATTATAGTTGCGATTCTCTCGGGATCTCTAGAAACCCCTACCTTAGATACTATGTGCCCCAACAGTTTACCCTGAGGTATAGCAAAAATACATTTCTTGGGATTCAACGATATCCCAAAATCTTGACATTTCTTGAAGACAGATTCTAAATGATCAAAATGATCATCAACATTTTTTGAGAAAACAGTGAGGTCATCCAGATAAACCAGGATGACCTTATTTATAAGTTCACCAAAAGCTATATCCATAGCTCGTTGAAAGGTGGCTCCTGCATTTGATAAGCCGAATGGCATCTTTGTGTAGGCAAATGTTCACCATTTGGTAGTGAAAGCAGTTTTGTACTGGTCTTCCTCAGCTAGCCAAATCTGATTGTATCAAGAGAAACCATCAAGTAAAGAAAACCTCTCTGATTCAGCCACAGTTTGTAGAATTTGTTCCATGGAGGGCAAGGGATAGTGGTCTTTCAGAGATGCTCTATTTAGATCTCTGAAATCTACACATAGTCTTACATCTCCATTCTTTTCCCTAAGTGGGACTAGATTTGATACCTAGGTTGAGTGCTTGATTGGAAATATTATTTTGGAATCTAAAAGTTTCTGCAACTCATCTACCATTAGAGGCTCAATCCTTGGATTTACTGGCCTCTGTTTCTATCTGATGGGATTGGACCCTTCAGTTAATTCTATTGTGTGTTGGATAATGTCTCTATTGTATCCATGAAGGTCTTCATAGCTCCAAGCTATGACTCTGTCATATCTCTGACACAATTCGATTAGTCTTTCCTTCTCTTCTTGAGTTGCAGAATTCCCAATTTTTAGCATTTTCCCTTCACTCACCTCTACTTCAGAATAGTCTGCTTTATCTACCTAGAACTTTTTCTTCTCCAAGCTTACATCCTCTGGGTCAAACAAGTTTTCTAAGGTGATCAACCCCTTGGGGAGCTTATTAGTCCTCAATTGTATAATCTGATCACCATATGCCTCTTCAGTTTTAGTTTGCAATTGATCAACAAACTCATCTAATTATTGTAAGAAAGAGACTACCTAAGCATCATTTTCAAACACTTGCCGATTCTCATCATTGTCTTGGATGGTCGGCCTCACTATAACTTTTACTGACTCATTGTTAACCAATAGGCCAGTTGGTGGGTTAAACTGTGAGCCAATCTGGGCCATCCTATCAGCCTCAGAGTTTTGACTTCTAAGAATTATCTCAATATTGAAAGCTTCAAAATCTTCTATCAAATCCCAAATCCTATGCATGTAGGATCTCATTCTCACATTCTTGACTGCTGCCTTTTCCCTAATTTGTTTTACTACTAATTCAGAATCTCCTTTTACTTTTAGGTTATTTATTCCCTTTTTTTTGGCTAACAGGATCCCATGTACTAAAGATTCATACTTTGCATCATTATTAGTGCAAGCAAATTGGAATCGAATAGCCCTTAAAATTTTATCACCATTTGGAGCAGTAAGACAAAGTCCTGCTCCAGCATCATGTTTACTTCTAGCCCCATCAAAATTTAAAGTCCAGATCTCTGAATCTTGAGTAGTAGGTGCCTCTTCCCTTATAACATTTGGGATTGCCTGATCCTCATCAAAAATGACATACGTGCCTAAACCAGTAGAGTCATAGTTCCCATATGGGTCGCTATGCATCATAGCCAACAACTAGCTGTCTTCTTCTTGATCATGCTCAGTCCAGTCACCTAGCTCTTCAACAAAAAATCTTTCTTCTTTATTTATCATGGCATGATCTTCTTCTAATCTTGTTGTTGGTTCGTTGGTGATATGGTCTTTGGACAGTGGTTCAGATAGAATTTTCATCTTTGAACTGTATCTGGTTCTCAGGACGAGGTGAGACCAGTCAAGAGACATATACCCTCCTATTTTTATTGTAAAGTCTCTGGATAAACATAAACCAAAGACAAGAGGAATATCTATGACAACTATATCTTAGTTGACAATTATGTTGGGACATGTGTATAATTGCAAGGAGAGTTGTTTAATTCTCCCTATGGTTTGCACGGTTTTGCCATCTAGCTGCATAACTCTTTTTACAAGGGGTTCATATCTTATTTTTAAAGCATCAGCTATTTGCTTGGGCATCACAGTTGTACTAACTCCTAAATCTATCAATGCATTATGCAGGAGTTTTTATACAACTATCAAAGTCAAATAGAAAGGCTCTGGCTTGGATTTACTTACTTGTGCTGCATCGTTCACAAAGGCTGTTGTCTGATGAGGAATTGTATCTTTGAGCTTTTCCTTCCTAGCAGGTCCTTCCTTAGTAACAGCACCTTTGGGCACTGCTTGCCCTTGCAGAGCTTCTTGCATTAGTGTCTTTTGTTCAAGAATAGCCAACATATCCCATATCGATACTTGTGCTAGAGTCCTCTTTAATTGGTCCACTACATTGATCGGTCCCAAGGACTGAGTTTTTTGGTAATAGGTATACCTCATTTTTTATTGAATCTGAGTAGGAATCCCTTGATCCTGTACCAGCTAAGGCACCTCTTTTCTAACAGCAACATTCCTTTGCCCTTGAGATGGAGGATTATTCTTGACTTGACCACTTACAATCTCGAGCTGCTCCACCATCCTCCTCTTTGATCTGGTACAATAATCAGATTGCACTACTGGCCTTTGGGAGGTAGATGCTTCATTCAAGAAAACTGCTTCTTCATCCTTAACCCATGAGAACAAAGCATGTTCTTGGGCTATTTCTTTCTCTTATTGTAAGGACATTCCTTGCATCTGAGCCACTAGAATTGAATTTTGCATATCGGGAGACTGGTAGGCTTGATTATTACTGGTACTAGCAAACTGACTATCCATTCTTCTCTGCTCAGACACCCTTTGTTGTAGATTACCCCTAGGGCAATCTCTAGGTGTATAAGCGTCGTTGCAAGGGAAGCACCAAGCATTAATATCATCCACATAGTTATTCTGACATGGAACCATCTCCCTATTTGAATTGGGAGGAATGGTTTGTGAGGGTGTGGGAACTGCAACTAATTGATTTGTTGGCTGAAGGTTAGTTTGTCTTGGAGGACATTGGTATTGGTTTGGTTGGGACAAAAACCTATTTCCTTGATGACCTTGATAAGGGGTTTTAGGGAAAGTATTCTGGTGCCTCTTTATATTAATCAGCTCATTGGAAAATGTCCTCAAGATATTCTTGATATCATCCATCTTAGATGACTGAGTAGGGACAGGTTCTTTCACAGATGATTGAGGGTAAGTGTACATAGACACAAGAGGGCTTACAGCTTTAGGAACTTCCTGAAGTAAAGGCAAGGAAATTTCTGGGAACATAGGTATGGGAGGCCTTGGAGGTAACTTTCCAACATCTATTAAATGATTCTCGGCTCTAACCACATAGTCATAAGCCGCTGGCAAAGTGCGTCCTCCCAGTGATTGAATCATAACAGATATATCTAAATTTAAAGCCTTAAGATAGAATACTATGGCCATACCTAGTGCTGGTTTGGCTGTAGCGGATTCTGTCCCAAGTTTTTTAGAATTTGGTGTTGAAGTCAGTCATGTCCTCTTGTGGTCCCCTTTGAATGGTGATTAACTATTATAACAAAGAAGACTTATCACCCTTCTCCGCAAATCTTTCAAAGAATAGATCTCCAAGCTGGTCCCACGTAGAGATGGTATTTGGGGTCAAATATCGATACCATTATAATGCCTTCCCTTTGAATAAAGCTACTAATAACCTTATGGCCACATTTTGTTGTGTGACAACATGTATGGTGCAAACATCCGATACATCTTGAAGATGTTCTGTAGGCATTTTTGAGTCTTGCCCACTGAACTTGGGTAGAGCTTTTAGGGCATTTACTGAGATAGGATCCCAAATAGCTAGTGGTGTTGGGAGGATTTAGGGACTACCAATGTTCCAACTTGCATAATTTCTCGGGGGTATAGGGGCTCCCATGTTTGGTACTAGTACAAACTGGTTAGCTCTTCTTCTTGGACTAATTACCAGAGGTGGTAAAAGAAAACCTGAATTTGTAGCAGATTGCGATTTGGTGACTGGTCCACAGCTCTGAATCCTCATAGCTCTCTGGTTCATATGGTCTTGAAAGAAACTTCAAGACTAGTCCTCATCCCTATATAATGCTGGCAGGATTGACATTTTTAACTAGCTGGTAACAATCTGCAAACAAGGTAGGCTAGAAATACCCTGCCTCACTTATCTTTATGGATGTGGTATTCGCAAAAAAATGTCCCCCTAATATTCCATGATGCATTTCATGTAGTATTCTCTTAGCTTCAGCGTGTTCTACACATCTTAACAATTTCCCATCAGAATTTCTTCTGAAAAGGACTTGTTCAATTAAAATAAAATGAACTCCCTGTATCCTATAATATCTCCTCTTGTTTCGAGGGAGTTCTCTCGGATAAATCCTATTCTTCACAAATTGAATCTTGCTTGTGACCCAAGATTCTTGATCAACCTCTTATAATTTTAACATCGTCTCCGTCTCTCCTTCTGCATATGCTTTCTTAGGTAACATTTTTTCAAGCTCTTGGGTTATATATTGGCACAGACCCCTGCCTCTGACCAGCTTGGTGGGTCTGACCTCTACATCATATTCAAGGATCTTAGTGATCCAATTGGCTCTTTTCTCAGTAATTTCCCCTTCCATGATGTATTCCTTGACACTTGGGTGAGCTACAAGTATCAGAATTTTGTTCCCTAATATCAGATGCCTAAATTTCTTGAGGGCTTTTAACATGGCATAGGCTTGTCTTTCCACAAAATTGTACCTGGTTTCATAATCCCTGAGAGTTCTTGAGAAAAAGTCTATTGGGTGTTCCCCCTCCAGCCTATCATCCTTTTGCGTCAAGACAGTGGCAATACTTGACTCTCCTCCATAGACATATATTACGAAGGGCTTGGAAAAATCTAGGTTTTTAAGCACTGGGGCTACTGAGATACCCCTTTTGACCTCTTCAAAGGCTTTCTTTCCTTCTGTAGTCTATTTAAAGACTAGGTCTTTCTTTACCAAGAGTGTCATTGGTCTTACCAAGCCTGCAAAATCAGATATGAATTTACTGACAAAATTGATTTTCCCTAAAAAGGATTGAATTGCCTTTTTATTTACTGGAAGAGGTAGGTCTATTATAGTTGTGATTCTCTCGAGATATATAGAAATTTATTCTTTAAATACTAAGTTCCCCAATAGTTTTCCCTGAGGTACAACAAAAATGTATTTCTTGAGATTTAATGATATCCCAAAATCTTGACATTTCTTGAAGACAAATTCTAAATGATCATTGGCATTTTTTGAAAAAATAGTGAGGTCATCCAAATAGACCAGGATGACTTTATTTATAATTTCACCAAAGGCTATATCCATAGCTCATTGGAAGGTGGCCATTGCATTTTATAAGCTGAATGGCATCTTTGCGTAGGCAAATGTTCCCCATTTGGTAGTGAAAGCAGTTTTGTACTGGTCTTCCTCAGCTAGCCAAATCTGATTGTATCCAGAGAAACCATATAGTAAAAAAAACCTCTCTGATCCAACCACAGTTTGAAGGATTTGTTCCATGGAAGGCAAGGGATAGTGGTCTTTCAGAGATGTTCTATTTAGATCTTTGAAATCTACACATAGTCTTACATCTCCTTTCTTCTTCCTAACTGGGACTAGATTTGATACCCAGGTTGAGTGTTTGATTGGAAATATTATTTTGGAATCTAAAAGTTTTTGTAACTCATCTACCATTAGAGGCTCAATCCTTTGATTTAATGGCCTCTGTTTCTGTCTGATGGGCTTGGACCCTTCGGTTAATTCTATTGTGTACTAGATAATGTCTCTATTGTATCCATGAAGGTCTTCATAGCTCTAAGTTATGACTCTGTCATATCTCTGACACAATTCAATTAGTCTTTCCTTCTCTTCTTGAGTTGCATAATTTCCAACTTTTAGCCTTTTCCCTTCACTCACCTTTACTTCAGAATAGTCTGCTTTATTCACCTGGAACCTTTTCTTTTCCAAGCTTACATCCTCTAGGTCAAACAAGTTTTCTAAGTTGATCAACCCTTTGGGGAGCTTATTAGTCCTTAATTGTATAATCTGATCACCATATGCCTCTTCAATTTTGGTTTGCAGCTGATCAACAAACTCGTCTGATTGTTGCAAGAAAGAGACTACTTGGGCATCATTCTCAAATACTTGTCAATTCTCATCATTGTCTTGGATGGTCGGCCTCACTATAGCTTTTACTGACTCATTGTTAACCAATAGGCCAGTTGCTGGGTTAAACTGTGAGCCAATCTGGGCCATCCTATCAGCCTCAGATTTTTGACTTCTAAGGATTATCTCAATATTGAAATCTTCAAAATCTTCTATCAAATCTCAAATCCTATGCCTGTAGGATCTTATTCTCACATTTTTAGCTACTGCCTTTTCTCTAATTTGCTTTACTAATAGTTTTAAATCTCCTTTTACTTTTATATTCTTTATTCCCTTTTTCTTGGATAACAGGAGCCCATGTACTAGAGATTCATACTCAGCATCATTATTAGTGCAAGCAAATTGGAATTGGATAGCTCTTAAATTTTTATCACCATTTGGAGCAGTAAGACAAATTCCTGCTCCAGCACCATGTTTACTCCTAGCCCCATCAAAATTCAAATTCCAGACCTTTGAATCTAGAGCAATAGGTGCCTCTTTCCTTATGACATTTGGGATTGTCTGGTCCTCATCAAAAATGACGTATGTGCCCAAACCAGTAGAGTCATAGTTTCCATAGGGTCACTATGCATCATGGCCAACAACTGGTTGTTTTCTTCTTTTTGATCATGCTCAGTCCAGTCGCTTAGCTCTTCAACAAAAATTCTTTCTTCTTTATTTAACATGGCATGATCTACTTCTAATCTTATTGTTGGTTCATTGGTGCTATGGTCTTTGGATAGTGGTTCAGATAGAATTTTCATCTTGGAACTGTATCTGGTTCTCAGGATGAGGTGAGACCAGTCAAGAGACATATAACCTCCTATTTTTGCTATAAAATCTCTAGATAAACATCAACTAAAGACAGTAGGTATATCAATGACAACTATATCTTGGTTGACAATTATGTTGGGACATGTGTATAATTGCAAGGGGAGTTGTTTGATTCTCCCTATAGTTTGTATTGTTTTGCCATCTAGCTGCATAACTCCTTTTGCAAGGGGTTCATATCTCATTTTCAAATCATCAGCTATTTGCTTGGGCATCATAGTTGTACTAGATCCTGAATCTATCAATGCATTACGCAGGAGTTTCTTTCCAACTATCAGAGTCAAATAGAAAGGCTCTAGCTTGGATTTACTTACTTGTGCTACATCGTTCATGAAGGCTGTTGTCTTTGGAGGAATCGTATCTTTGAGATTTTCCTTTACAACAGGTCCTTCCTTAGTAACAACACCTTTGGGCACTGCTTGCCCTTGCAGAGCTTCTTGCAGTAGTGTCTTTTGTTCAGGAATAGCCAAAATATCCCATATCGATACTTGTGCTAGAGTCCTCTTTAATAGGTCCACTACATTGATTGGTCCCAAGGACTGAGTTTTTTGGTAATAGGGATACCTCATTTTTTCCTAAATCTGGGTAGAAATCTCTTGATCTCGTACCATTTGAGGCACTTCTTGTCTAACAATAGTATTCCTTTGCCCTTGAGATGGAGGATTATTCTTGACTTGACCACTTGCAATCTCGGGCTGCTCCACCATTTTCCTCTTTGATCTGGTACAATAATTAGATTACACTACTGGCCTTCGGGAGGTAGATGCTTCATTCAAGAAAACTGCTTCTTCATCCTCAACCCATGAGAACAAAGCATGTTCTGGGGCTATTTCTTCCTCTTGTTGTAAGGACATTCCTTGCATTTGAGCCACTAGAACTAAATTCTACATACCAGGAGACTAGTAGACTTGATTGTTATTGGTACTGGCAAACTGACCATCCATTCTTCTCTGCTCAGCCACCCTTTATTGTAGATTACCCCTAGGACAATCTCTGGGTGTGTGAGCATCGTTGCAAGGGAAACACCAAGCATTAGTATCATCCACATAATTATTCTGACCTGGAACTATCTCCCTATTTGAGTTGGGATGAATGGTCTGTGAGGGTATGGGAACTGCAACTAATTGATTTGCTAGCTGATGGTTGGTTTGTCTCAGAGGACCTTGATATTGGTTTGATTGTGATGAAAACCTGTTTCCTTGATAGCCTTGATAAGGGGGCTTAGGGAAAGTATTTGGCTACCTCTTTATATTAATCAACTCATTGGAAAACATCCTCAAGATATTTTTGATATCATCCATCTCAGATGACTGAGCAGGGACCGACTGCTTTGCAGATGATGGAGGGTAAGTATACATAGACACAGGCAGGCTTATAGCCTTAGGAACTTATTGAGGTAAGGGCAAGGAAATCTCTGGGAACATAGGCATGGGAGGCCTTGAAGGGGAAACACCCAATAGATTTTTTCTCAAAAACTCTCAAGGATTATGAAACCAGGTATAATTTTGTGGAAAGACAAGCCTATACCATGTTAAAAGCCCTTAAGAAATTCAGGCATCAGATATCAGGGAACAAAATTTTGATACTTGTAGCTCACCCAAGTGTGAGGGAATACATCATGGAAGGAGAAATTACTGAGAAAAGAGCCAATTGGATCACTAAGATCCTTGAATATGATGTAGAGGTCAGACCCACCAAGTTGGTCAGAGGCAGGGGTCTGTGCTAATATATACCCAAGAGCTTGAAAAAATGTGACCTGAGGAAGCAGATGCAGAAGGAGAGACGGATACGGTGTTAAAATTACAAGAGGTTGATCAGGAATCCTGGGTCATAAGCAAGATTTAATTTATGAAGAATGGGATTTATCCGAGAGAACTCCCTCAAAACAAGAGGAGATATTATAGGATACAGGGAGTTTATTTTGTTTTAATTGAACAAGTCCTTTTCAGAAGAAATTCTGATGGGAAATTGTTAAGATGTGTAGAACATGCTAAAGATGAGAGAATACTACACGAAATGCATCATGGAATATCATGGGGACACTTTTTTGTGAAGACCACAGCCATAAAGATAAGTGAGGCAGGGTATTTCTGGCCTACTTTGTTTGTAGATTGTTACCAGCTGGTTAAAAAATGTCAATCTTGCCAATATTATATGGGGATGAGGAGGAATGCAGCCATGCCCCTTAGTCCTATAATTGTGGATGAACCTTTGGCTCAATGGGGTCTTGACTTCATTAGAATGATAAATCTAGTGTTCAGTATGGGTCACAAATGGATATTAACTGCCACAGACTATTTCACTAGATGGACCGAGGCAGTCCCACTTAAGGAAGCAACAGAGAATGTGATCCTAGATTTTCTTGGGGGTATCACTACTCTCTTTGGGGCTCCTCGCATCATAATTTCAGATAATGCTAAAGCATTATTAGGGTCTAAAGTATCCGACTTTGCCTTGAAACATGGAATATATCTGAAAATTTCATCTAGCTATTACCCTCAGGGTAATGGTCTGGCAGAATCAACCAATAAGAACCTGATAAGACTCATCAAAAGAATAAGGGCTGATCATCACAAAGAGTGGCATAAAGTGTTTAATCTAGCACTATGGGCTGATAGAATCACACCTAAGCAGGTGATCAAAATGTCTCTATATGAATTGTTATCTGGAAAGTCCGTTGTGATTTCTCTAAGCTTGGAAATCCCCGCTCTCCAGCTGATCAAACAAATTGAAATTGAAGAAAATGGCCCCATGCAGGTCAGACTCATAGAACTTTTGGAAGTTCAGGAAAAGAGGGATATAGCCCATGATTCATTGATTAAGCATTAGGGAATGATCAAGAACTATTTTGATAAAAGGACTTCGAATCCTAATTTTGAAGTAGGCTCAATTGTTTTGAAATGGGATGCAAGGGCCGCCAAGCCGGGTCAGCATACCAAGTTCAAAGTGCTATGGACTGGCCCATATAAAATTTGCACATGTAAGCAGAAGAATTCTTTCGAGCTAGAGTTGATGGAAGGAGAACTTGAAGAGATTCTTGTAAATAGAATCTATTTGAAGCATTTTTATTGACTTGAGTCTCTCATGTATTATACTGTAATTTTGTAATTTTGATCTAGCAAGAGGTGGAGTTTATTTTTTAGTAGGCTCAAAAGTCTTGAGGGTTACCAGTAACTGTAGAGTAAATTTTTACTCTATGGTGCATTCAAATTTTTAGTTGGGCACTGCAGTTTTGGTCCCCGCATACCTTGGTCGTAGCAACAGATTTAGAGCAGAGTGCGGGTTCATTTTTCATCTAAGTGTCAAAGCACATCAGAAGCTGCCAAGTGGCATAGTCTGATCATGGGTTCTCTTTCTCCTTTTTGTTTCCTTCATTTCATTTTGCCTAAGTGTTGCATTTGAGCAGAAGCTGCCAAGTGTCACTTTTTGAAACACGGAGCCGGCCAACTGGCATCATTCGAAGCACTTTTCATAACTTTCAGAAGGGCTGTGAAATGTGCCACGTATCAAATAGTAGCTAAGTGGAAGTCACCACGTGTCAGCATCTGAAAGATGCTTGGGTTTAATGCTTTTGTTCAACATTTTGGTTCAGTATCTCGGTTAAGGTGTAAATGGCACGTAGTGTTGAACCATTGAACTGTTGAATCATTTCAGTTCATTGGGCAGTTCAAGGGAGTGTCCCAAAAACCAAAGGGGTCAGCACCCTTTTAGAAGGCAGTAGGGTATTTGTTTCATTTTGTTTAAGTGCCAAAGATGAGTGGAGGTCGCCAAGTGTCACTCTCCGAGCCCCTTTCTACTCCATTCCCAAAAGCAGCGAAAGATGCCAAGTACCCCTATCAAGAGAAGCGGAGGATGCCACGTATCTTCTCAAGAACAACAGAGGCCTCCATGTGTCAAATTTTGAGAAATCATCTTCAAGCTTCATTGCCAAATAAAGGTTGTGGTGGGCCTCGAGTGTTACTTCAAAAGTCTGCGGAGGCTGCCAAGTATCACCATTCGTAAGAGTCTAATATGTACCCCGAATGATTCTATAGCATAGCTAAAGAGAAGCGGAGAGAGCCACGTGTCTTCAATGAATCAGGTGGAAAGCACCAAGTGTCATTCTCTGGTGCCTTCTAAGTAATAAGAGGATTTCTAGGAAATTGACTAAGTGTCCTCTCCTGTTTCAACATAACAGAGTGTTTTGTGTATCTGTTGTCATAAAGCAAAATGGAGGGAAAATCAGTTGGAGTTAATTTGAGTAGATGGAACAGTTCATTGAGTAGATTTTTGGAGCCTCCAAAGCATTGAAAGCACCGACTGTTTGTCCCCTATGAGTTAAGTGCGAAGTAGAATTGCGAGAGAAAGGAGATGATGGAATGAGATGTTCAAGGCTATAAAAAGGGAAGAATTGTAAAATCTAAAGGGGGGAAATTTCTATAGTTTTGGACTTACTAGATTTTTTGACTAAATAGTATCATTTGCTTTTGTCTCATTTTCTTGACTTGTAAATTTGATGTAACTGTACATGTTTATGTGCCTTTTATGTGGCTGAATAAATTAAGAAGATTAAACTCTATGCCTTGGTTGATATTATCTATGTCATTTGCAAAGGTAGTCTATACTATAGATTTTTTGGAGTTGTGATTAGGAATGTCATTTGCTTTTGTCTCGTTTTCTTGAGTTGGAAGGTTTACATAACTGTACGTGATTTCTGTGCCTCTTATGTGATTGGAAGATTCTTATAAGAAGATTGAACACTATGCCTTTGTTGATATTCCCTATATCTCAGCAAAAGAAGCCTCTATTGTGAGCCTCTATTTCTATTGTTCAATCTTTTACATTGATCATGCACTTGTCTGCTCTTAAATGTAATTGAATCCTACATATAGTCTCACTGTGCTCAGATTAGGATTAGGATTAGGATTACACTCAGGCGCATCACCATAGTTAGGTTTCAATTCTTGTATTTGTGTTTCTATTTAATTTCCTATCCCTTTTCCCCCAACACTCAAACCTTAAAGAAGAGAGCAGCTTCTCTAAAATCTGGAGGTTGTTTCAAGCCACAATATCCCACAGCTTGAAACTTCTCATTGTTGATTGATTAGAATCAAGTGCAATTTTCGTCATCAACAGAGACCTAAACAATTTTTTGAGTTGCTCTTTTTATCATATATTCTTTCATCTTTTATTCTCATCTTTTTTATTATCTAATTATTATAAGATCAATTTGGGTCTTAGTTTGAATTCAAAAAATCTATATATAAAGAAATTTAGTTTCATTAGGCATCTGATAAAATCAAGAGAATCATTCAATATTCACAAGCATTCATTGAATAATTAAAAACATAGAATAAGTATTCATTAAAAAAATAATTGAACCATTCAATGTTCATGTTAAAGATATTCCACAAGAAGACTTATGTTTTGTGTTCGGATTTTTTAATATCTAAAGTATTAATTTCATAGTTAAATTATTTTCTTTTTAATTATTTAGGTTATTTTCCCTGTTAGTTGGTTTTATAACCAATTTATTTTTTCGCAAACCTTTTATAGCTTGCCTATTGTTAAAAAGAAATAAATAAATAAACTTTTATTAAATATATTTTCTGATATAATCTCTCATTTTTTGGGCCATCAGTGGTATCAGAGCCAAACAATTTGAAAATGAGGAATGAATAAATTTACAGAGCATAAAGATTTGAAGAAAATTGGAAGCAATCATTTTTTTTACTTTTCCCCAAAGAGACAGTGAAATGCAGTAGTACAATGGGATTCAAGTCAAAAAAAAAATCATTCAAGTTGTGCAATGGCAGCACCTATAACTGAAAATCTTGTAGCAAAGGAAAGTATTAAAATTTTAATATATTTTAATTAAATTGTATCTTCAAAGTTGATCAAATTTACAAATTCTATGTATTTTGCTCAGCAAAGTATATGTGTTTGAAGCATTTTGGTTCATCCTTTTCATGTGAAATAATTTTTAAATACAATACAAGATTTGCTTTGTACCTCCATGGTGTTGGAAGCAACCTTCCAAATCCAAATCAAGCAAAGGACAAAAAGTGATGGCACATGCTGGAAAAGATCAGAAGAAAGCAAAATTGATAGCATAAGTATATCAAAATTTGCTCAACAAAGAATTGGCTTGGAGAAAAATGGTGGCAGACCTGTACAACGATCTTCAATAGTAAATGGCATCTTCACAACAACAACCAGAGTTTCAAGTTACATAGTGAAATCATATGGTGTCCTAGAATAAAGATTGTTTTTCAAAAATATTTTAGACATAAATTTTTTCCAAGCTTTTTACCGGGCCCCACAAGAACCCAGAAAAAGGAAAAGTAAAATTTTTACATGCAAGGTAAAAAGAATTTTATATGGTCAAAATCTTGTTTTTTATAATGAAATAACTTATGGTTATGTTGAAAACATGCCCACCAATTTTCAATAATCATTGTAGTAGTGTTGGTCATATAAATTTTACAAGTATTTGCCATAAGGGAGGTCAAGGGTTCAAAAACCCATTCAAATATTTTTTGATAAAATTTTATTTTTGACCTTATTTTGTATTAAAAAATTCAAATATTTGAGAAATACGGGTGTAGTAGAAGTTATAAGGTATAATATTTTTTTCTACAAGTCCCAAGATTCTCTTCTATTAGGAAGCTATTTGGAAAGTAAAGACAAAACCTCAATAGCATTCCCTATTCTTCAACTTTGTTTTGAAAAACACCATGGCTAAAATTGTGAGCTTAATTTTTGAAAATAGACGTTTAACTCTTAAAAATTATAAGTAATGGTCAATGAACATGGAAAATATATTAATCTTCAACAACTTATAGGAAGTAGTTGAAAAGCAACCAACATTGCCCACCGATGCCACAAAGCTTGCATAATTTCATAGATGTGACAACCGGGCCCTTGTTTTATTTAAATCAACTTGCAATGCACAAGTTATAATTCACATAGAGGCCATCAAGTCTGAAGTTTGGAAAACATAGAAAGCTCTAAAAGACTTATATGATAAACAACCTGCCTCCAAGAAAATTGACCTTATGTAGTTTCTCAACACTAAACTTATAGATAATGAAGATGTTTCAGAATATGTGTCACAAATTAAGAATTTGAAACAAAAATATGGCAATACTGGCAGAAAAATTGATGATGAAATGCTTATTTCTATTGTTTTGAATGCCCTTAGCCCTAGTTACAGGAACATTCTATAAATGTTACAGCTTAGTGATAAGCTTAACAAATTTACTTTTGATTCCATTTGTGAGTTGCTCACTCAACATGAGAAACAATTTATAAAGAAGAAATAAAAACCTACTGAGGAGGCCTACTATACCAAAACAGGTAATCCATTATATGAGGACAATAAAAAATATTCTTTGAAGCACTTTTAGAGATAGAAACACTCTCTGAGGCATACTTCCAGACATAAGCATCGTTCTATACATAGGGATCATTTTGGTTCTCCGAAGCATAAACATCACTATAGTTATCATAAGTATGAGCATCACCACAAACATTCACATGGACACAAGCAAAAGCACAGGGATTCTTCTTAATGTGGTTATTCTTCCTCTAGTTTCAGTGGATGTGAGAAAACATGATAAAATTGTGGTGGCATAGGACACCTCTCTATAGAGTGCCCCTCTAAAAGGAGGTCCTCTCGACATCAACAGAATGTAGAAGCACACTTTGTTGGTCACTCCAATCACTCTGGTCACTCTTCTAGTTCCTCTTTTGGTTATCCTTCTACATATTCTTTTGATGGATGGGATGACTGCAAAGTTTCTTGCTCCACAGATGCTAACTATATATTTTGAGATGATAACATACCCATCTTGTGTGAGTTGCTAGGCTTAGGATTGGGATTTGATGTAGTAGCATTTTTTAACTTGTGTACTTTACTTTCATAGATATACTCTTGATATGATCTTTGACGTGGAGCATTTTATTAGTTTGTACTTTTATTTGTTGTACAGCTTCTCACATCTCGTCTCATAGGGGGAGAAGATATTGCATATTGATTTTTGATCAAATATCGGTGGTTGTAGTATGAGTTAGTATTGAGTTGCTAACATTTTTAGTACTGAGCAAAGGCCTGCAGAAGATGTTGGCAATTTTTGGGCATCAGTTTGAGATGGCAATCACTTTTTGGATGGATTCTATGTGAGGATTGATGTAGTTGGATAGGGCATGATTTGGGTCTACTTCAGTGTGGGGATGATCAGGGCGTTGATCAATCTAGGATGCATAGTGTACCAGTTGTAGTTGAAACAGAGTCTACTTAGATGACTCACAGTTCATTGCTTTAGTCTTTCTATATCCCTTTGGATCAAGGGGGAGTTTGTAGGGATCTTTCAATGATCTAAAGTATTAGTTTCATAGTTATTTTTTTTTTAGTTATTCGGGTTATTTTACCTGCTAATTGGTTTTATAACCAACTTGTTCTTCTACAAGCCTTTATAGCTTGACTATTGTATAAAAAAAAACTTATATTAAATATATTTTCTGATATAATCTCTCATTTTTTGGGCCATCATTTTTCAAGGGATCAAAGCAATGGAAAAAGACTATACATAGGGTTTTTGAATACGAAAATGAAGCAAACACAGTTGTAGAAATAGTTCAAACTTGTATGCAATGTTTTCCATAACATCAGTATGGTTTGGATACATTCACATTTTATGTATGGTCTAGAAAGCATTCCCTATTTAATACCATTTTTTATTTTGTCTTTATTTTAGATGCATATTTTTCCCATTAGATTTTGACAATTGTCATGAGATCTCACATTCTTCAAGATATATCTCTAAATTTTCCATATCACCTCATTTTTCTAGCTTTATAATTAATTAATCAAGTTAATTATTTATTTATACATGTATTTTTCCTAATTAAATATTTAAGAGTGTTTATCTACAGTACAAAAATATTGTATAAAATTCGTTGTCAAAATCTAAGAAAATTCTCAATTAGATTTATGATGAATGTTACCCTGAATTAAAGTTTCTAGTACTATCCAAAACATTATAGGTAGGCATCTAGAGTGGAAATATCCTCTGAGATAAAATGTATTCAATTAAAATTTTATTTTATATATTTTTTTGAAATGGTTATTCTTTTTATTTTTTAGAGCTTCAATTTACACACAATAATAATTGAATCTTTAAGTTAAAATATAAAATAAAATAGAATAAAGATTGTATTAAATTTATAATCAATAATTTTTATGTGTTTAAATGAATTATAATATTTATAAATAAATTTAAATTAAATAATATTAATATGTATATCAATTTTAACTATTAAAAATAAAAAATTTAGAAAAATAAAAAATATATCCAACTAATTAAATGAAAAAAAAATTACAATAAAAATATAATATAATCGTAATAAATAAATTAAAAATATAAAATAAAAATTATTTAAAAAATAAAAATAAAAAAATTATTTAAAAAATAAAAATAAAAAAAATATTTTAAATAAAAATTATAAAATATTTAACATTCTACATATCCAAAGTCCATGAAGATATAAATTTACCACCCCTTTTATCTTTCTTATGAAAAAGGTTTCTTCAAAATAAATTTGTTTAAAATAAGTATTAAAGTTATAATAGAAACATGAGTGTATGCTAAAGCATAGTAATTGATATCTTTGTGCCAAGTCTATGCATACATTTAATTGAGTTTAATTTGCATAGAACAATCTAGTGTTTTATATATAATTAATGGTAATTATAGTATGCATTTTAATAAAATATTGTATGTTATAAAATGCTAATAAATTAATATGTATATAATTTTTTTAAATAGAATTGAATTTATTAAATTTATTTATTTAAATGAAAGAAAATTATCATCTAAGAAATTAATATATAATTAAAATTATGTTTTAGATCTTTAAATGAATATTAATATTCAATACTTGCAATAAAAATCAATACATATATAATATTTATAATTAAAAAATCAACTTAATTAAAATATATAGTAAAAATAAATTATTCATTAAAATCATAATAATTGAAATTTAAAATGGAACAATATTCATAATTATTATATATAAAACTTATAATATCAAACATTGAAAAATTATAACTTGAAAATTTATATATTTATAATTTAGAAAAAAAATATTATACTAAACATCTTAAATTATAAATTATAAGAGTTTATATGATATGTAATTATTAATTAATCTATGTTTTCATATTATTTAAATTATATGTTAATAAAAATAAATTAATAAAATTTATATGATATGTATTATTAATTGATCAATATTTTCATGTTATTTGTATTATATTTTAATGAAAATAATATATTACATATAATAAATGTAAATAGTATCCATAAAATATCATTTAAATTATGTTGATTTTATATTTATATTAAATAAAATAATTTTTTTTATGTTATAATTTTAATTTTTGAAATACATGAAAAGTGTTAAGCTCTATTAAACTCAATTAATAAAAGTGTTGACAAAAAAATAAAGATCAAAATATTAAATTAATATATATATATATATATATATATATATATATATATATATATATATATATATATATAAAATTTACATTCAAACAACCTATTTACTAAACAATGGTAATAATAATGATAAGAATCAAAAGTACAATTCATTTCACATAACAATTGGACAAAATATGAAGAAAAGTGTTAAGCCCTTCTTTACTTTATCCAAACAAAAACATCTCAATAAAATAATACTTTATCCACAATCAAAAGTAAAATAATAATTTTTATAAAAAATAAAATATTATGGGATTAAAATATTAGTATTTTTATGCACTAAATTTATAAGTCATTACAATTTCTGAAAGTTTAATAATCAATAATAAATATCTATTTTTAACTTTAACTTTAATAATCAATAATAAATATCTATTTTTAATTTATAAGTCATTACAATTTCACATCTACTACTCTTATCCCAATGTCTCCCAACCTAGACATCTCATAGTTATTGGGACTAGATATTCCTTATTACCAGTTGTTTATTTTTTTTAAGAATGTGTTTACGAAGTGACACTTTATATGGGTGTCCCATACTACCCATGTAACTTGTCGACTTGAATACACAATCAATTTTGGTATAAATAAATTGATCTGGATATAAGTTGACTCACATATTAATCATATGTTCAAGTTGCCAATATTGTATAAGTGACATTTTCGATTAATGTTTTCTTTTTAGATTGATGTATTGATTCATTCACCAAATATGAGTACTAGTTACAATAATTAAAAGATAAATTATCTCCAGTTTTTTGTAGTAGTAGATAGAAGGAAAAATCTATCTAAATTCAGTTTGACCATCCCATCCTTCTCTTCTATTTTTTCCATTTTATTTTGTGTTGTTGTTTCCCTATCATTTAGGGAAAATTTTGTCTCTTTTATTCTTGTTCCATTATACCAGTGTCATTACTTAGGAGATACTTTAAACATGCACATGATTGGAATTTTATTTCAATTTATATCTTAGGATATACATAAAATGGCCTTGGCATACCTTCCATATTGATTTCAGAGATCATTTTAAGGGATTTAATATAGCCATGACAAATTTTTATTTGGCTAGAACACTGATGCAACTTACTGTTGATATCCTTGATTTGGTCAATTGCCTTGAGCTTGCTACCTTTTAAGAGCCACTAGTTCATTTGTTATGCTTTGTAACAGGGTTTTGACTTCATGGAGGTCATTGGATGAAGTAACAGCTGGCTTTACTATGCCAGGCAGAAGAGCCAAGGTAGGTGCAGCAGTCTGGATTGGAGGCAGAATAATAAGAGTTAATTATCCTTTTTCCTTCACCTCAAGTGCATTATTTTGACCTTGTTTTCCCATTTTGCCATGACTGTGTAAGGGAAAAGTGGGCCCTGTCTGAGATAGAATAAGGGGTACTTCCCTTCATGATCTCAGCAAAAAAAAAAAAAATCATGGTATCAAGGGTTGCGAACATTATCTCCACCAAATTTTATCTCTTAATTCCCAATCATCAAGATATTTGCTAACTAGGTGAAGATATTTTATTACAATTTATATATAAGTAAGATTATATTTTTTATAATATTTTATTTTTAATAAAAATTATTATTTTACTTTTGATTGTGGAATTAAGAGATAAAATATACAATGATGAATATTTATTATCATTTTATAAAAATAGTAGATTTCTAAAATTTATAACATAGAAATGTTAGCTAGTGTATTCCTTAGTTGGTCAACAATATCATACTTTTTAAATTGATGAACTAGTCCTATTGGATGGGTTTGGGGATGGGGAGGAATTTCTTGATTTTTTCTTCTTGTCTTTCCCTATGAAGCATCTGAATATTGGTATGTGGTGAATGTTAAGGGGTAGAATATCCTATACGCAAGGATGAATAAAAATATTCTAGAATGAACTAATTAAATTATAAACTCAAATAAATGAATATTCACCAATCCAGACTAATAATAAATTATACATTCCACAAGGTATTGAATCTTCTTGCATATACTTAGCTACATATGATGAATATACAATGGTAGATATTTATTATCAATTTATAAAAATAGTAGATTTCTGAAATTTATAACATAGAAATGTTAGCTAGTGTATTATTTAGTTGGTCAACAATATCATACTTTTTAAATTGATGAACTGGTCCTATTGGATGGGTTTGGGGATGGGGAGGAATTTCTTGATTTTTTCTTCTTGTCTTTCCCTATGAAGCATCTAAGGAATTTGTGTAATCATATGCATGATGTAATCTATTGTAAGGATAGATAAATAGGAAGAGAGTAGTTCAATTGTGTAATTCATTCTAACACCATCGCAATCCTTCCAAAGATTTAATATGCAGGATATTCATCATTGTATATTTTATCTCTTAATTCCACAATCAAAAGTAAAATAATATTTTCTATAAAAAATATAATATTATAAAAAATATAATCTTACTTATATAAAAATTGTAATATATTATATATATAATTTATTTAAATAAAAATATATAGAATGATTAATATTTTTTTTAATTTATTTTTTTGAAATTCATGTTATATTAACTATTTAGAATTAAATGTTTTAATGCAAGTTTTGATACATGTAAATAATGATAGAGTTTATATTCCTCATTATCAACCCAAGATAATGAAATATTAGTTGGTACTATTATATTGAATTTCATGTTATGTTGAGTGTCTAAAATTAAGTATTATTGAAGTGAATTTTGAAAAATGCAAAACAAAGATAGTTTTATATTTTTATTTTATGAAAATATTAAAAATAAGTTTAAGATATGGAAAGTAATATTGGTATTACTGATGTTGAGAATAGCTCAATAAATGTATGGATTATAATAATATTTTGGAAGTTTATTTTAGGTTAATTATTTTGGGACTCTTTAAATTAATGGTAAATATTTTTTAGTGTATGTATTAGTATTTATGACTCAAAGTAAAATTAACAAGTATTGTGGAGCGGCTTTATTACCTGACAGTTTGGATGTTAATTGATGATAGGCTGGTTTGTATAATTTGGTTTGCATTGTTGTTATTCTCTCATCTATAAAAAAAAAACCTAAAATAAATATCACCCTAAGAAAATTTAATTTGTCCCAAGTACTATTGATTGTTAATGTGTTTTTCCTTTGAAAATGGGTATACTTTCCTACTCATGCTATTTTTTTGTAGTTTAGGTTTGCATCATGAATATACTATATGCATGTTATTAATCTCAAATTCTATCAAGAGACATTTTAGTTTAGAGTAAGCACATAATCAAAAATAAAAAACTGAAAGCTGTGTGTATTATTTTTTAACATTTACATACATATCATAATAATAATGAATATGATGAATTTAGTGAGGTTACCTAACCAAATAAATGTCATTAATTTTATGTACATTCTATACTTTTCTACTATGATAATAACCACCAAAATTTCATATAACTTTAAAAACCATATATTTCAATACCACCAAATATTTTTCCAATACTTTAAAATGCCTCTAGACTACTTTGTAACCATGTTCCAAATTTAGTGATTTGGGTAAAACATTAATTGAATGATTAAAAAAATCAAAACCCCAAATAAATCTAGCATGACATTCTCATTTACTACCTTGAAATAAGTTGATCTCCATGATTAATGCTAAGTTGGTAGAACCATCTAACCTTATGAGGAATAATATTTTGTTCCATTATAATGTTTATCCCAAACAATAAGTTCTAATTTCATACCTTTATTACTAAATAAGATGCCTTAGAAACCATAGAAAACCTTATGATGTCTTAGCTTTATTTAGATTATTTATAGTTTTGCATATATTCACAAATGCACCAAAGCTTATTTGAGGATCACTACGCACAAGCTTTTGATAGTAATTATGAAAAAAAAGTGCATGTTTCTTCTTCATGTGTGAAACCTATGAGAGATTGGATTCTGAATCTATGGCACTTCATGAAGGAATCATGTACTTTTATTCTCTTAATTAATAAATTGAGATTTTTCATGTCATAGAACTTTGTGATTACCAATTTTAGTTTGTTGGTACATGTCAAATAGAGGATAAAATAAATAGAATAAAGCATATAAATATGTATTCATTTTACCACTATTAAACTATCCCAAGATGTGTTGGTTAATTGTTGTTAAGTTCCAATTTTACAGTAATTTTAAACATGTATGTAATTTATTTAATAATTAGTTAATATTCAATTAATCTATTTTTAGAAAATAAAGCCTTTGAAAGGCTAGAAATAACTTTAGTTTATATTCCATACAAATTATTATTTAAATAAATTTAGAATATTTTTATTTATTAATTAGAAAAGTATGTTCACATGCTATCCTATTAATACATTGTAATAGATCTTTATTTTTTATGGAGAATGATTCAAATAATTTGAAGAAGTATTTTTTATTTGGTTATTCTATATTTATTTTGTTTATGATTATTACATATATTTGACTATGAGTTTGTGGTTTCTTTTTGAGCAGTAGTTTATTTTTATATATTAAAAAATATTCAATCGATATCAAAACTTAGTTTTTTAGGTGATTGTTTTTTGTTTCAAATATTTCTAACAATTGATCATGTCAAACTCTAATAGCATTCCTATTCCATAATTTAGTGGTAATGATTATGATTATTGGAGCATCAAGATGATGACTCTTTTGATAAGAAAATCATTATGAGAGATTGCAGAAACTGGTTATCATGAACCAATTGATTGAGCTACTATTCTAGCTAATGATAGGCAAGCCAAGAAGGAAGCTAAGAATGATAACTCACAAGATTTATTTCATATTCAAACAACTCTAGAAAATAGCTTATTTCCAATAACTGCAGGTGCAAAGACAACTAAGGATACATGGAAGACTCTATAAGAAGCTTACCAAGGCAGTGAACAAGTCAAAGTGGTTAGATTGCAAATATTAAAGAGAGAATTTGAGAATATGAAGATGCAAGAAGCTGAAAGTGTGAGTGATTATTGTGTAAGAGTAAAAAATTTAGTTAACAAAATGACTACACTTGGAAAAATGTTAAATAAAGAGGTTATTGTAAAAAAGGTGTTAAGGTCTCTAAAACCAATGTGAAATCATGTCACCATAATTATTGAAGAAAGCAAAGATTTGACTACTCTTGAGTTTGATCACCTAGTTGGATCTCTTATGTCCCATGAAGAAAGACTAAGAGACACATTAAATGAAAGTGATGAGAAGGTTTTTGCTTCAAAATTAAAGATCATAATAAATGAAGGTACCAACACTAACAATAAGAATAACCATATACAAGGCAAAGACAATTTCAAAAGTAATCAAGGACAAGGCAAAGATATGAATTACAGTTATTCAAGGGGATACAATTATTCAATAGGATACAGAGGAAGAAGAGTGGTTCAACTACAAGAGCTAAAGGTATAGGTAGATTTGATAAAAGAAATATTCAATGTTATTCTGTCATAGGTATGGTCACTTTGATTGGGAATGTAGATTAAAAGTAGGAAATGAAAATAAAAGTGCTAATTATGCTTATAAGGATGGTGATGTATCATGCAATTTATTCATTTCATATGACAAAGTTGCAAATAGTCATAATGAGGTTTGGTATTTAAATTCAAGTTGTTCTAATCACATTTCAGGGAATAATGTGTTGTTTTTTACAATGGATAGAAATTTCAAAACCAATATCAAACTTGATGATGATAAATCTTTGGAGGTTTCAGCAAAAGGAACTATGAAGGTGAACACTACAGAAGGTGATAAAAGTATTAATGATATTTATTACACCTCAAATTTGAAACATAATTTATTGAGTGTTGGACAACTATGTGAAAAGAACTATAAGGTAGTTTTTGATAATAATCAATGCACTATAGATGATAAGAATCAAGGAAATAAGGTTGTTACAATAGTACCTATGTCTAAGAATAGGATGTTCCCATTGAAGTTTGGAGAGCATAGTAATAGCCTTGTAAAAATGGCATATGAAGATAAAATTTGGTTATGGAATCTCAGGTACGAACACTTGAATTTTCAAAGTTTGAAGTTACTAATATCACAAGAATTAGTTTATGGTTTGCCAAAGGTTGAAGATCATAAGGAATTTTGTGAAGGTTGTGTTAAAGGCAAACATGCAAGATAAAAGTTTCCAAAAGGTAGTGTATGGAGGGCTTATCATCCACTTTGTTTTAGTAAAGTTTCACCTCAGGGGTTTATGTGCTTGATCTCATGCTTGGCTGTCGAGCCAGGTCAAAACTAGACTTAGGGGGAGCTAGGCACTAGGGAAAAAGGGGTCCAATGCACAACATTTATTCACACTGTAGCACTAATATTACTTCCACACAAGGCACAAACCTTGTGTGCTCACCTGAAGTGTAACATCGAAGGGCCCAGATATGTGTTGGGCTAGTCACGACATGGTTCAACTAGGGATTCAAGGGACTTAGACACAAAGGTGGTTGTTATTCTCTAGGCACTAAACCCTTCAAAATGAGGCCCAATAGGGGTAAACCTCTTCGTGGGTGCAGTGGGTTCATTCAAAATAATGATATCAATACATGCTCTGAGGCCTAAGTGTCTTCTAGTTTAGCACCATGGTACTACAAGGTGGTTGAGGCTATAAAGAAGTATGTTGGTACCACTAGCAACTCGGTTATATCCCTCTGTCTAATGTATGAAAGCATTTAGTGAACCAAATTTACATGAGTTACTCCATATCTATAAAACCATGTTAAATTATAAAGAATAACTTACTCCATATCTTCTGGATCTATTCTCATTAGCTTAAAAAATAGAGTCCTTATGAAAATACAATGCAATGTTATCTTTACTCTACTTTCCAATGGATCAAAAGTGAGCACGAGCTTACATTAGATATCCTATAACTAGAGTGCATAAAAAAATACTAATGTTGGCTCTCTATTTTGCTAGAGCTTCACTATTCATTCTCCCCTACCTTTTCTCCTTAGACCACTCTCATTTATAGATGAGAGTTATCGTCTACCAAACTAGAGGGTTACATGCTGAGTGATGAGGTGTCTCAAGACTATTGGTGCCACAATGTTGTACAGGTCAAATGTGCATGCACTACATGTAGAATTGTCTCCTAAGGTCATTTCCCCACCTAATCCACTCTTTCAGCATTCATCTACCTTAAGCCACCTCATACAAAATCTGTTAGGAACATCTTTAAACCAGTTGGTAGGTTCTCAACTGCCCACTAGGTGGTGTGGGGTTCATGGGGACTCCTTCAGCTTGGCTCCCAAAATGTAAAAAAAAGGGGTTTGTGCGGCTATCTCAAGGGTCACCTTGTGCCAAGGTTTGACATGTTGGCATGTCCATGTACTTAGCACAAAATGGGGGCCCAACATCAACCCATACAAAATTACTAGTAACCGTAGACTAGTCTTTAAGTACATTGGGTGTGCAGAACTTAGGTACCCCCTACCTCAAGTCTTCTATAAAGCTCTTAAAGCCTTGGATGGTGCCCTTTATATCCTTGATGGCACCATCTACTTTGGTGGATGTGGATTCCAAGGCTAATACATATTTGTTCTCCAATTATTTATGAAAGGATTATAGTCTCTCTTTGGCTCTCGTCACTCCTTCATCCAAGAGCTCACCCTACTCACTTGCTTTTGTTTGGAAGGTATGAAAAATGCCCCCCAAATATTTCTATTAGTTTTTCAATTATGTGTTTAGGGAGTTAACTCTTGCCATCATTTATATACACTCAACCCTAGAAACTATGAAGGATTATTGGAGCAAGGTGTCTTTTTCCCTCTTTTATCTTCTTCAGGTGCGTGTCGATGACCTCTACTTGTTTGGAAAATTTATAAAAGATGGTTTCTACTTCCTCTACTTGTTAGGATCTTGGAGTACAATTGATTACTTTTGTATATAAGCAACTAAACACGAAATTGAACTAGAAGTAATAAGTAACTAGAAATCAAAAATAGAAAATAAGAGGAGATATGAGAAACAACCAATCTCTATTAAAACTCTTCCAAAATACAATGAAGAAATCACACTCTTCCCACACCTCTTGGGTGTATAGTATTTCTCTCAAGAGTTCTCTCTCTCTCAACCAATACTTCAGCAGATCTTCTTGATCTTACACACCTTGCAAATCTTCTTGATCTTACTTCCAAACCTTAATTACAATACATGCCTCATGGGTCTCTTAAATAGGATCCAAGGCATACAATAATTAGACTTCCCAATTAAAATAATTAGAAACACAGACCCAAGACTTAAATCAGTCTTCACATGCAAACACTCGTTCCTCCTAAAATTAGACAAGTCTAATTTTGGAAATGCATGCAAATGCATGCACACACACAGGTGACCGACATCGATTGTTTTTGATATGCATATGACCGACATCGATCGATCCCTGATCGATGTTGGTAGCTTCTAGTCCATGCCTGACTGATGTCGGTGACACTGTTGATGCTGGTTACTCTGTAACCAATGCTGATTATTGGTTTAGTCTAGTAACCTCCACAAGAGCTCAACAGTGAAGCTTTTAGCTCCACAACTCAACAATCTCCCACTTGGAGATAAACAGCTGCACCTGTACCTGTATAACAACATCCTCTATCTTGTTTCTTTGGTTTGCATCTCCATCTTCAAGATCAATCTTGAATACCAACAAAATTTGAATGAAGATTCAACTTCTCCTTTGTTACCAACTTTGTTAACATATCTGCAGGGTTCTTATCCGTATGGATCTTTTCCAGCTTCAACTATCCATCCTCCAATACCTGTCGAATGAAGTGGTACCTAAGCTGTATATGTTTGGTTCTTGAATGAAAGGCTGAATTCTTTGCCAAATGAATTGCACTTTGACTATCACTGTATAATCTGCAACTCTCTTACTCCTTTCCTAACTCTTCCATGAATCGTGTCATCCATATCATTTCCTTGCTAGCCTCTGTGACTGCAATGTATTCTGCCTCTGTAATAGATAGGGCAACTACCTTCTGCAACTTTGAAATCCAGCTAACCACCGGTCCACCAATAGTGAACACATATCCTGTGGTGCTTCGCCTACCATCTAAGTCATTTGCCATATCTGAATCTACATACCCATGTAGAGAAGTGTTTAACCCTGCATAGCATAAATACCTATGGTTGGTCCCTCTCAAATATCTAAGAATCCACTGAACTACTTTCTAGTGCTCCTTTCCTGCATTGGCCATAAACTTGCTGACAACTCCCACTACTTGGGCAATATTAGGTCTGGTACATACCATAGCATACATCAAGCTCCCAATTGCTGAAGCATATGGAACTCTACTCATGTACTCAACCTCATCATGTGATTTAGGACACTGTTCTTTGCTCAGCTTGAACTATGCAGCCATAGGTGTGCTTACCAGTTTTGCATTCTGCATATAGAACCTCTCCAACACCTTATTCACATAATCCTCTTGAGACAAAATCAACCTGTGATTTTTCCTATCTCTCTTAATACTCATGCCAAGGATTTTCTTTGCTGCTCCTAAATCCTTCATGGAAAATGTGTGAGCTAATTTTACCTTTAGCTCAGTAATTTTTTGCATGTGTGAACCTACAACAAGCATATCATCCACATACAACAACAGGATAATATAATGACCATTATCCAATCTGGTAAAATAAACATAATGATCATATTGACATTTACTAAAGCCATGCTCTATCATAAACCTATCAAACCTTAAATACCATTGTCTTAGAGCTTGCTTAAGACCATATAAGCTTTTCTTCAACCTGCACACAAGTTTCTCCTTACCTGTGACCTCAAAACCTTTTGGCTATTCCATATATATCTCTTCATCCAAATCTCCATGAAGAAATGTTGTCTTAACATCAAGCTGCTCAAGATGTAAATCCTCAATAGCAACTAAAGACAATACAGTCTGAATAGAAGTCATCTTTACTACAGGAGAAAAAATTTCACCAAAGTCAATACCTGGTTTCTGTGCAAATCCCTTTACTACCAACCTAGCCTTATGTCTCATCTTTCCATTCTCTCCTTCTTTTAACCTGTAAACCCATTTGTTTTTTAGTGCTTTCTTTTTGACTGGCAACTCAACCAAATCCCACGTTTGGTTCTCCACTAAGGAATCAATTTCCTCATTCATGCCATGCTCCCACTGTTTTCTAGATTCTACCTGTATTGCCTCATCAAAACTTTCTGTTTCTCCACCATCAGTGAGCAACACATAGTATAAAGAAGGGGAATAATGAATTGGAGGTTTACTTACCCTTACAGTCCTCCTTATGGGTGTTTGAGACTCATCCATAGCTTGTTGTTCGCCCAAATTTTGTTCTGTTAGTGATCGATATCGGTCATCTCTCTGTCTGTACCCAATCGACGTCATTTCTACCTGATCGATGTCAGTTCCTGCCTGACCATAGATGTCAGTTCTCTGACCGATGTCAATCTCTATTAGACCACCGACGTTAGTTCCCTGACTGACGTCGGTCTCTGTGTTTTCCTGTGACTAATGATTTTTACCCATGAGCTCATTTTGGATCATTACCTCATCCAAATCAAGATTGCCCTGCTCAGAATTATTCAGCCTCTTAAGCTGATCATTGTACATCACCTTCTGATTGAAAAATACATCACGGCTTCTGATAATTTTGTTAGTTTCTAAATTCCACAACCAGAATCCAAAATCTCCAGAGCCATAACCAATGAAAGTGCACTGCATGGATTTAGCATCTAGCTTCTTTCTATTTTCTTTATCAACGTGCACAAAGGCTTCAAAACCAAAAACTCTAAGAATTGAAAGATCTACCTTTTTACCTATCTAAGCCTCTTCTGGTATTCCACCGTCCAGAGTAGTAGAAGGTCCTCTGTTAATCAGGTACACTGCAGTATCTACAGCTTCTACCCAAAACTTTAAGGGCAAACTAGCATGCAACCTCATACTCCGTTCACACTCCATTATTGTTCTATTCATCCTTTTAGCAACTCCATTTTGTTGAGGTGTCCTTGGAACCATCCTTTCCCTGCATATTCCACTCATAGAACAGTAATTGTTGAATTTATTACTGCAGTACTCACCACCATTGTCAGATCTAAGGCACTTCAATCTCAAACCTATTTCATTCTCAACCAAAGCTTTCCATTTCTTAAATGTGTCAAAAACATCAGATTTTCTTTTTATGCAATAAACCCATACCTCTCTTATAGCATCATCAATGAAAGAAACATAATACTGTGATCCTTCAATAGAAGATACCTGAGTTAGTCCCCAAACGTCTGTGTGAACAAGCTCCAACCTGTACTTCTTCTTTGTTGACCCAATCTTGAGAAACCTTACTTTCTTCTATTTCCCAAAAATACAGTGCTCACAGAAATCTAGATCTATGATTTTCAAATCTGAAAGATTACCTTTTGACTTAAGAACATTCATTCCCTTCTCACTCATGTGACCAAGCCTGTAGTGCCACATCTTTGCATCTATATCTGAAGTAGATAGAACAGAAGGAGAATAATTAGTAATACAAGTAGATAGATAAAGTGTACCTACTCTCTTACCTCTTGCTAATACAAGTGCACCCTTGGAAACTTTCCAAGATTCAGTTGTGAGAGTTATTGTGCAACCCTCATCACCCAACTTTCCTATAGAAATCAAATTCCTCTTCAAGATGGGTACATGCATGACATCTTTCAACACCCATGTGTTGCCATTCTACAATTTCAACTGCACTTTTCCTTTGCCAACAATTTGACAAGGCTCACCATCCCCTAAATAAACTTTTCCAAAGTCTCCATGGACATAATCATTGAAAAATTCTCTATTTGGGGTTGCATGGAAAGAAGCACCAGAATATAAAACCCATGATTCTACTTGACTATCCAAAGAAAATATAAGAGCATCCTGTGCAACAATACCTACAACATTTGCTTCCTTATTACCTTCTTGCTGATTTTATTTGCTATCCTTCAACCAACAATCTTTCTTTGCATGTCCTTTCTTTCCACAATTATAGCAGGTTATTCTGCGAGTTCTGGATTTGGATCTCCTTCCCATCTTTGACCTTGATTTCCCATGCTTGCCCTTCTCTCTTTGCCTTCCCCTGCTTTCAATACTTAAAGCATTACATGATGTCTCACCTGTGTTTTTCCTATGAATTTATTCATTCAAGATTACACTAACAACATCTTCAACTTTCAAGATATTTGAATCAGATGCAGTATTACTTACCGCCATTACCAAGCTATGCCAGCTTTCAGGTAAAGAACATAAGATCAAGAAAGCCTTAAATTCATCATCAAAAACTATTTTCACTAAATTTAATTGATTTACAATTTCATGGAAATCATTAAGATGACTATATACTGATCCACCTTCCTGCATTTACAAACTAAATAATTGCTTCATAAGATATACCTTATTCAAAGCTGAGGTTTTTTCATATAAGTTTGCCAGAGTATCCATTAACTCTACCATTGTCTTTGCCTGTGATAAGTTAGAAATCACAGAAGATGCCAGGCTCAACCTTATAGATCCAAGAGCCTTTCTATCAAGAATATTCCATTCTTCATCTTGCATATTTGTGGGCTTGCTCGAAACCCCACCCAATGGTAAAAATAGATCTTTTTGATACAGATAATTCTTTATCTGCATCCTCCATAATTGATAATTCTTGCCATTGAATTTCTCCATTCTTAGCTTACTTTCTTCTGCCATTGCTTTGCTCCCACTCAAATAGAAACCCCTGTGAGTGAACCTGTAATCAACAACCACTAACCCGATTTGATACAACCTATTAGTGAACCCAAAGCTCTAATACCACTTGTTAGGATCTTGGAGTATAATTGATTACTTTTTTATATAAGCAACTAAACATAGAATTGAATCAGAAGTAATAAGTAACTAGAAATCAAAAATAGCAAATAAGAGGAGATATGAGAAACAACCAATCTCTATTAAAACTCTTCCAAAATATAATGAAAAAATCACGCTCTTCCCACACCTCCTGGGTGTACAGTATTTCTCTCAAGAGTTCTCTCTCTCTCAACCAATACTTTAGCAGATCTTCTTGATCTTACACACCTTGCAGATCTTCTTGATCTTACTTCCAAACCTTAATTACAATACATGCCCCATGGGTCTCTTAAATAGGATCCAAGGCATACAATCATTAGACTTCCCAATTACAATAATTAGAAACACAGACCCAAGACTTAAATTAGTCTTCACATGCAAACACTCGGTCCTCCTAAAATTAGACAAGTCTAATTTTGGAAACGCATGCAAACGGATGCACACACATAGGTGACCGACGTCGACTGCTGTCGGTCTGCATATGACTGACATTGGCTAATCCCTGACTAATGTTGGTAGCTTTTGGTCCACGCCTAACCGATGTCAGTGACACTACCGATGCTGGTTACTGGTTCAGTCCAACAACCTCCACAAGAGCTCAATAGTGAAGCTTTTAGCTCCACAACTCAACACTACTCATTCTTCAAGCTTGGCGAAGAGGTCTTCAACCAATTATATTTTTTGGTTTAACTCCTTTCACAGGGCCTCGTAAGGTTCCACTTTTTCTTCCAGCATTGGTTGCATCCTTAGGATCATTTACTCTATGATCACACAGACATAATCAAAATCCTTCATCCCAGAGGTGTCCATATTAGCTAGGAAGGATGGCTCTACTCCTATGTTCTCTATCAACTGCTAGATCTTGAGTTTGGTTACCTCAAGCTCCTTCTCTATGTCTTTAGTGATCCTTCTCTAGCTACTGGCATGAACATCATTGATGATATTCTTTCACACTATCGAAGTAGTCATCTTGATGAGTGCATTTGTTGAGTGTACTAGGTTCATGTCCTTGGGGTTTAAAAGTTGGTAATTGTGCCCCTCATTTGGATTCATGGTGCATCATATTACCTTGGAAGGAACCTCAAACTCAGGTTCATCCATAAAGCAATCCATTACCCAGGAGACTTAGTGGCATATGAGGGTCGTAGCAGCTTTTGAGGGCATGCTCTTCATCATATTGAGTTCTTCACCCTCATAAAGTTTATGTTGTGCCCTTTCTCTATTTCTAGGCTTATACTCCTCATCTTCCCCTAACTCTACCTCTTCACTTGTGTTGATGCCTGACCCCGTGCTGTCTCTACCTTGTTTTCTTTCTTCTTCTTCTTTAGTGCTAGAAATGCCATCCTGTTGTCTTTATAGAGGTTCTTCCATGGAATTTTCCCCCTTATCCTTTTCTTACTATGACCCAATCTCTATTTTTTATTCTAAGGTGCCAGTATTGCCTTTTTTTTCCTTAGGTGCCCCCTCAAGAATGGGACACACCTATTGTGAGGCTTCTTTCACTATGTTGGTGGTGGTATTGGGTGCTTCCTTTAGTGGCTCTTCTCTACTAGGTCCCACATAGATGGGGCCCTTCTTCTTCTCTTTTTCTTCCATCATGTCTGCCCTTTCAACCTAGTCCACCTTCTCCTCTCTTTCTTTTTTCTTGGCCTTCCTCTCCATGGCTTGCATGATGCACTTATTTTCTTCTTCTCTTACCTCTTCAACTTTTATCCAATTAATATCAGCCTAAGACATACCCCGAGCTTCCATCTCCTCATGATTTTTGTGCAATTTCAGCACCTCCTCAATATGACCTTTATCTAGGCCCATTTCCTCCAATTTGCACCTTAGCACCTCTTCTATTTATGGTTTAGAGTGGGTTTCTTGCCCAAGTTCCTTGCTCTTCTCCTTTGATCTATGCTCTTCTACTCTCTTCCACTCCTTAGAATCTAACATTTTAATGATCTTAGCCTCAATTCAAACCTTGGACATTTCTTCCTTCTACTCCTTTAATTCTTGTACCTTCTAAACATCAACCTCATAGGAGTTGAGTCTTTTCAACCTATGCCTAGGTTTGTCTAGATTTGGCCAGGGTGATGGGGAAGAGGCCTACTCCATCAAGGATTCTACTTCTTTCACCATAATGGTAGTGCCCTACCCCCATTCCTCCTTGGATTCCTTAGCCTCTTCTTTTGAAGTAACCACTTCAATCATAGGAGAGGGGGATTTTCCCTTCTTTCATTCCTTTGGGCTAAAGGTGATTTAAGAGGTGAAGCACACACACTTTTGGTAAGACTTAGATGTAGATGCCTCTCCTTTTGAAGTAATTTTCACCTTTAGGCACTCCTTGATTTCTTCCAAAGTCTCTCCTGTCTTCTTTATTTGGTGCTTCTTCTTATTTGGGGGTGTGAGGATTCCTTCATCTCTGATCAAGACTGAAGGGTCTCTTTTACTTTTAACACTAGCCCTAGCACTGGGAAATCTTTTCTTAGGCTTCATCTCATAGTAGAGCCTATGGATTAATCCTAGGATAGTAAGTTCCTAAATGGGATTGATATCCATTTGGTCTGAGGTACCTTCTTCATACTCTATCATCCTTCTATCTATGCATGGAAACCTACACTATAGCCCTCTACTCTTTACATCTAGGTCTCTAATTGGGATGTCTATACTTTACACATTTGGAATCCAGAGGAGCGTGTCTTAGAAGTACTCAACTAAAAAGGCAAAGGAAAGCTTCAACCAACCTGATTTATTTCCATCCTTTATCACAAGCTAAATTATGTAGTAATGTTGCATCATGGTAAAATTAGCCATCCCAAACATGCTTATTGGGAGCCCCTGAGGGATGTACCATTCTAGTCCAAATGCCTCAATGTATCACTCACACCAGTGCATTACATGAGTCTTATATTTGGCACTAAAAGTGGTTGGGTAGGTGTATTCCTTGTACTTATGTGTGATGCATTCATGGGGTTCTGGAAATACCCACATCTTGTCCTTGTTCCCATCCAAGATTTTTGATCTCCTCCATGATAATCAGGATCAGAATGGAGCCCCATCTAAAAGTCCCCTTCACACCATGGAATTCACGCACATTCTTTATGAGCTCAATGGTGATGAATTACACCTTGTTGAATTGTATTCCTTGTTCCATGTAGTATGCCAAGTAGAGATAAGCTTTGGACACATCTGTTCATCACCCTCTGGGACATAGCTTTGAGCTAATGAGGTGTACTACTACCCTTATGCTTTGGTATTCACACCTAGTGATGAATAACATGTATCCCCCTTAAATTAGTTTAGGAGCTTGTGATGTACTCCACCTCTTCATCATCCCCAAACAACTGGTAGATGTCTCTCCTGGTGTATGGCACCTGGTGATATTTTTTATGAGCCATGCCAAAATCCTCATGCACTAAACTATAAAGTACATGTGGTCCTCATGGATGCATGAAAGGAGAAATTGTACCATCTCCTTAGGCTTTCCAAATCAAGGTAACTTGTAAATTTTAGTTGCACCTAACGCTTTAAGTCTATCTTTGATTGAAACATCAAATATGGTGTCACTTTTAGGGGTCTTGTGCCCTATGTCTACCATCCAATCTTGTGATAACTACTAATGACTTGATGTTTTATGGTTATACTCTCTTAGCTAGTAGATGTGAAAAAAAGAGTGCCATGGTTCCCCAACTGATACCTCAAGTGGGAACTGCATGTGTTGATAAGAAATTTTTGTCAGCACCTCCATCTCTACATCTATGACACTGACTACCTCTATTGTTTGCACCTTTGTCTTAATGGCAGCTACTTCTTCCATGATCTTAACCCTTTTGGGTTCTATCTACACTTTTGATTAGTGTAATACCTTTCATTTCTTTACCATTTTGAACCTATTGGTGTTAAAATTGAGCAAGTGTGGCTTATCATAGCCTCTAATGGTGTTTGGCATACCTTAGGTCACAATTTTTGTCTATCTCTAAGCTTCATTGGTCATTAATGGTGACCTAGTGACAACATTTTCCTTTGGATCTCTACACTATTTTTTAATGTTCTCTTCACTTTGTGCTCTTATCTCACTATGTACATGTTTTTCACTATACATTTCTTCTCTCTTAGGCATTGAGCTTCCTTGCTTTGGCTCTCTAATTTCTATTAATCTACACTTAAGGTTAGCAAAAAATTTGTAACTTAATCATGGTTTTTGCTATGTAAATTTATACCCTTTTTTTTCAACCACTACTATTAATGTGGGTGTGATGGTGTCAGTTCTTCTATTTCTTGGGAAGTGCATAAATATTTGAGATATTAAAAAATCTCCTTGTTCTTTATGTCTTAAATGCGTATCTTTGTGCCACTATTACATTGAATGTTCCTAATGGATTTTTTGATGAAGTGATTTATGGTTCAAATGGTCACTTCCCACTTCTTTCTAGGTGGATGTTAGCTATTTTTGACAACTTCTATTATGCGTGTGTCTCTTTGGCACAACCTTTGCCTTTCTTGTGATAACCTGGGTGTAGCACTTCATATCCATGCATTTCAACCTTCTCAATTTCACTTCTTATAGTTGTGCTCTTCCTTTGGTGCACTCTCTTATCTTGGTTGATTTTTTTGCATGTCATCTTACCTTGGCTTGTCCCACCCCATACAAATTCTTGGCACTGGCCCTCCAGTGCCTTGTCTCTTTTTGGTACTTTTGTGCACATTTTAGAAAGCACATGTTCATTTTATGCATTGGTCTCAATGTAATGGTGCCTTCTTTCTAATCTTACACTCAAATCAATTAAACATCTTCTTATGCAATGGTTATATGGTTTTGGATCAAAAGATGCCCCTTTTTGTCATAGGTTTATCTAGCATGCACATGTTACATGGGGTAAACTTTATGCACCCACAACTTAGATGTTTGACCTAATGTGATTGGTGGTGCAATTTATTGACTCAATTGATTATAATTATGTGTAAATTATGGATCCAAGGTTCTTTAGGCCACTGCATGTCACTTACTACTAATATTATACAAAGGGGGTTTGGCTTACACCAAACTTTTCTACAGCTAGTGTTCTTCCAATCTGACTACTAACTAAGAAGTTGGAAGTTTCTTGGTGCATGTGCACCAACCTACTACCTATAAGGCTTCAATTGATTACCATTGAAATTCCCAAGAAGCATTTTTGTAGAAAATATACATAGCTCACATGCACCTATTTACAAAATGTGGTGAATGATGTATGGACCCATCCACCAAATCTACAACTTGCCTAGATACTTAAAGTATTTTGAATCATAGATAAACACCATGGATTCCTTAGTTAGCACCTTGTTTTTGATGTGCTTATCATGCCATCACTTTTGGCACTCTTTCTCAACTTATTGGCTCCACTTAGCCTGGGCGCACATCTCATTTAAGTGTTCCAAATCTTCCAACTTTGCACTTAGATATTTTTGGTCATCCAAGTGGCCAATTCATGAAATACATGAGGAAGGCACTAAAAATTCCATGGGTAACACTTATTTATCACCAAACCCCAGATGGAATGGTGTATCTTTGTTCAGGTACTTGTAAGTCATGCAATATGCCCAAATTACTATAGTGACATGGTCATCCCAATCCTTGCTACCAACATCACATATTTTGGTGAGGCACATTCTCAAAATTTTATTAAATGCTTTAGCTATGCTATTGGCTTGGGTATGATACAGGGTGGTCTTATAGTGCACCACCATATATTCTATGAGTAGTGTGCACCATCACATTGATAAAATGTGTGCCCTAGTCACTAATCAAACTCAGCAGACACCCATACTAGCTTATGATGTTCTCCCATATGAAATGTGTGACTATTGTAGGTGTACGGTCCTTAGTCAACATTGATTTAACCTACTTTGTGAAATATTCTATGGCTGATAGAATGTCTATGGTACCGGTATGCCTTGCTATAGTAGTGATCAGCCCAACAAAGTCAATGGCCCATTTTTCAAATGGCACCTAGGTGAGGATGGGAATGAGAGGCATCTCATCCTGATGGTTGGGCTTCCTTGTGCACTGGCATACATCACATGCCTTGGTATACTCTTTAGTGTCATGGAATAGGTTTGGCCACCATAACCCTAACTACAGTACCTTACACACCATTTTGTCTCCAACATAATGACCTCCTATTATTCCTTTATGCACCTCTTGAAGGATGTAATCCCTTTCATGTTCCAAAACACAATGGTGTAGGACTTCATCCCTACCTAGTTTATGGAGCTCCCCTTTGATGAACTAGAACGGGGAGATGTGGATAGCAAGTTTTTTCTTTTCCTTGGTGGACATGGTTTGTGGTGCAAGCCCTAATGTTAGGAATGTGGAAATCTCCACTAGATCCTCAAGAACATGCTAAACCCTATATAACTATGTATCTAGCATGTGATCCTCAATTGGTGCCACTGCATCACCAAAGTTGATCCAAGACAAATGGTTTAGGCCCATGTTCTACTTTATAGGATTAACCATAATAGATAATTAGAATTCTTGAAAGAGAACAACCCATCTACATATGCACTCATGTAAGACAAGCTTGTTTATGAGGTACTTCAACACCTCATGATCCATGAAAAATATGAATGGGGTTACAAATAGATATTGTGTAAGTTTTTGTAGGGCATAAACCATTGCCAAGGCCTCACACTCAGTTGTGGTGTAGTTCTGCTCAGCCTGCATCAACTTTGTACTGGTGAAGGAGATGGGGTGGTTCATCTTGTCTTCCCTTAGTTTCACTAATAAGGTGCCAATAGCAAAACTTGAATCATCAACATGGACATGGAAGGGAGCCATCTAGTCGATAAATTAAAGAATTGGTGTGCTGACCAATTTCAACTTTAGTGTATCAAAGGCCTCCTCTTGTGCCTCTCCCCAGAATAATGTCCATCTTTGTGCAAAATCTCCTCCAGTGGTGATGTGATTTTGTTATAGATTTGAATGAACTTCTTATAATAGCCATAATGGCTTAGGAAGGCATGCATGTCTTTCTATGTTGAAGGTGTCTAGAGCTAAATTATGATGGCTATCTTTGTTAGGTCAAATAGCAAGCCATCCTTGCATATGATGTGCCCAAGTAATGTCCTAAAAAGAGTTGTGAAGATGCACTTTTTTAGGCTCAAATAAATTTGGAGCTATCTTCACCTTTCAAACATGAGGCATATATTTTCATAGTGGTCTCTTACAAGACCATACACAATGTAGTCATCGAGGTACACCTATAGTAATTTATGGATGAAGTCCTTAAAGGTAGTGATCACTACCCTAGAGAATATGATTGGCATGTTCTTGATCCCAAAGGGCAGCACATTGTATGAAAAATAACCCCATTTAATCGTAAAGGTTGTTTTGGGCTTATCCTCCTCCTCAATTTGCACTTGATGATAACCTAAGAATCCATTAGTGAAAGTATAAATCTCGTAGCCTATGAATCCATCCAAGACCTCATCAATGAATGGGTTTAGCAATGGATCATTGACATAGGGGGCATTCAACATCCTATAATCAACATAAATCTATCCTTCTTGATACTGATGACCATCAGGTTTACCCATTTAAATTCCTATATTGGGTAGATAACATTAGTTACTAACATCCCATCGATCTTTGTCTTTATTTTGATGTGGAGGTTTGGGTTCATTCAATATGGGTGCTTCTTAACTAGCCTTACACCATCTACCAACTTTATGCTCATTTTTCAAGAAAAGGGTGGGTTCCCTTCATGTCTTTATATCTGTGCAAGAAGAGGTCCTAGTTTTCCCTCAAAAGATCAACAATTCACACCATTTCTGACTCAAACTAGTAAACACCTATAGTGGCAATGTTGGGATTACCTTCTACATTAATGTCTACTTTGGTGGTCTGAAGTGGTATGTGATAGGGTTTATTCTTCACTTGATGGGAATCCTTAACCTACCTTATTCTTTCAGTTGTCTTAACCTAAAGATGCTTTGGGTGTCTATCCTCTAGGGAATTGTCATCCATAAGGCACACAAGTTTTTATCTTCTTGTTAGAGCCTTCCAATTGTACTCTTTCCAGGTCTCATCATCTTCTTGGTTGGAGTCACTATTGAATTCCTTTTTTCAAATAAGGTGGGGAGCACTAGTCCCTTCTCCCTAAATATTTCCCTTATGTGCTCTTCTAGGATTGTAGTGTCCTCAAACACTACCCTGTGGATGACTTGTAATGGATCTACTAGCTCCAAATTCTATGAAGAGAAGTAAAAATGTGCATGAACCTTTACTTAAGTAATTCTTAGTTCCCTATCTCATGGTGCATCTCATTTACAATATACCATTCGCGTGCCCATGTTCTTAGGGTCCTGTTAAAGGCATTTACCCACAAGACTTTTAGCACATTCTCTCCATAGACTACCCATGTTTCCTCACATAGGTGTACATGTGAAATCAAGGCTAAATCAACATTGTAAGCTAGGATGTCTAGATCTTCATTTATTTTGCCACACCTGGTGCATATTTCTAATTTTACATTGTACCAAGTGGGCAATCCAAGTCTTTATGTTTCCCACCAATGGCTGGCAGTACTCTTGAAGGTGTACACTAATGCACACATCTAATCAATTTCTTTTGGGATACAAGATTCAATATCCTAAACATATCTTTATATGGGTTAGTCTCCTTCATATTTTGGAAGTGATGCAAGCTTCCCCTTACTAAGTTAGAGTACCTTCTTTTCCCTTATTTTTGCATGAGGGATCCATTTCTTCTAAAGTCGGCTAACTCTTATCATCCATGTCTTGACTGGTCTCAACATCATTGTATGCACTAGGTGACATCTCTGCCCAATGACTTCATAAGCCTCTTAAACCCATCACTCATAAGATACATCAGTTATATCAAAATCTGACTATTCATCTTTCCATATGAGCATGCCTTGGTCATTTGGGTTGAGTCTCTCGGTACCCTACACTGTGATATTATAGATGTGGTTTATCTCATCCTCAAGGTTAACACTCTCTATGTATGGGGGTTCTTGATCATCTGAGAGGGGGATCACCACCCATTCCTTTCCATTCTCAAAATTCATATAACACTTCTTGAAGCACATGTCTACATTGTTGTAGTACCATGGTCTTCCCAAAAGCACTAGGTAGTTAACCTTCTCAGCTAGCTCAATGATCTCAAATTTAGCATAGAATTTAGTGCCCATGATGTTTACAACAGTGCCCTTTAGGATTATGATAGGTTACATGTGAGTCTTGTTGGCCATGAATAACATGTGAGGGGATGGCTTTAATGGGGTCACCCCATCTTTTCCTAGGAATTTTTTGTTAGGATGTTGACCTCTACACCTATGTCCACCAATACATTGTAAACTAACCATCCATTGATGGTGGCATCTATCAACAGTTCTTAGTCATAATCAATATTCTAAGTGTGCCTAACCTCAAGCACCTGATCCATATGTGGCACTACAACTTCTATCATTTTAGGTGTAGTTTCCTATGTTGCTTCTCCTCCTACATGCTTCCAAAGTAAGTCCCTTAATAAGGGTAGCACCCCTTCAATCTGTAAGAGCCATAGGATCTTGGTCAATTCATACACTTTGGCCTCCTAATGGTCTTATTTCTTTCATGAAGAGGTAGCCGTTACCTCCAAGTCTTTTACCAACTAAATTTTGCCCCACAAGTCTTGAATTACACTCATAACCTATTGCAAGATGTATTTTTGGTGTGTAGGGTTAGGGTATGACACAATTTTGGGTTTCAATGGGGTTATGCAGTTAGTGTGGCTTGGTCTACCATATTCTAGGCACAGGTCTTGGCATGGTCCAAAGGGTGCCCAAGTGGTGAACCCACTTCTTGTAGTAGCCTATACCTTGGGTGGCTTCTTACAAATCTATTAGGGCTTAGGGGTCTACTTATCTCCCTTGAATTCATGTGTAATCATTGCATTACCTCTATCTGCACCAAGCTTTCTTTGGGTTAGTTTCTTATATAGATCAAGATAGTCCTCGATTGCATGTGGCCCTTAACAGTATCCACATGTTGGGTGCATGGGGTAGTCATGTTAATAGTGCTCAGTTGATCCAAACTTAGGGCATGATCATGGAGGGAATCTCCTACCACCATGTCCTCCTCCTCATCCACACGCACCTCTCTAGTTCCCATAACCCATTTTTTTAGCCATAGCCTTCATTTCCCTAACTTGCTTGGTTGCCACTTGAATTTATTACATACCTTTCACCTCTTTCCATGTTCTAACATATCTCATTAATGACCTTGTAGTTTATTATTGAATGTGTGTATGTATCACACATCTTAAAATAAATTATGGTATTTACTTGGCTAGCACACTATAATAGGGGGAAGTTTTAGGAGTCATGTACTCTATGACAAATATCACAATTGAGGAGTAGTGCATGGACATTCTTATGTAGGTAATTGTTCTTATTATGCCCCTCCATCTCATAGTCAATGCACCATAACCCACTACATGTATCATGCACCTACCCAATGGTCAATTTCTATATCTATGAGGCCATTGAAGCAATTTGTGCCTCCATAAATGGACTGACTCCAGTACCAGCACTACCTACTACTTCAGCCCAAAGCACAACTTCAAGCACTTCATAAGGTTCTATGAAAGTCTTCATGGATAATGCATGTTTGAATGGTACCAGTAGACCACCAAAAAACCATCACACATGTTGGGAGGGGTGAATGTCATATGGGAGATTTGAGAGTAGAGTTTTAAATCATGCATCATACAAGCACATGCTCTTAGTTAATCCTTAGCTAATCTCTTTAAGTATCGTAATGCTTTGTTATTCAAACTCAAAAATGTCAAACTATTTCAAGAAGGCCTTTTTTAGTACATCATAGTCAACCATGGCCTTGTTCAGATCAAACTTATGATTCTAGGTATATTGAGATCTAGCAAAGTGGTTTTGAATTAGGTTACTTTATGCTCATGTTGAGTGATGCCCTGAACGTGACATTATAATTCATATTTTATCACATGTTATATAGTGTTTTCAACTCCATGATACTCAGATAAGTGCATGGCTATCTCATAATAGATATGTTGGGGTAGAAGCATAGGGTTCTAATGTGCCTACCCTCCTTATGTCTATATTGGGGGTGGCCCTCTGATGCCTCCACTGGTAAGGTTGAACATTGACCCTAATGAGGTAGGATACATGGTGGAACTTGACAGTGTTGAATCACTTCTTTATGGCATGGTACCACTTCTTATGGGTTGCTACTCAGCTGGCATAGACATTTTATGTATAGGGATACTTGTGCCTATGTTCATGGCTCTTAGAGTTATGCTTACTAGGTTTGTCATCTTATTATTTAATTCCTCATAGGGGATTACCTACTCAATCATAAATTCTTAGCTCAAATTTTGGATATAATTAAAGTTTAGGTCGATAATAGGGTCAGTTATCATTCTTTTTTCTACTGGTTGAGGATCTAGCACATGAGCATGTACTTCTAGTCTAAATGGGTAAGTACTTCAAGTACATTTTTAAGCACCACTTCTTATAAGAAATCACTACATCCTACACCCAATAGCTAAGTCTAGTTCCTTGGTTCCTCCTCTCTCTCTCTCTCTTTGCACTATTGTAGCTCAAGAGATCCTTTCCCATGCCCTTCCCACTCGCTATGGGTCCTTTCAACACTTCTAGGTTTTAGATCCTTCACTAGCTGGTGCCTGTACTTTTCATAGTTCAACCTCTAGAGCTCTCAAGTTTTAGGGTATTATTCTTCTTCCATCACAACTTACTTATTCATCCCCTTCTTTCCCTTTTCACTTTCTCATATGCACAAGGACTTTAGCCTTCTATTTTCATGATCTCTATATCATAATCCATAAGGAGCTTCTTTAATTCAATTTTGAGCCCTCTTATGAATGTGCCTCTTGGTTCACAAAGAAACTCATACTTGGCTTCTTTAGGGCATGAGAAGGTTGATACTACAAACTCTAATACGTAACTATTTAGTACATCATTTCACCATTTATCCACAACACGCATCTAGACCTCATTCAATTTTTCCAACCTTTCTTAGTGCTCTACAATCTACTCAAGGCATTAGCCATAGCTATGCCTTTTAGAGGTAGTGTAGGCCACTAACCACTAGTACACATGTTTAAGTAACTCATAAAAGAACACCTCATAAAGTGCATTATTTAAGTTTGTCTGTACCCACTTCCATGGCTCCTATCCTTCACATGTAGGATGGTTTTGCATGAACTTATCTTTGAATTTCTCTAGCTAATGCTTGATATTATCGAGTGATAACTGGAGCATCATTATATTATACCATTATGGTAATGAAATTCAACACATCCTAACAATAGAACCAAAATTTTGTAGTAAAGTTTCACCTTAGGGGTTTCTATGTTTAATCTCATGCTTAGCCATCGATCTAGGTCAAAACTAGACTTATGGGGGCTAGGTGCTAGGGATAAAGGGGTCTGGCACACACCATTTATTCATGTTGTAGCATTGGAATCACTTCCACATAAGGTGTGAACCTTGTGTACTCACCTGAAGTGGAATAGTAAAGGGATCGATATGTTTGGGCTAGTCGTGACATGGTGCAACTAGGGGTTCAGGGGACTTAGTCAGATGTAAAGGTGGTTATTGTTCTCTAGGTGCTAAACCCTTCAATATGAGGCCCAATAGGGGTAAACCTCTTCATGGGTGTAGTGGTTTCATTCCATATAATGATATTGATACATGCTCTGAGGCCTAAGTGTCTTTTGGTTCAACACCATGGTACTACAAGGTGATCGAGGCCATGAAGTAGCATGCTGTCACCACTTGTAACTTGATTAGATCCCTCTATCTAATATATGAAAGAATTTAGTGAACCAAGTTTACATGATTTAGTCTATATCTATAACACCTTGTTAACTTGTAAAGAACAACTTACTCCTCATTTTTCAGATCTATTCTCATTAGCTTAAACAATAGAGTCCTTGGAAAATACAATGCAATGTTATATTTACTCTACTTTTCAGTGGCTCACAAGTGAGCATGGGCTTACATTAGATATCCTATAACTAGAGTGAAAAAAAAATACTAATACTAACTCTCCATTTTTGTAGAGCTTCGATATTCATTCTCCCCTTCCTTTTCTCCTCAGACCACTCTCTTTTATATATGAGAGTTATCTTCTACTGGATTGGAGGGGTGCGTGTTGAGTGACGAGGTGTCTCAAGACTATTTATACCACAACATTATATAGGTCAAACATATGCACACCACATGCAAAATTATCCCTCAAGGTCACTTTCCCACCTAATCCACTATTTTGACATTCATTCACCTTAAGCTACCTCATACAAAATCTATCAAGAATGTCTTTAAACCAATTGGTCAATTCCCAACTACCCACCAAGTGGCACGAGGTTCATGGGGAATCCTCTAGGTCAGATCCCAAAATGAACAAAAAGGGGGATTATGCAGCTATCTCAAGGGTGGCCTTGTGCTAAGGTTTGAAAAGTTGTCACATCTATGTACTTAGAACAAAATGGGAGCCCAACACACTTCAATTGGTTCACATAGATATTTGTGGTCCTATACAAACAAAAAGTTTAGGTAGGTCATCATATTTCATTACATTTATTGATGATTATTCAAGAAAGTGTTGGGTTTATTTTTTGAAGGAAAAAAGTGAAGCATTTAATACATTTAAGATATTTAAAGCCCTTGTAGAGAATGAAAGTGGTTACAAAATAAAGTGCTTAAGGATTGATTATTCAAATGATTTTATGAATTATTATGATTTGAATGGCATCAAAAGGCAACTCATAACTACCTACACTCCTCAACAAAATGGTGTGGCTAAAAGGAAGAACCATACAGTGGTTGAATGGTAAGGAACATGTTATAAATAAAGGGATTGAATAACTCTTTTTGGGGTGATGTAGTTGTTACAACAATATATATTCTCAATCAAAGTCCCACCAGTGCACTTGAAAATTTGACTCCATATGAAGCATGGTATGAAAATAAGCCTAATGTCAAATATTTCAAATTTTTTGGTTGTTTAACTTATGTTCATGTATCTGATCAGAAAAGGAAGAAATTAGATCAAAATAATGAGTCTTGTATTTTTTTTGTCTACAGTGAACAAAGTAAGGCTTATAAGATTTGTAATCCTATCACTAATAGAATACTTGTGTCAAGAGATGTTATTTTCTATAAAGGAGGAGTATATGGTCATGATAAAGATAAAGGAAATATTGAGGATTCTAAATCTATTTTTATTGATGGTAATTATGATGATGTTACTAATGAGCAACCCACAAATACTTCAATGCCAAGTGCTACAAGTCCATTAAGTAGCCCCTCATATAGTGCATGTATTCCAAGAACAACTCCAGCTTCAAGTTCTAGTTCTTCAAGGGAGGTAAAAAATTGAGTGAAATGTATGAGCATATAAAAATTCAATCACATGAATAATGTCTAAGAGGTGAGACAATAAATTAGGCTTTAATTACACAAGTTGATTTTGAACCATCATGTTTTGAAGATGTATGTACTAATGATGTTTGGGTGCAAGCAATGCAAGAAGAGATAGATTCTAATGATACTTGGGAGCTATAGAGCTTCTGTATGACAATAAAAATATTGGGTCTAAATGGGTCTATAAGACTAAGTACAATAGTGATGAAAGTGTTGAAAGACATAAATCAAGGTTAGTTGCTAAAGGAATCACACAAAGGTATGGCATAGATTATGAAGAGACATTTGCATCAGTATCAAGACAAGAGACTATCAGAATGATGATTTCACTAGAAACTCAAAATAAATGGAGCATACATCACATGGATGTGAAAAGTGCCTTCTTGAATGGGTAATTAGAAGAAGTCTATGTAGAACATCCACAAGGTTTTGAAGTGCAAGGAAAAGAATGTCAAGTCTACAAGTTGAAGAAGGATTTGTGTGGATTCAGAAAATAACCCATAGCATGGTATGCAAGGATTGATGGATATTTTCTATACAATGGATTAAAAACAAGCAAAAGTGAGCCTACTCTTTACTCCAAACAAGAAAGTAATGATATACTTATTATAAGTTTGTATGTTGATGAATTATTTTATATGGACAACAATTCTAAGATGAAGGATGAATTCAAAATTACAATGATGAATGAATTTGAAATGAAATATTTAGGTCCTATGAAATACTTTTTAGGAATGGAGGTTCATCAAAGTAAAGATGACATCTTCATTTGTTAAACAAAGCATGCAAAGGATATGTTGAATAAATTCAATATGGTTGATTGTAAACTAGTCTCCACTCCAACTGCTCATGGAGTTTTGCTATGTAGAGAAGATGGTACTAAAAGAGTTGATGAGACAACTTATAGAAGTATTGTTAGAAGCTTAATGTTTCTAACTCACATAAGACCAAATATTACTTATTTAGTTTCTCTTTTATCAAGATATAAGTTTGATCCATATGAAATTCATATGAAAGAATCCAAGATAATTTTGAGTTATGTGAAAGGTACTATTGGCTTTAGTATTCAATATTAAGCTACCAAAAAGTTTGAACTTTTTAATCCATAATAAATTCAATATGGTTGATTGTAAACTAGTCTCCACTCCAACTGCTCATGGAGTTTCACTATGTAGAGAAGATGGTACTAAAAGAGTTGATGAGACAACTTATAGAAGTATTGTTAGAAGCTTAATGTTTCTAACTCACATAAGACCAAATATTACTTATTTAGTTTCTCTTTTATCAAGATATATGTTTGATCCATATGAAATTCATATGAAATAATCCAAGATAATTTTGAGTTATGTGAAAGGTACTATTGGCTTTGGTATTCAATATTAAGCTACCAAAAAGTTTGAACTTTTTGGTTTTAGTGATTCTGATTGGGGTGGTAGTTTGAATGACTAAAATTCAATATCTAGTAATTATTTTTCACTTGGTTCTGGTTTGGTTACGTAAAGCTCAAAGAATTAAAATCTTAGTTTCTATTACATCTACAAAAGCAAAATATATTATAGTCACTTCAGTAGGTACACAAGCACTGTGGCTCCAAAAGGTTCTAAAACAAATTGGGGAGAAATAAATTCAACATACAGTGATTTTTTGTGATAATGTTAGTACTATCAAATTATTCAAGAATCTAGTGCATCATAATAGGTCAAAGCATTTTGATTTGAAGTACTATTTTATTCAAGATTTGGTTCAGAAGAAAGATGTAGAATTGAAGTATATAAACATACAGGAATAGATTGCAAATATCTTCATTAAAACTATGGCAAAAGATTAGTTTTCGAGACTCTGAGATCAAATTTTAGTTCACTCAACATCAAGGGGGAGAATGTTGGTTATTGTTGTTGATTCTCAATTCTACAACAGTTTCAAACATGCAAAAATCATGCAATTTATTTAATAATTAGTTAATATTCAATTAATCTATTTTTAGAAAGTAAAGCCTTTAAAAGGTTGAAAATAACTTTAGTTTATATTCCATCCAAATTATTATTTAAATAAATTTAGAATATTTTTATTTATTAATTAGAAAAGCATGTTTACATGCTATTCTATTAATACATTGTAATGGATCTTTATTTTTTATGGAGAATGATTTGAATAATTTGAAGAAGTATTTTTTATTTGGATATTCTATATTTATTCTGGTTATGATTATTGCATATATTTGACTGTGAGTTTCTGGTTTCTTTTTGGGTAGTAGTTTATTTTTATATATTTAAAAATCTTCAACGCTAATTAACATTAACTCTCAATAATTGCAGTATCCATGGTCATGCCAATGTTGAGCATATTTTACCAATAATAAAATAATATTCTAATATGAGTCTCAAAATACCAAAATATTTCATTTTAATTAAAAATAAATAAAAATAAAAATGAATTTGGATAAAAACATTAGAATATTATTACAAATGAATGTATTTTAATTTTCATTGATGGCAGCCACATCTTGCTTTGAAAAAAATAAAATATGAAGCTAATAAATAGAAATCCCTAGCTATGCAGCACTAATAGATTCCATTAATTATGCCAATATGGCTACTAAAAACTACAAAAGGACACTTACTAGATCAAGATATGCCTCAGAAGTATGCCAGTGCTGCCAATGCTTGAGGTATGATATTTTTTTGTCTTCAACAAGGCTTTGTTCAGTGCATTTCTTTATCAATGCCCACTTCCTTTGTATCAGAAGTAAAATGAACAATGATGCACATTTTTAATTCTTCAATTATAATCATATAATTCTCATGCCATCCACTACCAATTTCACAACATTATGCTAAAAAGGTTGATCAAAAGAGGTGCTACACATGCTGCCAGATATCCAGATAGATTAGTTCAAAGTGAATGCCTCTCCTTCCTTTCCAACTAGTAGTAAGGGTTCCAAGAAAGGTATTAGTATGAGGTAGAGCACTTACAAGCACTATTGATGACCTGCATTTCCAAGAAATATCTTTCATAGGGTAAGAAAATACACACCCACATCTATACAAACCAAATGGTGTTTAATGTATCTTCACCAAATGATATTGCTTTCTATGTGCACTCGCTCCATCCAGACACACAGACTATCTAGGTGGGGTAAATAGTGACTACATCTATGTTGATGCTATAATGGATGTAAGTAAAATGAATAAAATGATAACATGCCATTCACTACATGTCAGGAGAAATATTTCCTCTTTAACAACAAGGAGAACTATAATAAAATATTAATTTCCCTCACTAACTTTTAAACATAAATTTAGATTTTTATAAACAACTTTATCTAATTGGAAATGCTAATAAATGATGACATTATTTGAATGATTCAAATCCAAGATTACCTATTAATAAATAATTTTAATTTAACTCAATTTATTTAGTGCCAAAATAAAAATAAAATTGGGTCTTGTTAGCTAAAAAATTTATAAAAAGGGAGTAAAGTAAGGGAGTGAGGAACTTTTGACATTTGAGATAATAATTACTTAGATAAGAGGAGAAAGGGAGAGCAATGGAGAGATGGATATTGAGGAAAAAACTAGGAACCCTAGATTTCTTAGTAGGGCTAGGTTATAGAAGCCAAAAAGTAGGAACCCAAGTTTTAGAGAAGGATGTGCTTTTTACTAAAAAATGGATTGGATTCTCTTCAGGTTTTGGTTTCAAAGAGGTGGAGGAACAATAACTGGTAGCTTTGGGGGAGATTGCTAAGGATCAAATAGGTGATCCTTTCCTTCTGATTGGTCAAGCTAATGGGAAGGGTGGTAAAAGCCCAAAAGTTGATCTGGTTGAGGAAAGGCATGGGGGGTCAGATCAGGGAGATTCTATTTTGGAAGGACACTTTTCTAGGGTTTTTCCTACTATTGGTAAGGATAGAGAGTTGGTTTGGGAGACTATGGAGTTCACTCAAGTGACCTCTCACCTATAGTTACAAGCCCTGATAGGCAAATTTATAGGAAAATGGCTAGCTATGGGAGAGATTAAAGCATGGATAGTGGATAATTGGAGGAAGAATCTAGAAATTAAATTTCTACCCAAGGGGTTTTTCACAGTGGTTTCCCCATGTTAGAATAGTCATGATACAGTGCTCTAAAAAACTTCTTGGGCCCTTCATGGGGAATTTCTATGGATTTAGCCTTGGAATCCCAACATTGGCACTACTTCAATTCATCCAAATGGTTTTGTCTCTTGGGTTCATTTATATGGGCTCCCAGTTGAGTACTAGAGTAAGGAATGCTTCACGGCACTAGGAAATTTAATAGGATCCTATGTGGAAATTGACCCCAAATCTAAGGAAGGTTGTTTAGAAACCTATGTTAGGATTAAGGTTTTATTTAATCTCTTAGAGTATGTCCCAAAATATATCATGATCAAATCTCAAGGTCATGTTTATAGTCAGTCTATTGATTTTGAAAACATCCCTTTCAGATGTTTCAATTGTAGAAAATTGGGTCATACTCAGAAGTTTTATCTAGGTAAGATATCTAAGGCACCTTTAGTCTCATTGACTCAAATCAAGCCTTTGATCTTGAGCTCTTCAATTTCCCAAGGGAGGAATCTAGGAACCATCTGGTCTAGGAAGTAGCAGGACCAAGGAAAGCATAAAGGTAAAATGGGGTCAGGAGATCTTGGCAAAGAAGTGCCATCATCATCATATCATCAAAATGAGGTTTCACTTCCACAATTGTCTTCTCCTCTAATGGATCAATCCCCCTCTAGGGACAATAGGGTGAAAATCCCAGAGATGAAAGGATTGCTAGAAAAACTAGGTAATGTAGACCGTCTCTCTCCAAATACCCTAATTAGAGGATGTGAATTCATTTCTAAACAATCCCAAGCTATCAAAAATTATATTCATCACTCTAAAGGAAGTTTGGAGAAGGAGAATGTCTCTCCTAACAAGGAGGATCCTATCCTAGAAGAGAACCCTATGATCAATTCTCTTCAAAGTAACTCAAAGATTGAGGAATCATATTCTGAATTAAACTACAGTTAAGAGAATGTCTATCTATAGCAAAAAATCAAAAACCTAGACTAAAACCAGATTGCAGAACAAGATTCAAGAGGGGTAAGAGGGATAAACGTGCCCACATAATTGATAAAGTAGCCTATGGTAATCAAGTTACTCTACCTAAATTTTCAATCCTAATAACCAAGAGGTGAAAGTCCTCTCACATCAATCATGAAAATATTATCATGGAATGTTAGGGGCCTTAACACCCCTAACAAAATACATTTAGTTAAATGTATTCTGGCTACAAAATGCTTAGATGTTTTGATGATCCAAGAGACTAAATTAAGCTTAGATGATGCTCTTTCTTTTTTGTTCTTTGGTTGAAAGGGTTGGTCTAGTTCCTTCATTGAAGCCATTGGGGCTTCGGGAGGCTTAGCCCTTTTATGGGTTCCTTACAAAGTTAGGGTTGAGATGATTGATTATGGCTCTCATTGGAAACTTTGTCACATCATTTGCCTAAAATTTGATATCAATTTTTTCCTTTGTAATGTCTATAGTACTATTGATACACATGAAAAGAAGCATCTATGGGCTGATCTATCTTCTCTTTGTGACTGGTTTGTAAAGGATAAGATGGATTTTGGAGGGGATTTTAATGTCATTTTGCATAATTTAGAAAATAGTGGTGGTAAGCATTTGGGGGAAGTTAGAAATCTAGAATTTGCTCATTTCATTACTAATAAGGACCTTATTGATTTGATGCTCAAAGGAGGCTATTTCACTTGGAGTACTAAAATGAGTTTGGAGCATAATATCTTGGAATGCCTGGATAGATTTCTTATCTTGAGTTCTTGGATGGCTCAAAATTGGTTGACTAAATCTAGTGTGGTGTTCTTTGTGATCTCTGATCATTTACTGATTGCACTTAATATCAAGATTGATCATACTCTAACACATTTCCCATTCAAATGGGAAAGGATGTGGCTGAGGGATAGTTCCTTATACAAGTTGGTGGAAAATTGGTGGAAGAATTGCCATATTAATTCTCATTCCCTTATGTTTTGTATGGCTAAAAATCTTCATTTTATAAAGGGCTAGCTTAGGCAATAGAATGCTAAGTGTTTTAAAAATATTTTTCAAGAAAAGATTATAGTTGAAGCTGATCTTGACAATCTGAGTTGGGCTATTTTCTAGAATGGGATGGATCAGGATTTTTACAAAAAATAAAAATCCCTCCTTATGAAATATGAGAAATTACTTCTCAGAGAAGAGATTTTTTGGAAGCAAAAATCTAGGACTAACTGGTTAAGAGAAGGGGATAGAAATTTGGCCTTTTCCATAATTTGGTAAAGCTACAGAGAAATTATACTCATATTTCTTAGATTCCTTCAATGGAAGGTTATGTTTTAAATAACACTATAGATGTGTATAATGAGGCTATCAATTTTTTCTCTGCTCTTTTGAATGATGCTAACTTTTTTGATTTATAGGACCAAAGTCACAATCTTACCTTCATTCTTAGGTTGGCATCCCCAGACCAAAATGAAAAGCTCATGGAACCCTTTTCTATCCATGAAGTCAAGAAGGCAGTTTTTGTGATGAAGAAGGATAAAGCTCCTGGTCCAAATGGCTTCCTAGCTAATTTCTTTCATAAATTTTGAGATATTGTGGGTGGTGACATCCTTCAAAAGGTGGAAGAATCTAGAAAGAGATCCAAGGTCTTTACAGACTTAAATGTCACTTTTATCATGTTACTACCTAAAGGTGATTCTCAAGAGTCTTTTGGCGACTTAAGACCCATTTCCATATGTAATATGGTTTACAAAATCATTGCAAAAGCTATGGCTTTAAGACTGAGGAAGATATTTCCTTTTTTGATTTTGGAAAAACAAGCTAGTTTCATGCCAGGCTAAAACATTCAGGAAGGGGTCATCATTACTCATGAAATTATTCACTCTTTATCAGTAATGTACAAGAAAAGTATGATGTTAAAATTGAACATTATTAAAGCTTATGATAGAGTGAATTGGAATTTTCTTCTCAAGGTTTTGCAAAAAATTGGCTTTGATAAACAATGGTGCAATTGGATCTTTAGTTGCATTTCTAGCCCAAAATTTTCCATTTTAGTCAATGGTAGTCCAACTAGTTTTTTCCAATCTTTGAGCGGACTAAGACAAGGGGATCCTTCATCACCCTTTCTCTTTATCTTGGTGGTTGAAGCTTTGGGAAGAGCATTATCAACATCTAAAGAGGCCTCAATGTTACATGGAATTCAAGTGTCCACAAACTTGGCTAATCTCACTCATCAGCAATTTGTTGATGACACTTTTCTTTTTGGTCAAGCGTTAGTTTAGGAAGCTCAAGGATTCAATACTATTCTTTCTAGTTATGAGGTTGCTTCTGGGCAAATGGTGAACTTAAATAAATCTGAAATTTTCTTTCTTAATTGTTTGGAGCAGGCTTAGCAAGTGATCTCTCTGGTGTTAGGTTTCAATATCAACAAAATGCCTTATAAATACCTATGAGTCCCTCTTTTCACCAGCAACTCTTACTCGATGCATTGGGAGGGCTTGATTCAAGCTTCTAGGAATCACCTAGCTTCTTGGCAAGAAAATTGGTTGACTCTACCTGGAAGGATCATGCTTATTAAATCAGTGTTGAGTGTTCTCCCTATCTATTCCCTTTTGGTTCTTCAACCACCCAATAATATTTTTAATGAGCTCAATAAAATTATGAAGAATATTTTATGGCAAGGAGCTCAGAATCAAAATAAAATCCCATTTTTGAAATGGGAAAAAGCATGTAAAATCAAGAAAATGGGTTGTGTTGGGGTCAAGGATTTAAATCTTTAGAATCAGGTCTTAGGGTTGAAGTTGGTCTAGAATATGATCTCCAATTTAGAGGCTCTGTGGGTTAAAATATTACATAGTAAGTATCTAGTTTTAGAAGACCCATGGAGTATTATCTCCATTCTTAATCCACCTAAAGGTTTGCATTTCTAAAACTTCATCATTTCTTGCAGACCAATTATTATTGATCATGTCTCCTAGACCATCGAAAATGGTAGAACTACTAAAATTTGGGAGGATTATTGGAATGGTCATAAGCCTTTAGCAAATAATCAATCACTTTGTGAAGCTAAGCATATACTTTCCATGGCTTGGGGATCCATATTTGAAAATTATTTTAAGCTCCAAATAAAGTTAGGTGTGAGCTTTTGTGTGTGGAATAGGATGGATGGACCAGGTATTTTTCTCAACCAGGTAGAATGCTTAACTGAATGTTTAAATTTAAGGAAAATTTTTTGCTAATGACAATGGCTATTTTCTGCATTGATTAGGAGACAAGATGGGATATTACAAGGTAAATCTAGGATACCAAATGGTTGATGCCATGGATGACTTAATGTCCTTGGCACATTTTCTATGCTAGGATAAATATGGGTTAAAAAAGTGAGGGATTTTTCTTGGTTGGAAGTCCAAAATCATATCCTTACTCATGATAGACTCTTGAAGATGGGTATATGTGGCCCTTCTAGATGCATTCTCAGCAAGAATAATATATAAAATGTGGATCATCTACCTTTTTCCTACCCCTTCATAATGAGTTGTTGGTATTAGCTCTATGATAAACTTGATTGGTCATGGGCTTGGCCTCTGATGCTCTGGGATGATTTTTCCTCATAGCCTATTAGAGATTGCAAAAATGACCTTTTTGGTCTTTAGCAAGCTAGTCCTGCTATTCTGATCTGGGCTCTATGGAAAGAGAGAAATAAGTAAATTTTTAGGAGCAGGAGAAGCCTCTTTTGAAGATAATTAGGGAAATGGAGGTGAAAATATTAGAATTCATCTCTTCTCAGGTCAAAATGCATAAAGGACATCTATCTAGCTAGGACATGTTGATGGCTATGAGATGGAATCTAATTACCCTCCCACCCATTAATGGGTTAATCATATTTGGGGATGTGATGAGGTCTAGGAAGCAAAAATGGGTTCCTCCTCTAGTGGGGTAGTTTAAGCTAAATTTTGATGAAGCCACTCAGGGGAATCCAGGTGCTTCAGGGATTGGTTGTGTCATTTGAGACTGTAGTGGATCTTTGATATGGGTAATGTCTAGAAAGATCCAAGATGGGTCTAATAATGAAGTGGAAGCACAAGCCCTCACTAGTGGGATTTAACTAGCTATTTAATGTGCCATTTCAAAAATTATTGTGTAAGGGGATTCTTAGGTTATCATCGTAGATTTAAAGAAAAGATAGGTAGGTTTTTGGAATTTGGAGAACATTTTAACAAGAACCTAGAGGAATTTAGAGAGTTTCTTGGAGTGGGAGTGCAATCATTGTTTTTAGGAGGCAAACTTGATAGCTAATTTACTAGCTAATTGTGGCATAGATCAATTGGAAAAGTGTTGGGTGGATAATATGAGAGAAGCATGAGAGGATTTTCTATTGATTTTGGTTAATTTGATATTGTTCCATCCTCTAGATTTCTTGATCTTCAAAATAAATCTATTGGGGCTTAGTTAATTTAGGGTGGCTCCATTTTTGGTGGCTTTAGAGGAATTTTAGAAGATCCATTGGGGAAGGTGGTGAATGATGGATGTGTCTCTTTCTTAATTTTTCAATCCTATTTTGTGGAAATGGTGGTTATCATTCAAGCCTCGCATTGATTAAGCCAATTATTATGGCAAGGATGAGATGATTAAAAGGACTTACGGTAACCTGAGGCATGAGGGAGTTGAGAGACTTCCATTGAGCCTCATTATGCCCTAAATTTTTTGGGGATTTATACGTGTTGGACATGTAGATCCCAACATCAACCCATTAGTTTTTTTGAATGCAGATGTGTGTAGTGGGGAAAATGGAAGAAAATTATGAGGTTACTCTATCAATTCCCTATGTGTAGGTAGTAACGGGATGCATTAAATGGATTTCAATCACTAGATTTCATGAGCCCATCTGAATCATATATTCTGGTTTCTAGATGATGAATCCTTGGTGATGGTCTTAGATATTTTAAGTATGGATTCTCTAGTGAAGGGTTTTCACAACTGACTAAATTTCGAGATTATGTTAATGTTTGCATCGAATCTAATGTTTCTAGTTTTAGATTCTAAGGTGGTGGCATAGGTTATGGATTCCTACATGCATCTTGATTTTTGCATTGGGATTATGACTAAAATATTGACACATGATCTGACTCCTCTACCAAGTTTTCCCTTTTCTAGGAATGATGGGTTAGGAGTAGCACCTACTTTAGTTTTTAGGACTTGGAGACCATATTCTCAGTGCTTTTGGAATTCATGGAGGACCTAAGAAGGAAGATTAATTCACCTATTTTTAAGGAGGAAAAATTTATCTTCTTGCCCTCATGGCTCAACTCAAGTGCCAAATCTTGGAGATGGATTTGATAAGGATGTGCAAGCACAAGCAGTGGTGGGTGGTTGCGATTAAAAATTTAGTGAAACAGGTGCTAAGAGGGATGATGCTAGCATCTCCCTAGTCTAGCAATTTAGGTTTTGAGGCATCAACATTGATCACACCACCAAGTACCAATCCCTCATTGGCATCGTCATCTTGTGGGAAGACCCCAAGGAAGCTCATGAAGGAGGAGGTTATAGAAGCAGTGGAGGAGAAGATATATAGAGACAGGGAAATCATCTTCCTAGATGACATGGATAATAAGGTTTAGGTGGGGATTAATTGTTAATGGTGGTCTATCTTTCTCACTAGTTTTCTCAGTTTTATTTTGTTATATTGGGTTTTAATGGTCTACTCTTGGGTGTAGGGACTGTTGTAGGCCAGTTATTTAGACAAATGATGTTTTCTTAGTTCTCTATTTTATGTAATAGCTTGTGGGCATGCTATTTTTTCTTTGGGTTGGGGGCCCTTATAGAAACCCCATATATATCTAAAAAAAAGGGGAGTGAAGAAATTTTGAAAACTTAGAATGACATATATTTTACTCCAATAAATATGGAACCTTTAAACTGAACTTGATAAGATGAGATTTACACAATATTCATTACAAATTCAATGCAAAATTTTGGGGAGCATAATAATTAGAGAGAGAAATTTTAGTTATCTACACAAACTTTTTTGTCTACAAAGTGTAAAGCAAATTTATCAAGTCTTTGACAAATGGATTTAAATCTTTAAAAAATATCAATGTTTTTATCTTAATTTTTTTATATTTTGATAAATTATATATAGAAGTAAAAAAAAAATTGAGAGGCTATAATAAATTATATGTACTTTACCAAGTACTTTGGTTTGGTGGTTTGGTAAGGCCTTATATTTATATGTTAATTGATTTGAGATTAAATTTCACAAATGGCTTGCTTTATTCCAAGTAGGTCTTACACTTATAAGTTCATTGACATAAGATTAAATCCTATAAATGGCATGTTCTATGCCAAGCAAAATTTAAAAATTCTACTTGAGAGAGGCTATAATAAGTCAATAAGCTGTAAGTGCCTTACTAAACAACCCAATTTAATGTTTTGTTGATAACTTACATTTAAAAGTTTATTAACCTAAGATCAAATCCTAAAAATAGCATATTATATGCTAACTAGGCTAAAAAAAACCCTACTTGAGAGAGGCTACAATAACTCAATAAGTTTTAAGTGCCTTGCCAAACACCTTGATTTGATGTTATGGTGATGAATTACATTTACAAGTTCATTAACCTTAGATCAAATCCCATAAATAGAATGTTATATGTCAAGCAAGCTAAAAACATCTGCATGAGAGAGGATACAATAAATCAAAAAGTTGTGTCTTGTCAAAAATCCTAATTTAATAATTTGATGAAGACTTACATTTACAAATTCATTAACCTCAGATCTATTTTATTAACACATGAATTTAGCATACACAATTTATAATTCAAGGAATATAACACACTATAACACATATACATACTTCTTAGCCTTTCTGAAACAATGAATTTCAACATCAACTATGTGAAATATATATGTCACTTCAGATTTCATAATTAAAACATGTGGTTTCTACTAAGTTTGATAAAAAAGATAGAGAACACTTTTTTATTAAAAATTCCAACCATAAAAGTATGAAACAAATTAGTAATTATAATAAAAAAGGTTTTAGATGGGACACAACCTCATCAATTAACTTCCCTAATATAAAATAAAATGTTAACCAAGTTTTACTAGTTCATAACTAAGACCATTATGGAATGGGTCACTACCTCCCCTATTAACTTTGAGGTAGAGTTGTGATTCATCAACAATGTTTTAGATTTGAAACATTCATGGATATATATGGAATAAAGTGCAATTATTTGGTACATTTTGTGTAATTATAATATTTTTGGATAGTATTTAGGATGATGTGTTGGCCCACTTATATTTTCCATTCTTTCAATTCATAATTGCATACTTGAAATATCTTTAAAATGACCTTAGATAACATATTTGTCCTCTCAATTTTCTTCATGGCCTTTATAAGTAATATATTTTTCCTATTTTCAATCACTAAATTTTAACTTATTTTTTTACTTATAAAATGCCTTTATGAATGACTTGTAAAGAATCTAAAAACATATATGTTAGGACCCAATTTCCTGGTCATCTATTATTATTTTTGCATTGTATTATTTTTATTTAGTTAATTAATTTAGGCACCCCTTTCTATATAAAATTGACCCTTGAATAATAGTAATAGTTACTAATCAACTTAGGTTCCTATATAAGGCCAATCCTTGAGTATTATAGTTAGGGTTTCAAGGATATTATAGTTAGGTTGTAATTCCTATAGATTGATATTGTAAGGAATGAAAAATATCCATCTATATTTTTTATTCGAACTCGATTGTCAAGGAGGTTAGCCCTTCGAAGAGGCCTAAAATATTTTAATATAAGTAAGGTTTGCAATTAAATCTAAGCTCATTAAGGAATTTTTCCATTTTCACATATTTTTATTTTGTTTAGTTGATTTATGTAGGTATATTCATATCAAGTGGTATCATATCTCTTTCTAGAGTTGTGTTCTATAGTAATTTCAATAGTTTATGACTTTCTACAATTATCTACAATATGCTCTTGATTAATTCCATTTGAGATATTAGTGTTTAGAAAATGGTAAAATAAGTGGTAACACTAAGCCTTTTTCTAAAACTATTCCCACTTTATTTCCTATAAGTAGATCAATTTTACTTATAGGTTAGAAACCCTATATAAGGGGTTTTTTAATATTAAAAAAATATATTATTCTTGGCTAATAATGACATTATTGACATGTGAAGTGAGGTTTATTTGACTAATATCTAGGCCTCAGACAATTCTATATTTGGATTTTAGCTTCTACATACCTTTGGTATACCATAAGCATCTAGGTTTGTTTTTCCATAAGAAGCCTTCAGTCATTTGTATTCTAAGATGCACTAGCAAGCAATTAACCTTGGAAATTTATTCATGTCATACCTTGGAAATAGACTAGTGGGCTATGGAATGGTTCAATCCTCTATAGTTAGAGATTTCAAATATTGGGATAATACTATTTATGAGTGGGATCAATATATTTGTAATATCACATAGTAGACACACCCTATAGTAATCTTTTTTTTATGATATCCCTTGCATTCTTAGAATCACAAATCTGAATCTAATTTTTTTAGAAACATAATACCAATAAAGTTATAATGTTTTGGATTCATACATAAACACAATAAAAAAATATAGAATGGTTAGAATATTCTATAATAGTTATTTGGACATAGTGTAGTAGCCAATCAATAGAAGTGAAAAAAAATTGTGGATTTTTTCGCTCAATAGCCCAAATTGGTTTTCTCATCATGCTAATCATTTTGGTATAATCCATATAAAAAATATAAAATTAGAGTATCCAAAATTATGGGTCAAAATTATTAGGATATTTCCTTAGAGATATTAAATGAGGACTTCAAGACAATAAAGACAACACAGTCCATTACACTCCAACAGTTATCCAAACTAGACAAGCTAAATCTCATTTTTGACTTGGATAACAGACTAACAAGCCAAAATTATAAGTATAATACCATAATCCAAAATAATGTGAAATTTTATAGCATTGGAAAACATGCTCACAATAACCCACCACACTCTAAGCTCTAACACCATACTCCACCGTTGGATATTTATAATTTCACTAGAGATGACCCTGGAAACTAGTTGTATAAGGAAAAAATAGTATTTTTCTCTTCATCAACTCAAACATATTAAAAAATAGGTGGAACATGAAGCTATTTAATGGTACTATTGGTTAGAAAAGACATATATAACTCTCACATGGGATGAGTTAGGTAAATACCTTCTAACTCAATTTGGCCCTAGTTCATATAATGACTTCATTAAATCATTTACTAAATTATGGAAAAGTCATCTATTTTGATTACTAGACCCAATTTAAAAAAATACAATTGAACAAATTCCCCAAATTAATATTTTTTCAAATTTTTCTTCATTAGAAGATTGAAATATGGCATTCTTGCAGAGGTGAAGAAGTTCAAACTTGATACTTTCATAGAATTAGTCGGTTTATCTAAACTATTAAAGGAGATACATGAAACCCAACACCATCTCTATAAGCCACTAGTAGAAAGAGACATTTAACCATTTTGATCAGACACTTGAACACCTTAAATTAAGTTCTTGGTGCATAAGGATATGGTTTTTCGCTGAGCAAAAGTACTCTAATTTTACTATGATGAAAAATGTATCCCAGACCATAAATGTGTCCAAAAAAAATTATTGCCTATATGTTGAGGTAAATCCTATGCCTAACACATTATATTATTATTAAGACAACTTAGATGAGGAACTACCAAAAGAGAGTTGTCCAAGTGAGTACTCTTCTTGTAGACACCGAAATCGTGTCTACTCCCTTGGTCGACTCCCCCTTGGTCCCTTTCCACTTTTAACCATGCCTAACCTATGTCTTATTAATTTAAAATAATTATCTTATTTTAAATTAATAATTCTCTCTCTCCCCTTGCCACCTCACCCATGCCACCTCTCATCTCCTTGGATTCTTTGCTCTTGGATACCCTCATTTATCACCCTATGACCTATTACAACTTCTCCCCATTAACCTCTCACGTCCATTTACTCCACCTTCGAGCGTTTCTTACCCCGACACTTAAACCCAGCAGTTGGGAAAATGGACGAAAGGCTATTTTTAGCCTTTTTTACTTGCCTTCCAGCTGTCGACGTCGGTCAACTATCGACCGACGCTGGTGGTATTGCCGGTGTCGGTTTCCTTCATAACTGCATTCTTGACCCAAATGCAGGATCCATTTTTCCAATCTCTCAAACCCAACCTTTCAACCTTCAACAATCCGATCTTTCATTCTTCCAAGCAGCCGACCTTCCAATCTTCAGACCTCTCTCTCTCTCTCAAGCACACAACAAGCTACAACAACAACAAGTCTTCTGCACCAGCAACATCAGTAACAGGTCTTCCACACCAGCAGCATCAACAATAGGTACAACCAGTCTGCAACATTCTTTCTTCAGCAAGCCACAGGTAAGTATTCCCTCTATGTTTTCATTCCAAATATTTACACTGTTAGTAATTAGTTTTCTAGTTGCTGCTTTTCTTACTATGAACCAGACCACAGACCCAACCTGCTCTTCCTAGAGAGGCTGAAAGGCCTTCTCTCACCCTTATCTCCCCTTTTGCCTCTGTCACTCATCTAGTCCCTTTTTTAGACCACACTCTCTGCCTTACAGCCCTGTGCAGACCTCCAAATAGAATTTTAGACCCTTAGACAGACCCATACCATTCTGCTCAACCATAAACTCACCCAGACCCTGTCCAAGGCCATTGCCCCAACCGACGCTGGCCACATAGACCACTGCCTTCACTGATGTCGATAGAATAACCGATGTCGGCAGATTTGACAACTGATGCCGGCAGACTAACCGACGTCAGCGACTGTGACCAGACTGATAGCAGCATTCAGGTAAGCATTTGATTCTATTTTTGTTTCAATCTTTAATCATTTCAGTCTTTTATCATTCTACTTTTTATCATACATTCTTTTATCAATCAGTGGGTTGTCATCCCTCAAGGAAGTCTTTGCACTTATGGGATCAAGCTTTTGTTTGGCAGCCCACCATCTATCCATCTAATGCCTTCTGTGTTTGAGTCTCTTTCTTCTACAGGTGTCATCCTCCACAACCAAAGAGGAGTTCCTTCAGTCGTCTGAATTTGGTGCACAAGACTTCATCTGGGTACGTACAAGCCCTTGACCAACTTATCTTAGTTTCTCATTTCCTTTTGAAAGTGAAAAGCGAAAACTTGTTTGGAAACATTCTGTCATGCCTAGTGGGACCCTAGGGTCTTCCTTGGGTTCTTTTTCATTTCTTTTCATATAGGTGCATTAGGTTTCTCCTTTTTACCGCTTTCTTCTATCTCTTCCAAAAGACACTATTAGCAAAAATTAAAAAGAATCATTCTTGTTCTTTCTTTTCTTGCATCTTAGACTGTCAACTCATACTCTTCAACCCTTTCTCAACTTGTTTTCATCCGAACTCACATTTCGTTTTGGGCTTAAAATCTTTGGCATTTCATTCCTGCTTGCTTGCATTTTTAGTCCACGTCTAGTAATTAAAAACTGCATCATGAATTAATCATAGTCCACTTATGTTACACAACCAAATCACTTGCACAAATCAAACATCAAAACTTACCTGAGACAAGGCCCGACTAGGATTTCATCACCCAGTGGATACCTTACCCATCCCGGCAATCCCACTTGGACTTCACTACCAAGGGGAAGGCCCACTCTATTCTCTGGCAGAGGATAATCTCTAGGGGAAGTATATTTTGACTAAGCGAGACCAGCTTATCACTGGGCTCGTGAAGTGAGGGGAGTTTGCTCCTTAGCACCAGGCCATGTACAGAACCTAACACAGACTCTTGAGCACCGAAACTAACCCGAAACCATCCATAGAATACCTCTTCTAGGACCCATTCTATAAGCCAACCTCTCGAACACATTCTAAGGCATAAGCCAACATGATTCTAAAAGTTGATTCTTAGGATTTAACGCTTAGGGTCTGCCTGTCTCCATCTATTTTTTTATTCTTATCTGGTTTTTTGAGCTAGTGAAGATGTTTTCTTCTTTCCAAAAACTTTCAAATCTCTGAGTTTCTAGAAAACATAGTAACCAACATCAGTTTTACCACCGACGTCGGCAACCTTTCTTCACTGGCATCAGTTATCTGATCAACATCGGCAATATATTTCACCGACATCAATTTTTCAACCAACATCGGTCACTGTCTAAATCTTTCTTTCCCAAATAGAAAGCTTAAAAACCTGACTTTCTTGCTGTCCAACACCCATTATGGTTTTTTGAGACTAAAAAACACAGTTTTTGGAACTTGACCCCTCTTGCCTTGAATGGTTTTAACACAGTCAAACCAAGACTCTTGTCAACCACACGAGGCAACAACCGCTTTCGCCTTCACCCTCCATAACCGGTCCCTTAATGGAGTATCATTTAGAAACTGAACGAACTCCTATTGGACCAACTCCCAATCAACCTTCAATTGTCCCTGAAGGGGACCCAAACTTTGAGAGACTCCTTGACCACAACGTCAAAGCTCTCCAACACTATCTCGCAAGAAACCAAACGCGGGACCTTTCGGGTGAAGCAGCGATGACATCAACACCATCCGCTACCCATCCTTTTATGACTTCAACTATTGCCTCAACCATTAACCCGACCATGGCCAATATGCAAAGTTTGGCCTCCCCATCTATTTTTGGACTGACCTCCATCGGGGTTTCATTACCCTCTCAACCACACGCAATTCAACCAAGTTCCACATCATACCAGAACTTGATTGTCTCGACTCCACACACTCTTACACCTATAAATGCAGGAGTGTCTACCTCACCTTTTGCCAATGCTGCCATGCAACCACCTTTGGCAGTATCTAGTCAACTTATGCCTTCTACTTTCATGACTCAACCACCCCTGGCTTCCACATCTATCCCAATGACTAGTTATCCATATGTTGCACCTATACAAGCGCAAACGACTACGTCATATGCCTCTTCTAGCACCTTCCAAGTGCCTTAAAACCTAGGAGGTGCCCCATCTACCAATCTATCAACCGATCTCATCAAGATGCTGATGGACAAAATGTCTAGTCTTGAGGCTTTTATTTTCGGTTCAAGCAATGTCTCTTCATATGACCAATTTTGCAACAAACCCATCCATCCCTTCGTCCCAATCTAACCATATCCCAGTCAATGGGAGCTTCCTAATTTTTCTCGTTTCCAGAGTAAGGAAGACCCACAACAACATCTATGAGCATTCAGACATGCTTGTTATCTTATAGCGCATGACGATGCGTTGTTATTATGCACTTTCCCCATGTCACTTTCTGGCCCCGCCCTCAATTGGTACAGCTCTCTTACCAGTCACTCCCTCTTTTCATTCACTCAACTTGCCCAATTATTTCTTGACCATTTCTCTATCAATATCACCGAAAAAGTCTCAATTACAGACCTCTATTCTATCAAACAGTTTGATGACGAATCAATAGTCAATTTTGTCACCCGTTGGAGAGGATTAATCAACCAACTCTCCTTCCCTTTACCTCAACCCGAGCTCATTGAGCTCTTTTCTCGGGCATGTGCCAAGCACATCTCATCCACCTTGCAGGTTCAAACATTCCACACTTTTGACAAAGCTTTCACCATGGCTCGAAAGCTTGAACTCTGCGCTATCGAAGAAGACAAGGTCAAATTGCGTAATACCAACACAAAAGCCGATGACCCTTCTTCTTCCAGACCTTCTTCTTCCCACTCCAAGTCCAAAGGAGTGGCAAACACTGTGGTCATTAGATCACCATCCTCGATAATGTCTGACCAACCTCAACCCTCAACGTCTCAAAGCATCACAAAATAATTCCAACAACGATATATACTGCATCAGTATACTCCTATAGGAGAACTATACGCTTCCATTTTGGATAAACTTTTCAAGCAGGGGGTCCTCAATCTCCCTCCAATCTGACCACCTCAATTCGACTCCTCAAAAGCCATCCCTACATGGTATAGGGAAAATGACTTCTGTCACTATCACCGTGTCCAAGGCCATGACATCAACAACTGCCGAACCTTCAAGAACATTGTCCAAGACATGATAGATAAGGGGGATCTTGTCTTGGATAACCTGAATGCACCGCCCAATCAAAACATCAACATCTTCAGACAACCTTTTCTAAACCACCCTCCTAATCAAAACAATGTCCAGACCTTGATCGATGACTCTCAAGAGCATGACATACAAACGGTCAACATGGTCTCGCCTCTTGTCCCTGACCAACCTCCTCCATAGGTAGAAAAGCCTTCTTCTCCTGTTAGTCCTCCATCAACCTCTCTTATATTGGAGGACACTTCAACCATACTGACACCATTAGCCCCACCTTCATCCTTCCTCCTACCAATGGAGGACCCTACCTTGCCTACTCCTCAATCGCAAATAGAAGGCACCATCATCCTCGCCATCTATCCTCTTGAGGAGCTAAACTCTCCTATCTCTTCTCCATCAAGAGAAGAACCAGTCTCTTCACCCATTTCGATTGAGGAAGACCCAGTCACGATTTCCTCTTGCCTTTTACCTAAGATTGCTACATCTCACTCACCTCCATCCACATCTGAACCCAAACCCATATCTAATCTTGCCTCGCACAATAGTGGCCCTCAACCCAAACCAAAGAAGGCCACTAAACCACATCGAAGGACTCCTCCCCCACCTTCATCATTACCTTCAATTTTGGGCCCGCATCCGTCCACTTTAATAGGAGTGCTTCCTACTCCCATACTTCACAGAGGCAAGTCACCTCCATTATCCCCTCAACCCATCAAACATATATTTCCTCCAAAACATCCAACACCTATCACCACCAAAGTGCCATCTACACGTGTGGCTACACCACCCACAAAAATGATGGTATGACCAATGCCTCTTACACCTCTCAAACAAAAGTCATCAACCCCTACTACAACAAAACACACAGACCCATTGGCGGGTTCTTATGCCTTGCTGTTACGATAATTGTTGCAGTCTTCTTGCATCAGTCTTCCACCTCTTAAACCATATCAACCTTTCAGACCAAAACTGCCCTGGTTCGATGACACTCAGATTTGTGTGTATCATCACATGTTAGGACATGACACTGAGCATTATTGTGCCCTTAAGGTTTTCATTCACCAATGCTTGGAGAAAGACACCCTTCTTCTTAACCATATTATCAACAAACCTTCAACACTGCCCCAGTCATCAACTCTCAGATCAAAACCATCTTGGTTCGACAACTCTAAATTTTGCCACTATCATCACACTCCAGCACATGACGCTGAGCGTTGTTGCACTCTTAAAGCTGTCACTCATCAACATAGGAAAAAGGATACCCTTCTCATCAAGGATCCTCTTGACCACCCCTTCAACAAATCGTCAACACCGACCCATGCTTCTCAAACCCCATCACCTAAATCGAGATCCCCACACCAGATTATGGTCCCTTTACCACCTTTAACCCCCTTATTCGACATCAACACAGTCAATCTGACCACCAAGCCTCAACCGACCTTGACCAATCTGTCAAACATTCTCCCTAGCCACTGGGGGAATTCAACGTTCATCCAAGCCTTGACCAACCTTTCAACCCAGTCTCAACCAAATATCAATCACTCTTTTAATCCTAAACCTTGACTAGGCCTCAACCAAGCTTTGACCATGCCTCGACCAAACAAGCATCGACCCAATCTCGACCAAACATTCAACCTATCTTCGACCAAACATTCAACCCGACCTCAACCACACATCAACCAACCTTTTTCATCAAAACATTCAACCTGACCTCGACCAAACTTCAACCAAACCTTGACCAAACATCAACTGATCTTTTAATCATGATATCGACCAATCATTGACCAAACATCAATGACACATTGACCCAATCTCGACCAAACCTCGACCAAACATTAACCAACCAAATAATGACCAAACATCATCCAGCCAAACAATCCAACAACATATCAACCAAATTCATGTCCCTCATTGACCAAACATTCAATTGACCAATGACCAAACATCAACCAACCTTTTAATCACGTCCTCAACCAACCATTCAACCTATCTTTGACCAAACATTCAACCTGACCTCAACCACACATCAACCAACCTTTTAATCACGTCCTCAACCAAGCACCAACCAAGCCTTGACCAAGCATCAACCAACTTCACATCCAACATCAACCAACACGTGACCAATTTGGGAAGAAGAAAATGAGGCAAATTTGCTCCTAATTGGCTCGGACCTTACATCATCATGCATGAGCATGGACCAGGGACTTATCAGAACCTGAGCCCTTTAATGCCTTACATCTGCGACCATTCTACTATTAGTCGAGTACTCATCCACTTGACATTTAACTTGAGCTCACCCCTTGAGCAACCCCATCCTCTTAATCCTCATTCCTTTCAACCCTATTCCCCTAAACAAACCCTATGCAACCCTTTTATAAAGTATGGATGCTTTGTCCTAATAAAAGGGAGCCCTTGAACTTCTATAGTCTTGTCCATGACTCAAAATTCTATCAAAAATAAATCAAGATGTCACAAAATCAAAAAGCAGATTGCTCCCTCGAAGGATAGCTATACTATCATTTTTGTAGCTAATAGACTGCTCCCTCGAAGGACAGCTATTCAAAGACCTCAAAAATATATAAAGCAAAAATATAGACCACTCCCTCGAAGGATGGCTATGACTAAATCTTGTTATAAACAACACTCTTTTAGAAGCTTCCCGCATCGATCAACTTCACAAATGACCACAAAACAAAATGACATCTCTATGTAGACTTCCCGCATTGATCAGTCTGCTCAAAAAAAAAATGGGTCATGGACTTGGCTTGTAGTCGTCTTAGGGTCTCCTATAAAAAGGGGCAAAGTTATCCCTACTCAAAAAGGGTTACCCTATCCTCTCATATCACATCACCTACTCAAGGGACTTCAAGCTCACTTAAATGTCAAAGTGATTCGATTACTTCTCTAACATAGCCCATGGTCAATGACGTAATGCATGAATGGGGTTCTCGGTTCTAACAACCCCTATCTATGCTATCATTCTGGTCCTTGTCAATGAAAGGGTGAATATGCCTTTCACTTTCTGCCCATACACTTTGGTCACATTCAACCAAATCATTTGCCAGCAAACTAAAACATTTTCAAACCAACAACATGAAATCATGACATCATACATCATTCTAGTCCATTTCACATAGTTTCTATGGAAACCAATACACATAGAAACTATCAACCAGACACAATTTATGTTAAGCATAAACCATTACTTGCTAAAGCATAAATAGACCTCAATTCATTTTTATCATACATCCATCATGAATATGGAAAATTGCTAGGGATGAAAGACCCCTCAACCAATGTTACAGAATACACCATTTGGAAAAGGCTGTAACATCTTCTTATCCTCATCATTTCAACACATGACCAAACCAAACATCAACCTCTTTAACCCCTAGTCTGAACTACATTGGTCTGAGGCCCTAAGACCAGGGTTATTTAGGCAGCACTCAGTTGACATAGCATCTTCTAGGGTTAGCTCAACCACCCTCATTTGTACGTCTACCTTATGGACAAACCATATCCCCCTTTGACCATGACTTGACCTTGACCAAAGCAATCCATAACTTTGACCCTCTGCCTCCCTTTTAGGGAGAACTACATTGGCCTAAGGCCCTTCCAACAAGGGCTATGTAGGTAGCACTCAAATCACACGACGTCTTCTGAGGTTAGCTTGGCCACATTCTTTCGTCCATCCATTCATTCGACTAGCTATTTATCTCGACCTGCCTCAACTAACGACCTTGGAGATCAGGACTATCTCCTCAGACTCTGACCACTTCCAAGACAAATGTTGCCTTGGTTGTTTTTGCATGTATGCTACCTCATGAGTGGTTAGCAAAATTGTTTGCAACCCATATTTCGACCCTCACAAGTATAAGATCGCAAGCCGGTTGATCCACACTACTTGTGACATTTTCATGTTTTTAGGAGCACTTCCTGAGCCTAAGATACCTAGAACATGATTTACCCTGACCTTCGACCGTTTCTTACCCTGACACTTAAACCCTACAGTTGGGAAAATGGACGAAAGGCTATTTTTAGCCTTTTTTACCTGCCTTCCAGCCACCGATGTCGGTCAACTGTCAACTGATGCTGGCGGTATTGCCGATGTCGGTTTCCTTCATAACTGCATTCTTGACCTGAATGCAGGATCCATTTTTCCAATCTCTCAAACCTGACCTTTCAACCTTCAACAATCTGATCTTTCATTCTTCCAAGCAGCTGACCTTCCAATCTTCAGACCCCTCTCTCTCTCTCTCTCTCTCTCTCTCTCTCTCTCTCTCTCTCTCTCTCTCTCTCTCTCTCTCTCTCTCTCTCTCTCTCTCTCTCTCTCTCTCTCTCTCTCTCAGGCACATAGCAAGCTACAACAACAATAGGTCTTTTGCACCAGCAACATCAGTAATAGGTCTTCCACACTAGTAGCATCAACAATAGGTATAACCAGTCTGCAACATTCTTTCTTCAGCAAGCCACAGGTAAGTATTCCCTCTGTGTTTTCATTCCAAATATTTACACTGTTAGTAATTAGTTTTCTAGTTGCTACTTTTCTTACTATGAACCAGACCACAGACCCAACCTGCTCTTCCTAGAGAGGCTGAAAAGCCTTCTCTCACCTTTATCTCCCCTTTTTCCTTTGTCACTCATCTAGTCCCTTTTTCAGACCACACTCTCTGCCTTGCAGCCCTGTGCAGACCTCCAAACAGACTTTTAGACCCTTAGACAGATCCAGACCATTCTGCTCGACCATAAACTCACCCAGACCATGTCCAAGGCCATTGCCTTGACTGACGCCAGCCACATAGACCACTACCTTCATCAACATTAGCAGAATAACTGACGTCGATAGATTTGACAACTGACGCCAGCAGACTAACTGATGTCGATGATTGTGACCAGACCGACAGCAACATTCAGGTAAGCATTTGCTTTTATTTCTGTTTCAGTCTTTAATCATTTTAGTCTTTTATCATTCTACTTTTTATCAGACATTATTTTATCAATTAGTGGGTTGTCATCCCTTAAGGAACTCTTTGCACTTCTAGGATCAAGCTTTTGCTTGGCAGCCCACCATCTATCCATCTAACACCTTTCGTGTTTGAGTCTCTTTCTTCTACAGGTGTCATCCTCCACAACCAAAGAGGAGTTCCTTTAGTCATCTAAATTTAGTGTGCAAGACTTCATCCAGGTATGTACAAGCCCTTGACCAACTTATCTTAGTTTCTCATTTCCTTTTGAAAGTGAAAAGCAAAAACTTGTTTGGAAACATTCTGTGAATACCTGATCCCACATCTGGTGCAACCAACCCTCCTATTTTTGTCTTGCAGTTCACTTGAACAACCAATAGGATGAAATCAACCTCATCCCATACCTGGGGCAACTAACTCCTATTTTTGTCTTGCAATTCATCAAGAACAACCAACAAGACAAAAAGGGGCAAATGTAGACACCAAAATCGTGTCTACTCCCTTGGTCGACTCCCCCTTGGTCCCTTTCCACTTTTAACCATGCCTAACCTATGTCTTATTAATTTAAAATAATTATCTTATTTTAAATTAATAATTCTCTCTCTCCCCTTGCCACCTCACCCATGCCACCTCTCATCTCCTTGGATTCTTTGCTCTTGCATACCCTCATTTATCACCCTATGACCTATTCCAACTTCTCCCCATTAACCTATCACATCCATTTACTCCACCTTCGACCATTTCCTACCCTGACACTTAAACCTGGCAGTTGGGAAAATGGATGAAAGGCTATTTTTAGCCTTTTTTACCTACCTTCTAGCCACCGACGTTGGTCAACTGTCAACCGACACCGATAGTATTGCCAGCGTCGGTTTCCTTCATAACTGCATTCTTGACCCGAATGCAGGATCCATTTTTCCAATCTCTCAAACCCGACCTTTCAACCTTCAACAATTCGATCTTTCATTCTTCCAAGCATCTGACCTTCCAATCTTCAGACCTCTCTCTCTCTCTCTCAGGCACACAACAAGCTACAACAACAACAGGTCTTCTGCACCAGCAACATCAGTAACAGGTCTTCCACACCAGCAGTATCAGCAATAGGTACAACCAGTCTACAACATTCTTTCTTCAGCAAGCCACAGGTAAGTATTCCCTCTATGTTTTCATTCCAAATATTTACACTGTTAGTAATTAGTTTTCTAGTTGCTTCTTTTCTTACTATGAACCAGACCACAGACCCAACCTGCTCTTCCCAGAGAGGCTGAAAGGCCTTCTCTCACCCTTATCTCCCCTTTTGCCTCTATCACTCATCTAGTCCCTTTTTCAGACCACACTCTCTGCCTTGCAGCCCTGTGCAGACCTCCAAACAGACTTTTAGACCCTTAGACAGACCCAGACCATTCTGCTCGACCATAAACTCACCCAGACCCTGTCCAAGGCCATTACCCTGACTAACGTTAGCCACATAGACCACTACCTTCACCGATGTCGGCAGAATAATTGACATTGGTAGATTTGACAATTGACGCCAGTAGACTAACCAACGTCGGTGACTGTGACCAGACTGACAGCAGCATTTAGGTAAGCATTTGCTTCTATTTCTATTTCAGTCTTTAATCATTTTAGTCTTTTATCATTCTACTTTTTATCAGACATTCTTTTATCAATTAGTGGGTTGTCATCCCTCAAGGAAGTCTTTACACTTTCAGGATCAAGCTTTTGCTTGGCAGCCCACCATCTATCCATCTAACGCCTTTCGTGTTTGAGTCTCTTTCTTCTATAGGTGTCATCCTTCACAACCAAAGAGGAGTTCCTTCAGTCGTTTGAATTTGGTGCGCAAGACTTCATCCGAGTACGTACAAGCCCTTGACCAACTTATCTTAGTTTCTCATTTCCTTTTGAAAGTGAAAAGCGAAAACTTGTTTGGAAACACTTCCTCAAAAATTTGAGTGCATGCTTTAGTAGTGATCACTACTCCTCTAACTATGAAATAATTGGATTTTTTTAAGGGGCATTGCCTATCTACCCTCATGTACTCTATAAGAACTCATAACTTCATTAACCTTTATGTGGTTAAGCTAATGGAAGAACATTGGCTTACAAACGAAAATGTCAAAATGTTAAATCTTCCAAGGGTGATTACAACCTCAAATCTCACATGTTCACATTTTCACTGGGTGGTTGTGACATTGTCTTGGGAGCTTGGTTGCTTCACTGATTGGGATCAATCCTATGGGAGTTTTATGAATCATGGATGTGATATAAAATCACATGGTAATATTACACTCTAAAAGGAGGGAGTACATGACCCACACAACATATTAGTTCTCACCACATGGCTAAATTACTAAAAAAGGGTTATTCAAGGGTGGTGACTCAAGTTTATATACTCCACGTGATAAAGATATATTCACCATTAGAACATAAGGACTTGTAATTTATTCTTCTTTATCACTCTTAGGTGTTTTCAGAACCTCAAGGACTACCACCATAACTCTCACATGATCACATAATACCACTCATATTAGGTATTCACCCACCAAACATTCAACCATATAAATACCCCCATATGTAGAAAATATAAATTGAGAAGATACTCATTCAATCAAGTTTCATCCCATATTCCTCACTAGTGCTCTGCCTAAATAATAAATATGGGTCTTGGATGTCACATGTGGGCTCCAGGGATCTAGACTAATTCACAATCAATAAAAAATTCCCCATTCTAGTGATTTAAAATTTATTAAATGAATTGCATAGGACTCATTTATCCTCCAAATTATATATACAGTCAAGCTATAAATAGATTTTATTACATGAAGAAGATATCCCTAAACAATATTTTGGACTCATAACAACCATTATGAGTTATTACATTTATCCTCATGAATGCTTCATCAATATTCCAATGCCTAATGAACCATATTTCATGGCCTTGGATATGAAAATCAATTTTGGTTTTTTTTTTATGATATTTTTGTATACAAGAAAACATGGGAAGACAATATACTTCACTTGGACCAAACCCTATAGATCTTGGATGGTAATAATTTTGGCATATTATCATAGTATATGGGGTTTAAGTGGATCCCAAGAGTATTAAGGATATGTAAAATTGGAAAAAAACAAAAAAGTCTTAAAAGTCTTCAAGTATTTCTAGGTCTCACTAGATATTATCATAAGTTCATCAAAGACTATGGTAAAATTACAACTCACTTGACTACCATTTTACAAAATAATTATTTATTCTAGTTTGAACCTATAGAAATTGCATTTTCACACCTCAAATAGACCATGTGTACCACACCTATGTTATCCATGCTTGATTTATCCAAACTATTCATCATTGAAAGTGATGCGTTCAAGATAAGAATTAGTGTAGAATCGATATAAGAAGGATAAACTTTGACATTCACTATCAAAGATTTGGAATGTAATAATCTTTCCAATGCACATATGAGAAGTAAAAATTAGTTATTTTCCATGTCTTAACTCATTAACAACCATATCTCTTGGGCTGACATTTATACATTAAGACATGTCAATAGAGCCTGAAATACTTCTTGGAACAACACATATCATGACTATAATAACAAAAATGGGTCACTAAACTATTGGGATATGATTATGATATTTTGTACAATAAGGGAAAAGAGATTGTGGTGGGCAATTCCCTATCTCAAAAATTTAAAGATCAAGGGGCCATATGTTACCTACCCATATTGATTACAGGAAGTCCAACAATAGTGGTAGAAATATTCATAGGCTCAATATCTCATCCATCATCTCACCATAGACCCCACAAATAAACTAATTTATTATTGGGATGGATATTACTTATGTTATTGAAGGTGGATTGTTCTTGCAATAAATTAATATATTTATGCCATAATTTTATAGGATCTACATGCTTCACCATTAAAAAAAAATTGGCTTCTTAAAATAATATGCAAAGTTTAAAAAAAAAACTTATGGAATGGGATGAAATAAGATATAAAAAATTTCATGGTATAATGTGATACATTTCAACATCATAATGGAAACACTGCACATACCCTATGCATGTTAAAACCATTAAAAAATACCTAATAAAACATGGACTGATATCTCCATGGATATGATTGAGGGTTGCCCAAGTTAGGTGGAAAAATAGTGATATTTATGGTGGCTAATCATTTCTCCAAATTTTTCCCATTTTTATTCAATGACTTGCCCCTAAAAAGCATCAACCATGGCACAAGTCTACATGTATCAATTTTTTAACCTCCATGGTATGCCCATAACTATTTTATATTATCATGATCCCACCATCACTAATAAATTATGTAAAAAAAAAAATTAACTACGAAGAACATAACTAAAAATGACCTTAACATATCACTCACAAAATGATGATTAGATAGAAGTTGTCAACAAGTGTTTGGATACTTACCTATATTGTATTTAATTATAACTACAAACTCACTAAGATAAATGGATACTTCTTACTAAATGGTGGTACAAAATTTCTTACCACACCTCCACCAAGATGATATTGTATGAAGTTGTGTATGTCCAACCACCACCATGCCTCAAAACCTACCTTATAAGAAGCTCCAAAGTTTAGGTACTTGACTCAAATCTAAGCCACCAAAATAATCTATTACAGATTATGAAATAAAATTTGGTATAGGCTTAGAATAATATGAAACAACAAGTAGATCAAGACATTTCATATCTCTTAGTCACAATCGGTGACATGGTTTTTTGGTGCCTTCAGCCATATAAGTAGACTTATTTGAAGCTCAAAAGCAATAAGAAGTTAGATCTTCAATCATATGGAACATACCAAGTTTTATAATGAATCATAAATGTCTCTTATAATTTGGCATACCTCCATATTCTAATATCCATCCCATATTCTATGTGTCATGTTTGAATAGTGTCATTGCACAATGTGTTCATGTGTAGACAACCCTTCCTAAGTTGGAAGAACATATCTCCATCATCCATGAAATAGAGGTTATTTTAAACAAATGTGCACACTCACTCCATAACCTCAACATCCTTAATATTTTGTTATATAATGGTATGATATGAAACCAAAATATTCCACTTGAAAACTTCTCAAATAACTTTATAAATAATGCCCACAACTCAAGCTTTGAGGATGTAATTCCTTTTTTGTATGACCTCTTATGTCTTACAGTAGTTCTATCCATTATCAGGTTGTGCACCTACTAATAATTTTTTAATGTTCTATGTCATGATTCTCCCATCTCACTAAGGGTTTTGGACATAACTCTTATTTTTGGAGTTCATTATGGTCTTGGAAATTATGTTGGTTTGCTTGAGTTTATAGACCTTCTAGATGTATGTGCTGAGATGATTCTCTACCTAAGTTATTTTTTGATTTCTAACCACTTAAGGAGATAGATCTAATTATCCTTGAAACCTACATTCATTTGACTTAATCTATTTTTAATATCTATGATATTGGTATACAACTATCATTCATGCATATTACTAGACATATGGTGATGTTAATTCCCGTTATGTACTACACTTGGAATTATTTTTACCACGTTGCAAATTTTAGTCATTCTATATTTCATGTCATATGACTTAGGATGTAGTTAATAAAAATTGATGATTGATACATATCTATGTATGAACATGATTTTACTGGATGTGATATGGTTAGGCTACATGGTTATATTGTTAATATTTTCTACAGCTTTGGACATGATTGTTGATGAAAAAGTTATCTTGATGTGTTATTTAATTTTGTAGGGATATTTTTTAAGATTAATTTTAAGTTGGATTTGATTTATTCATATATTATGTCATGGTAGCTTACACTATATGATTCACATGTTATTTGGTTGTTATACTAATAACTTGTATGGATACTCGTGTTATGTGCACTATTATGCTAACTTTCATATTTAGTTGTTTTGGGGCATGTGATGTTAATGTATTACATATGGAAAGTAAAAATAAAATATATGTGGGACTTGGGACCTGAGTATGCTACTTGTTAACTCCCCTAAGAATAGAAGTTATGGCTTGGGGCCATGGGGCTTTATGTCAGTTCCTCTTCCTATGATTTAATTGAGATACATGTATCTTAGATTTTATAACTGTGATAGGTTTCACATATTTACAACTATATATTATGGTTATGGACATGAAATATGATGTGTATATCATGGATCATATGACCATATTAAGAATCATGAATTGGTATGACCACATTGTCAATGCCTTGCTTTCCATAATTTATCATATTATATTTTAGATTTGTATGAAAATTTAAATGGGTGAAATGAGTATGCAAATGATATGTATTTTATGGAATAAAATGGGACACTAGGGATTGACCATGACCCAATGACTCACTCCTAATCCTAGGTATGGCATAGGGATCTTATGCCTAACATATATGTTGTTACCTTACCTAATTCATGGATTTTTGGACCACTTGGTTCCTTTCAAACATTTACATGTGATTTATCAAAACATAGGTTAGTGGACCACATAATTCCTTAATAATAAATTTATAATACTTATCTAACCTTACGTGTGAATTGGAACCAATAATAATATCACGGAACATGAATGGCCTTGAAAATATTTTTTTGGAAAAGTATGAAATATTCCAAAACTTTTTTTATTGTATGTAAGTGAATAACCTTGATATGTGTTCAATTAGTAATTTTTAGGAATCACTCTAATTTTAAAAAATGAGTTTTTTTTCTTCCAATGGAAGTGGTGGAGTTACGTGGCCTGGAGACGACACATGTCCCTCCATGTATGGTTTCATGATGCATCAATCCACTCCTCTTTTAAGATATGATATTCTATTGCATCTACCTCTATGTGTGTGTGTGTATCATTAATTTTAGTTGCATCAAATCGAAATAGAGAGCAAATGTAGGGGATTTCATGAGAAAATGGATGAAATAAGGATGTGGAACCTTACAAGCATGTTTTCAGGTAGGTTTTTTACATTTTTATCTTAAGGATAAATATTTTTAAAATTCATATTTTTTTCTGAAAAAATGTGTGGAATTTGGTTTTGATATGTTTAAAAAAAGTGAAAATTTTGGGCATTATTGTGTGTCTAACTTATTATTAAGTTTAGTTTGTACTTAGGGGTATTGGAAGGGGCTAAGGTGGTGATTGGGGCCTAAGTAGGCTACTGCTAGTTTCCTCTAAGGATTTTTAAAGTTAAATACATATGTAAGGTATGTTATAATTTATGCAGAAGTGGTTTCCTAAAATTGTACTTTTTATCTCTTCTTCCCCTTTATCCTCAAGTACTGAGACTAACCAATATATTTGTGCCTAGTTTCATAGTATGTGATTATTTCTTAAACTTATGCCATTATACCTGCAACATTTTTCTCAAGTCTTGGGTTATTTGGAAACCCATTGGAATTGATAGTTCATGAGTGTAATGGATTCCTAATGACATCACATGGTTGGTATTAGAGCATTCCATTTTCTACTTGTTGAGTTTCAAACTATATAATATTTAATAGTTGTGGGAAATAAAAAATTAATTTGTGTTGTGCATTTAAAATATTGAAAAGGAGAAAAATATAATTTTTTATCTTAGAATATTGGAATATATGTTTATACTATCCATTTGAATTAAAAAATGAAATATTAATGTATTGTTCCTTGAAAGGCCTTGAACTCTATGAAAATGTTATTGTATATTAAGAGTTTCATCATTTTTATATTTCAAAATATAGAATAGGGTAATTGTTTGTACTCATTATGTATTAATTTTAATTTTAAATGATAATGTTGTATATATTTTATATAAGTATATCTAGGATAATGGGGGACAAAAGGGGGGCTTAAAGTGACTTTTTTCTAAAAATAATAATAGTTGAACTTGGAGAGAATTTTAGAGACACTTGAAAAAATAATTTGAGAATGACGCATGAATTTTAATGTAGTTTCTAAATTTTTTTCAATACCTAGATGATAAAAGTGTGTGAAATGGATGCATCTATGACAATAGCTTGACATTTTTTGTGAAAAGATATGGAGACTGCATGTGTACGAACATACTTTTTTTTAATAAATGAATGAATTATTTTATCAAAATTCATATATGGATAGGTGAAATGTCAAAGATTGTTGAGAATATTTTTTATTAATTTTTTTAAATATAAATATTTTTAAAATAATTTTACAAGTCAAGACAATCAAAAAATTAAAATTGCAAGTGTACAAACACAATTTTTGACCTTCATAAAAATCATTTTTTTTAAAGCATAGCTAACAATGTTTATATTGTTGATATATAAATTTTATAAACTTTTGATTAACGGTCAAAAAATTATAAATATATTTTTCATGATATGTATATCATCCATAATGAGGTATGTCATGTAGAAATTCAGTAATAATTAAAAAATAATAGCTTAACATTGAAAAAATTATATATTCAAAAACTACATTTTTCCCTCTACAAACCCATATACTTTTTTTTTAAATAATAAAATATGTCTGATTAGATTTGTCGGCAAAGATGGAAAAGACACATTAATTTCCAAAAACTCATATGGATTGATCCATGACAAGGATTAAGCTAGGTTTGGACCCCCTCGGCCTAAAACCAAGCCAAATTTGGATTGAAAATAGAAAAGTGAAATATTAAAAGGGCATCACCCTTTGAAATGCCCTATTTTGGATGGAAGAGGACTTATTTGAATTTGTTTCCTAAAGGGTGTATGCCCTTTGCACTACAAAGGGCATATGTCCTTTGTATCACTTTAAAGGGTGTACACCTCTTATATTACTTCAAAGGATGTAACCCTTTGAACCACTTCAAAGGGCATACACCTTTTGATTTATAATAAGATTATTTTGTGTTTGTTAAGTCTGAGTACACCATTTGAATCACTTCAAAAGGTGTACACCCTTTGAGTTAAAATAGGATTTTTGTGTTTGCTAAGTGTTGGACCCCAAATTTTGACTAAGTTTTTTGGTATTTTGGCATATAACTGGTACAGTGTGAGAGGATCATGGCATAAGAAGACCATGACATGGAACTAGCTTGACACAGTAATACCATAGCATAGAACTAGTAAGGTGCAAAAGGACAAAGGTGCAGAAGTATTAGTGTAAGAAGACCTAGTAAAAGATAAAACATAACTACTAGGAATATAAAAGGATAGGACTCATAACAACAACAAAAGACTTAGGGATTACATAGGAAGTGGGATTGAGGAATGATTCTCAAGGACCATCTAGACTTTAACCATCATGAGTTTTACACTGACCTGTGAAGAGGAGGACATATGATAGTAAGGATCTAACATCGAATAAGAATATAGGGGTGAAAAGGCCCAGGTCCTTAGGAGAGAATAATTAAAAGACTGCCATGACTCTCCATCTACTAAGGGTTTATTGGCCAATCACCCATGTTTTCATTTATTATATAACTACTTGGTCAGGGAAAATAAGTATAAATACCCCTTTGTGGAATCATGTAAGGTGATCAATTATGGATAGAATATTGAAATTATATAATATAGATCATAGATATTGTAATAAGTTCAAGCATTATGTGTTTATGTTTTATTGACATTTAAGTATGAATAGTGGATAAGATTAACTAATTCCATTGATTATCTCTCATAATGGAATTTATAGAACATGCATTAAAATTTGACAATCCCTTAAACTTCATAGCATGTGTGTTTATGTTCTTGGTGGTTATAATTAATGAGTCAAGGTTTATAGTAGTGTATTTCTTTTTCTATGTAATTTCTAATCAAATATATGAATAAACTCAAGTATATGACTAGTTCATTACTAAGCAACATAACCCATGGGAACTGATCTCTTTTTGCATGCTTTGAGTGAATGCACAATACCATAGTCTTACATGAAGTGTCAGCGTGCAAGCTTGTTGGGGATACACTTTAGTGCCTAAGAAAATGTGATTAAGAGAATTAAAAACTAGCATTTTGGTTCCATTATTACGACCCATAGTGCTTGTTTCACAATAACAGAAGATGCTTGAATGTATAAACCTTTAAATTATTAAATAATGGATTACCGAGGTTGAAGATAATTTTGTAGTTCCTTATCTTGAATCAAGAGTTTTCGTATGTCAGTGGGTGGAAAAACATCTCTACAGTGCATTATATGGAACCTTCTTTGTCGAAGTCCCTAATCATTTTCATGATTAGATATTTGCATATGCTCAAGGTTGATCACAACATTTTGGAAGAAGATAAGATAAGATGTTAGAATGTCAAAGGGTTTTGGCATGACTAGGAACACTCTGGATAGGAGATGTTAGTATCTGATGGAGAGGAGTGTTGAATAGCTACATTTTGGAGTATGTTATAACCACTTACTCTTGTCCTAAAGAAACCGAGTTCTAATTTCTTAGAGAATCATGTGGTCAGTATATTAGACATTTCCCATTAGAAGTCAAGAAATTTTTCATTAATTATGAACTCAAAAATCTACCAATGGAAGGCTAAATCCATATTAGCATGAGCCACTTAGTTGGAAGGGGAATATAGAAGTGTTGGTATAGAATTTTAGGTTCAAAATGGTAGCTAATCAATGGGCATTATGGAAGTGAAAATGTGATGAAGCTCAGTAGAGGATCATAGAAGGAAGTGGTATGGGAAAGGACCAAGAAAACTCAATAAATGTTGTTAGGAACCATAGGAAAGTAGGAATGCACAAGGAGGACTACATCACTTTTGAACAACACCCCATGCCAATTTTATGATATGAAGGAGAAACTAGCTAGACATAAAAGACTGAAGAACCAAGTTTGAACCAACTGAGTTCCCCAACCATAGTGCGCACTCATGCTTTTGAATTAGATGAATTAATTAAACATAATTGGGATATAAATAGTGTAGAATCAGAAACTGATCCTCTAAGGAAAATTATAGTTGAGTTGGGTTTAACTCATACTGAATTAACACTTTATTTTCCTCTTCAAGGGAATTTCATGGCCCAACTTGGGATGCCTACTAGACCTAGAATTCATAGTGGATAGAGTACAGGCCCAAATATTATTAATCAACTAGCTACCACACCCCACATCATGGTTATTTCTATAGGATGTCCTGGAGATGGACCAGGAGGTGGCATGGGAAGAAGTGGTAGACTTCCCCCTCAAGGAACAAGATTTGGGGGTTCTCAATAGCTACAAGTGTAAACACATCAACTACCACTAGTATATTATGAAATGATGATTCACCTACTTGAATAGTGGGGTGTGGAGAATGTTTTGGAGCATGTCCATAAGTGAAAACTCATTTTGAGGGTGTATGGCATAACATCTTCTGAGTGAAAGGCCACATAATTCATGACCACACTTCTGGAGAGATCCCACAAGTGGTATAAGAATTTTGACCCTCAACAAGTGATGATTGACTATGATCAACTTAAAAAAACATTCCTTCATGAATTTGACATTCTCAAATTTGAGCAACAAATTATTATTTCACTAAAAGATATCAATCAAGAGATCACTAAAATTTTATAAGAGTATGACACATGGTTCAAAACACTTCTATCAAAGCTTTCATTTGAAATTAATGATGCTCAGAATGCATAATGGTTCATGGGAGGTTTTTTGCTTCCCTCTAGATGAACATTATCCCAAAATACTTTTACACGCCTACACAAAGCCTTGGAATCTACCCTCCATGCTGAAGCTATTAGTACTATTGACACTAGAATCAATCCTGTTATGGAAGCCCAAATAGCTTCAAAGGCATCGTAAATATAAAAATTGACTACAAATAATGCATACAATAATTTTACCAGTCTTTAGTGTATTGATTATGAGTCTAAAGGTCATAACCAATATAACTGCCCATGTAAACATTTATACTGTACTGAAGTAGTCATGTGAAATTTGCCACAAAGAGCATGATGTATGCTCCTATCCTCTCTTATAGTGGGATAAACATTATAAGGTATCTGAATACTATAAAATATTTGATTCCTACACCTATGACATAAATGATCGATAGTTAATTAGTGATATACATGAGACACATGCATGTGGTACCCACCAAACCTCCATTTCCAAAAATCAAGATAATGGTTCTATTGAGGACAAGTTTGATGATGAGGATGAAGAGGTGGCCATTTTCCACCAAGAATGTGTTATAAGTGTAGATCTCCAAACCACTATCAATGGGATTATCCCATTCATCCAACATGTACTTTTTGTAAAAAGGACCATCAATGGAAGAATGTCTTGACCTATACATGGACATCAATAAGGAAAGAAATGAAAAAGGTGCATGTATGATTCACATTAAGAAACCTCACTATCAGTTGTGTTCAAGCACCTGAACAACCTAATAGGTGAATATCACTATGTATAGTGGTGGACAATCTTGGTCTACATCTATTCCTATTAAGAAGGTATAGTGTGAAGAGACTTATGTAAAGAGGTATCCTAATGCCCAATAATATAAATATGTAATCCATGATACTATGATGTTAGTATAAGAACTATAAGGAGAAATTTAGTTTCTTAAGGACCAAGAAGAAACACAATGTGTTGATATGCAAAAGGTAACATAACCTCAACATGTGGTGCGAGATAATTTTTAAGAGCTTTACAAGCATATGTTAGACGAAGACATTATCCCACAACTGAGTGATTAGCTTAAAAATTAGGTACAAACACCAACTAACACTCAACCTCAATTGATTCAGCAAACTAAGGATCATTAATTGAATCATGCTTAGTGGTAATATACCCATATTCCTCCTATCCCTCAAGAGAACAAAGAAATACTAGTGAATGTTGCCATCAATCGTTAGGTGATTCTGGACATCTTGGTTGACAATAGTGTTGAGGTTAACATCATTACAAAAGATGGATGGCACAAAATGATTAGTCCAACATTTTAACTATCACCGTATCTATTTTTAATGGCTATGAAAACTCATGCTCTACCAATTGGCATCCTTAAGAATGCAACAGTTGATATCCTTGGAGTACCTTTCAAAGCTAATTTTGAAGTTATCAAATTAGCTAAGGTAGATGATTTTCCATCTCTATTTGGGTGACCTTGGTGTTATATAAACAATTCATACCTAATTTTTAAGAAGCACTACTTTAATTTTGAGAATACTGATCAACACATTGTTATTCTATTGGATCAAACACATGGGCCCACATACATAGAACCTGTTAATGTGGAAGAAGATATTAACCACATCTATAATGTCACAACTAGAGATAGTGATAAAAATGATCCTATTCTTTATGGCATCCTCTATTGGATGAACACTCAATCCCTTTCTGATACTATAAGTAATGCTTGTAATTGTTGGTCCCACAGTGACTATGACCTCATTGAAAGAGTATGAGGTATCATTGGTAGTTGTAAGAACATTCTACACCAGTATCATAAATTCCAAAAGTTTGTTTACCTTGTTATTAGATATTTAATGAGAGGACTAGTTATGGATGCACCATTAGAAAGACTTGATGAAGCTCCTCAGTTTCATGGATAAATGGAAGTTCATGACTTTATCTAGTGCCTTGAAGACTTTTTTAACTCTGATAATGATCATATATGATCATTGGTTCACCTTTTTTACAATTATCCATTAGGATCATATATTTTATGCTTTGCATCACCAATTTCATCATGATAACCAAATATGGGGTATAATCAGCTATAGTAGAGTACGAGCACCAAAACCACACATAAAAACTTGTGAATCCATATGGCAAACTAAAGAGTCTTTATTTCTAGAGTACTTATGGGTACATGATTTTTATGGAACTTTACAAACTTAGGATATAACATGGCATGTTCATGAAGAATGACATACGGGTACCTATTTTTAGAATCTATTGAAAGATAGCATGAAATCAGCATTAACTTATTCATCTTCAAGAATGGATTTGCACCTCACTCTTCAGACCATGCATGAAGCAATTGTTGTTGACCCTAGTCCCATTCAATATCACCTAAGATACATCCATGATGTCCTAGAAGAATGTCTACTTCTCTTTAATGATCCATCTACACAACCCATTCCCATGCTAGACCCAATCTTTGATCAAGAATGTCATGAAGAGATACACCAAGGGAAGTAAAACCTTGTATTTCAAGTAGAAAAAGGTGAAGGGTTTGACCAATCTAACCCATTGGCAAATCATTTGGATGTCCCTATAGACTATGGCATATGAAATATTTGTGATATTGGTCCTGATGTAGACCACCCTTACTCAGAACCTCTTTAAACCATCTAGTGCAACATTGGCACAAAGGAAGAACCAAAAATAGCTACCATAGGTAATTATTAGACTGACATAGAGGTTTCAATTTTTTTTGAATTATTAAAATAATCCTAGAATGTATTTCCAAGAATTTATAGTGAGATTAAAGGTGGTCATCCATCTCTAGGTAAAATTCATATCAAACTGGTTGATGGCACTCAACCAGTCAGGAAAAGATGATATAAGATGAATCTAAATCTATGGGCATGCATGTCAAAATAAACTAATAGTATGATGCAAGCAAGAATGATCATCCTAATTGATGAATCTGAGTGGGTCAGTCCCATGGTCATAAGTATAAATAAATATGGATGCATTAGGATTTGTGTTGATTACCATATACTTAATGCATATTGCATTACTTATCCCTTCCCAATTCAATTCATAGAATAAATCCTTGAAGGTATCACTAGGTGTGAAATTTATACTTTCACAAATGGATTCTCTAGGTACCATCAAGTCCAGATCATCGAGAGGATTGACTTAAGACTATGTTTACCACCCAATGGGGATCCTTCACGTATACCATCATGCCTTTTGGGTTGAATAATTCACCTACTATATTTTCATGTATAACCATTGATGCCTTTAAATATTTCATCCATAAATTTCTTCAAGTCTACTTGGATGATTGGACAATCTATGTCCTGTTCAAGGACCATTATTCTAATCTATGACTCATGCTTGAGAATTGTTGAGTACTAAAAATATCACTAAATATAAATAAGTTTCTTTTTTCTACACCTTTCAGTGTTCTTCTAATACATATTATCTACAAAGATGGACTTTGGTAGACCTAGAAAAAGTATCTATCATTATTTGCCTCACAGGACCAAAGTCTCAACATGAAGTTCACACCTTTGTAGGATATACCAAGTATTATAGGAAATTCATCCAAGAAAATGAAAATATTATCACACCTTTTGAGGAAATATTAAAACATAATGAACACTCTATCTAGACCTACTCTTGATAATAAGCCTTTGAGGCCTTAAAAGACAAACTAGTCACTAATCCAATTCTACAGTTCCCTGATTAGATAAAACCATTCCATGTCCATGTTGATGCCTCTATAATGGTCATTGGTGAAATCCTTACACAACCATGTGAAGGTCACCTTTATCACCCTATCTATTTTTCTAGTAGAAAACTTACTCTAGCTGAGAGGAATTACACCACCACAGAGCATGAAGCATTGTCAATGGTTTATGCTCTACAAAAAAATTTACAATACTTGTTGGTAACTCCTTTTATATTCTATACAGATCATGAAGATTTAAAATATCTGGTAAATAAACCTATGCTACATGACCCCATCTACTGTTGGATAGTGTTTTTTCAAGAATTATAATTCTCTATCATGGTCAAACTAAGAAAAACTAATTATGGCCCTGATCATCTTTTTTGGATTGATTCCAAAGAACGACCACATGCTATTGAAGATGACCTACCTGATGTTTAACTATTTTTTATTTCTCATGTTCTTGATGATTTGGAATATATTGTAGCTTTTTTAACTACTGGTTCAACACATGATTACCTGACCCCATAGGCTAAGAAATAACTCATAGTCTATACCACACCTTTTCAACTCATTAGAGGGGACCTCTAAAAGCTTGGTTAAGACAACATTATTTGGTGTTGTGTCATGAAACATGAAAACTTTGAATAGCTCCAAGAAGTTCATGAAGGCATTGTAGGTAGACATTATGTTAGGGAGGCTACTATACACAAGGTATTGTTGGTCAGATTATGATGGCCTACCCTTTTTCAAGATGCCAAGATGTATGGTAGGAAGTATGATATTTATCAGTGTATGTGAAAATAAAATCACCAAGATGCCATGCTTTTATATCCAATTATATCTTAAGAACCATTTGAAAAGTGGGCCATTAATTTTTTCAAACCCATCAATCCAACTGGATGATGTACAGGTTCCCATTATATTATTAGAGTAACTAATTATCTCATGCATTAGGTTGAGGCCACACCAACAAGGGATTGTACTATTGATACTATTGTGCACTTCATATGGGAACATATAATAACCCATTTCATATGCCCACTAATTTTTACTAGTGATCATGGTACACATCTCCTCAATGGGATTATTCGCATCCTACTTGATGAGTTCATGATTGCCCATCACAAAACAACACTGTTTCCTCCTTAGACTAATGGCACTACTGAGTCATTCAATAAAATCTTAGGCACAACACTTATAAAAATTTGTAACATTGGCCAAATTGACTAGGATAATAGAGTGTCTGTATTACTTTGGGCTTATCAAACAACTTATAAGTGATTGAACAAGAACACACCATTAAATCTAGTGTATGATAGAGAAGTAGTTATAATAGTTGAATTCTTGGTACCATCTCTTTGTATTATGTGCATTGGATAATTGGATGAGGATTCATCATTAATATAACTATTGGATGCTTTGTTACAATTGGATGAATCCCATTTATTTTCTTATTAGAGTCAAGATGTGAAGACATTCAAATAAAAGGCATGGCATAATCGACACATCATGCATAATACATTTACCCCTAGAATGAAAGTCTTGCTCTATGACTCCAAGTTCGCATGCCATTTTTAAAAACTTCATATTCACTAGGATGATACTTTTTTCATTCATAGCATTCAGTCTACTGGTGCTTACCATATACAAAGATTGGATGGCCAATTTCTTCTTGAACATTATAATGATAGCTGGCTACGACCGTATTTATCTACTTAATAGTATAATTTTTTTAATAATAAGGCTTATGCCATTAATTTAGGATTTCCTATTTTTAATAAAAGTGTTTCCTTAGTTACACATAATGTTTATTTTATAAAAAGTTTGTTTATTTTTTCACTTTTAATTTCATGGAGGACCACAACACACTTTTTAGTGTGGGATAAAAGTTAGTACATGTATTCATGCTAAGGATACACATGAAACTTAAGGTGTACAAGTTAAACTTCCATAGGATAAGATATTCCTACCAAATAGTTTGAAAATTCTAAAAAAATAGAATAACTATTTTCCACTCCAAAGAAAAGTGTTGGACAGAACTATCCTCCACTCTAAAGAAAAGCATGGGATAAGATGTGTCATTAATGTGAAAGGAGTAGTAATTATGATAAATGTGCCAAAATCATGATAAAACAATACCATTAAATGCATTTATGGTGAGAAGTGATGGTTGAAGAATGGTGGCCATTACAAATTCATTAATAATGAGAAGTGATGGTAAAAAAGAAGGGGTTAGTAAATTTAAGTTACCCCCTCAAACCTATAAAAGGACATGAGAGCTCGTTTTACTTTTTATTTTTTATTTTATTAGAGTTATACAAAGTCGAAGAGTGAACTAAGACTATTTGATTCTAGAGAAAGTGTAAGTCAGAGCATCAAAATCTTGTAAACAACTATTAAGAGGAACATTAAATTAAGTAATAAATCATAAAACTAACCTTCACCATGATTTATGATAGAGGGAACTAGTATTTTCAAGTTGTAGAGGTAGACATCCGCCATTAGAGGGAGATGAAGTAGGAAAAGTTGAGTCATATACACCACAATCATATATTCTTTTAGGAACTTTGGTTGGTCGTGCCTTAACCTTCAGGCTCTATGGAGGGTGATGCAGCCTAAGAAGAAAGCTTTAAGAAATGATCCATTTCCAACTATATCAAAAGAGGAATCATCACTTGGGGGGATGTAGTTATAATTAGAGAAGAGACACTTCAAGAACAATCACAATACATGGAAGGTGAAGAATTTGGAATGGTACACCAAGCAAAGAAGGCACACAGACATCCACCTCTATCATTGATGATAGCAGAGATGTATTACCTAAAGACATTACTACACATAGAAAATTATGTCTTAAAATTACCCTCATGTACCATATTTGACTACAACCATTGTCAACCATGGAATGGGGTTGAGTTACCAAATGACTATCGAGTTGAGCATCAAAACACTAAAAACTAATTGCTGTATGACCTCAAAATTTTTAATGCTTTGAATTTTTTAGGTTTATTTCAATTATTCAACCTTCCATACTTTGGGAAACCTATGGAAGTAATTAAGTTTCTACTCTCATGCATCTATGAGGACTATCTCTACTTCATTAGGTACAACATGAAGATTATACCTGAGAATAAGCAAGGTGTTAGGGCTATAGTGCTCCAGCATGGATGTGGAGTTTGACTTAGAAGAATCAAAGGAAATAGGAAAAATAGAAATGACACGCATGTACCAAAATTAGGGCCATTTCATGCACATCAAGAACCTACAAGATCCTACCCTATGGGTGGTCTCACACATTGTCATGACCAAGATCAGCGACACTAATCATTGGAAAGAGGTGGATATGGCTCACCTCTACATCACTCATTAGGTAACTGAGGGCTTAAAATATAATTGGGTAATGAATTTTTCCTACTAGATCATAGAGGATGCTGAGAAGACCCATCAGATACTAGGCCATAGGTTTCCATAGGGGTAGTTTTATTGTTAGTGGTATTTGATGAGATCAGTGTACTAGACTATACCTCAGAAGAACTATAGTGGGCATATCTACGTAAACACAAGTCCCCTATTAAGTAATATAAGTTATTCACATGACCTAGGCACATCACCCCTACTTAAAAAAATAAGATGAAATCATGGTACAATATTATGAAGGAGGACTTTGGGAATGAATGGTGCATTTTTAAAGACTTGCCTGTCTAGGTTGGTGAACAAGCCTAGTTTGCCATAAAGTAACATTTCACTTTATCACACATCAAAATGGTCCCTTTTGGATAAATTTTAACATGGTTGATCCTACCCTATGCCTTTTTGGAGTACTACTTCATCTATTCAGTAAATCACATTTTTTATGCAAGCCTCTCACCTTGGAAGTAGACTGAATCAACTTGGAGATTCACACTCTTCATAAGATGTACATCTATCCTAGAAAGAAGGCTTAAAAATAAAAGTGAGATTGATCATACTGATATCAAGGTCAAGAAAACCATGGTGGGAAAACAAGTGCATAATATATTTCACATGCTATAGCCCAAGAAGAATTGTTCAAAAGGCACAGAGTATATAAGATAAAAATGTCCACCAATACTACAACTTGTGAAGAATAAGTGGGTTGGGAAAAATACTAGCATAATTTCATGGCAAGATCCTCTAAAATAAAAGAGGAATACCCAGGTACCACAATCTAGACCTTCACCACCATGGGCTTCACCACCTAGAGCTTCAACTCCATGGGCTTCTCCACCTCTGGCTTCACTTCTAATAACTTCTTCACCAAAGGCATCACCACCAAGGTTTTTTCCATTAGGGTTTGTTACACAAAGTACATTGGAGAAGGAACTTGAGTGGTCAACACTATTACCCCCTTTGAAACTAACACAAGAACATGAAAAACACAAGGAAGAAATGGAAGAATTTGACTCTAAAAATACACCCTCCCTGATGTGAGAGGAGGATACCACCTTTGATGATGCATAATTAGACATTGGGGTTCCATTTAGAAAATAAGGGGATGTTTGTGATACTCTGTAGATGATAAAGATGACCATTGGTAACACTTTAGTAGAAACCAATATAAAGGTCAAAATCTTTGAGTATGACCTAAATAAAGGCAAGGAGCTTGCTATTTTTGAATAAAAACCAATGTTGATTGATGCATCCACCAAATTATGCACTCAGTATCAAACATCCTTCCCAAACAAGATGTTCTATCTATGGTCTCTTTTCCTTCCCTAGGATACAATTATTGATACAAGGTGATAAACGTCCTTCCTTTTATATATGTATAATGAAGAGTGCCATTTTGAGATTCCCCCAGATATCCTCTTATTAAAATCTCAATCACTAACATTGCCAAATCCACTATGGGTTGATCCCCATAAGATCTCCCCTTTGTAATCTAGTGTTGCATTTTTGAAAATGGATTTTGAAGTCATGTGCCAAAATATGCTTTCAGATTCTGATGTGCATGATGTAGAGAAGAAATATGGATAGGTAATGGTAATGTATGAGAAAGAGGTTTCCACTCATAAGGCACTCAAATAAGAAGTGGCCACATTAAGACAATAAACAAAAGAATCCATAAAGGCCAAGGTAAAAAAAATTAATTTATGTAATTCTATTTTAGACCAAGAATTGACATTGGCAGATGGAGTGCCTTTATATGGACAAGCTATGGATAAATTGGAGGCCCTAGTGAATCTCTTTTTAAAACACTACAAGGAACAACATATTATAAGGAATGAAGCATTATGGGTGCTGGAGTAGTTTACTAAGGAAGTGTAAGTTTATAAGCATGACCTCAAAAGAGTTGGGGAAGTGATTCCCATCTTAGATGGGATTTTTGAAAAATTGGTACATCCTAATAAAATTTTGGATGCTCAACTCAACACAGAGGAGTCTCAAAGGTAACAGTTAGTGGATGTTGCATAATGAACGATCACACTGAGCATGTAGAGTTATTTAAATATGTTAAATCTATGGAGAAGATGATAAAAATGCATCAATAGTAACTCAATACTAGTTTTGTAGCTCTCCAAGGATAGGTTGTTGCTGAGATTGTTACACTAGAATAAGTTTAAAAGGATGTTAGTGCATCCCTTGACCAATTGGTCAAAAAGGTTAATGGATGTCCTAACCAACCTAAGGATATGAAGAAATAAAAGGTGTTCATTGAATAGATAACATAAAATTTTCTCGATACTTTATCATATTGTGACAGTGTCAGGAAGTAGATTGAACAAACTAGGCCTAAGTTTTTGGTTGAGGCCAAAACCAAGGCTTAGTTTAGGATGGACTAAGATCATAGTGTGGGTGATGTTAGACCCCAAATTTTTATTGTGCTTTGGTATGTTGGTGAATAATAGACTTAGTGTGAGAGGAGCATGGTGTAGGAAGACCATGGTGCAGAACTAGCCTAGCACAAAAAGACTGTGGCATAGAACCAACAAGGCACAGAAGGACAAAGATGGAAAAGTATCATCACAAGAAGACTCAGTCAAAGAAGGAACATAAATATGAGAAACCTAAGAGCATAAGAATCAAAATAATAATTAAAGACTTGTGGAGTGCATGGGAAGTAGGAAATGATTGAGGAGTGATTATCAAGGGCCATATAGTCTTTAATCATCATGAGTTTCACACCATCCCATGAAGAGGAGGATATATGGCAGCAAGGATATAGCATATAAAAAGAATATAGGGGTCATAAAGGAATGGTTCCTTAAGAGAGAATAATTAAAATATCACCATGAATCTTAGGTACTAAGGGTTCATTGGCCAATCACCCATATTGTCATTTATTATGTAACTACTTGGTCAAGGAAAAATAAGTATAAATACCCCTGTGTGGAATCATGTAAGGTGATCGATTATAGATAGAATATTGGAACTATATAATATAGACTTCAGGGATATTTTAATAAATTTAGGCATTATGTGTTTATGTTTAATTGACATTTGAGTATGAAGATTGGATTGGATTAACTAATTCTATGGATTATCTCTCATAATGGGATTTATAGAACATGCATTATGAATTGAGAATCCCTTGAACTTCATGGCATTTGTGTTTATGTTCTTGGTGTTTATAATTAATGAGTCAAGGTCTATAGTAGTGTATTTCTTTTTCTGTGTAATTACTAATCAAATATATGAATAAACTCAAGTATATGATTAGTTTGTTACTAAAAACATAACCCATAAGAACCAGTATCTTGTTTCATGCTTCAGGTGAGCATGTAAGACCATAGTCTTGCATGAGGGGCTAAGGCATAAGCTTTTTGGGGATACACTTTAGTGCCTAAGTAAACATGATTAAGAGAATAAAAACCCAACACTAATTTTGATTTTTACATTATTATGTAAATATTTAGTAAAAAAAATGTATGTATAAGTTTAAATTTAATTTAATTTTAATTTTTTATATTCTTATGCTTTAAATTTATTTTACTAAATATAAAAAACTAGAGACATTATACATATTCTAAAATGGATTATAGAGATATAGGAGTTACCATTTATAAGTTATTTTTTCAAAACCTATTTAGGTCAATACTTAGTTTTCATAATTTTAGGAAAAGAAGATAGAATGAGAAACAAAGTTTTAAATCATGTTATATATTTAATATATGTATATCATTGAGGATGATCGACCTACTTTACCTAATTGAGTATGCCCTACCTATTTTACGTATTTGAGTATACCCTACTCAATTAAGAGACTAAGTTGTATCTTGATATGGAATATTCTCTACCTAAATACTTGATCCATATCTTCATATTCACTATTCCCTACCTTCCTTATTTTACTTGAGTATGACCTACCTACTTTAACTAGTTGATTATACCCTACCTACTTTACCTACTTGAGTATGTGCCATACTTGACTGAATACCCAAGCCATATCTTGATCTTGAGTATGCCTTACCTAAATACTTGAGCCATATCTTGATATTGACTATGCCCTACCTACCTTCTTTTACTTGGTTATGCCCTACTTACTTTACCTACTTGAGTATACCCTACCTACCTATCCTTATTTTCCTACCTACTTTAATATTCCATACCTAATTGAGTATGCCCTACTTGATTGAATACCTGATCCATATATTGATCTTGAATACCCATATCTAATCGATATTATTCATAATAACACTGTCATTGGTCCTCATTATCCCTAGTCACTCCCTCCTTAACCCTAATTTTCACTCATCATCCCTAATCACTCCCCCATCAACCCTTATCATCCTTAATTATCTTTAGTCACTCCCTCATCATATTAATCATCTATAATCACTCCATCAATGGCCCTCATTGTCCTGAATCACACCCTCATTAACCCTCATAATCCCTAATCATCCCTAATCACTCCCTGATTTCCCCTCATCATCCCTAATCACTCCCTTATCAGCCATAATCATCCATTATCATCTATATTTACTCCCTCATCATACCTCATTATTGTTCATCATCCCTAATAACTCCATCATTATCCCTTATCAACCCTCATTGTTTATAATTATCCCTAGTCACTCCCTCATCAACCCTCATCAACCATCATTATTAGTTGTCCATAATTACTCCTTCATTAGCATTCATTATCCATAATCACAACCTCATCAACCCTCATTATCCATAACCATCCCTAATCACTACATAGATGATAAAACTATGAATGAATCATGGGAGGTGAGTGTTAAGGCTTCCTTGAAAGTACAAGCTAAAATTGAAGTAATACTAACTAAACAAGAAGACAACAACAAGGAGAGAGGAGAAAGAAATAAGGAATAACTTAACATAAGGGATGATGAAACAAGTAAGGATATATGTAAGGATGAATCAACAGATAATTTGGATTAAGTAATCCATGAGATTGGAACTTGAGGGGGATTCAAATACTAGTCAACCAAAAAATGCAAATTTGACTAATCAATGCATTCATGCCATATTAATCCATTGATGGAAAGTAAATTTATCATTGATTAAGTTTTTAAAGATGAATATAATGATGAAGATGTAGTGGTGGGGTAAAATATATGAAAAAACATAAACCTTCTACCCATGGTTACTAAATACATTTCCCTCTACAATATTATATACATATTCTAAGTTTGTAGGTTTGGTTTCATTTATCAGAATAGTATGTTTACTATAATTATGAGTCTAACACATATTAATTATAATATAATCCAACCATATTTTGTAAATATTAATATCAAAAATGATTTATAAAATCCCTTACCATATTTTTTACAAGCTTCATGTTACCAAAATAGAAAGATATAAGGCAAATACTAATTAATGATGATGCAGGATAATGAGGGCCAATGAGAGTGTGACTAGGTATGATGATGGAGTGAGTAAGGATGATGAGGGATTGTTAAGGTTGATGATGGAATGATTATGTAGTGACTAGGGATGATTAGGGATAATTAAGGATGATGGAGTGATTAAGGATGACTAGGGATGATAAGGGTCAATGAGGGTATGATTAGGCACAATAAGGGATGATGAGGGAGTAATTAAGGATGATTAGGGATAATTTAGGATTTAGTACTTATATGTTAGGGTTTAACATTTAGGTTTTAGGAATTGGGTGTTTATGTTTTACATTTTAAGATTTATATGTTAGGGGTTTAGTGTTTGGGGTTTATCATTTGGGGTTTAAGGTTTAGGATTTAGTGTTTAAGGTTGAGGTTTTGGGGTTTATGGTTTAGGTTTTATAGTTTATGCTTGAGGGTTAGAGGTTTAGGCTTTATAAATTTAGGTTTTAGGGATTAGGTTTTATGCATTAGGGTTTGGTTTTTGTGTTTATGGTTTGGGGTTTATGGTCTACTGTCAAGAGTTTAGTGTTTAGGGTTTGTTGTTTAGGGTTTAGGGGTATAGGGATTAGTGTTTATGATTTAGTGGTTAAGGTTTGGGTTTATTTTTTAGGATGTAGGGCTTAGTGTTTACAATTTAAGGTTTATTCTTCATGGTTTAGGGTTTATAAATTATGATTTAGGGTTTAATATTTTGGTGTCATGTTTTAATGTATAAGGTTTATGATTTTAGGTTTAGGGTTTAGAGTTTAGTGTTTAGGTTTATATGGTTTTGAGATTAGGGTTTAAGGTTTGTTTTTTGAGATTTAGGGACTTATTTTTATTGTTTATTATTTAGGCTTTAGGGAATAGGGTTTATAATTTAAGGTTTATCATTTAGTGATTAAGTTGTTGGGTTTGGTGTTTAGGGTTTAGTGTTTAAGGTTTAGGTTTACTATTCATTATTCACGGTTTAGGACCGTTTAGGCTTTAAGGTTGGGTTTAGGCTTAAATATTTATTATTTAATGTTTAAGGTTTGGGGTTAATTGCTAAGGGTTTAGAGTTTTGGGTTTATTATTTAAGGTTTATAATTTAGATTTTAGTGTCTAGGGTCTAGGGTTTTGGGTTTGAGGTTTAAGGTTTAGTATTTAGGGTTTGAAGCTTATGGTTTAGGGTTTATATTTTTGGGTTTAAATTTTGAGTTTAGGTTTTAGTGTTTAATGTTTAAGGTTTAGGTATGGGGTTATAATTAGAGGTTTAGGTTTAAGGTTTAGAATTTTGGGTTTCATTTTTAGTGTTTGGGGATTATTGTTGAGGGTTTTAGTTTTAGAATTTGGGGCTTTAGGTTTAACATTTAGGTTTTAGGATTTAGGGTTTGGGTTTAGGGTTCAAGGTGTAGGTTCTATGGTTTAGGGTTTAAGGTTTGGGTTTTTGATTTTTGGGTTTTGGGTTTTGATGTTAGGGTTTATTGTTTAAGATTTAGGATTTAAGGTTTAGGGTTGATGGTTCAAGTTTCATAGTTTAAGGTTTAGCATTTAAGTTTTAGTGTTATAGATTAGGGATTATAATTTATATTTTATTCTATAATGTATAGGATATGGAGTTTGGGGTTGAGTATTATTGTTCATGGTTTAGGGTTTAGGATTTGTTTTATAAGACTTAGACTTTGGGGTTTGGGGTTTGGAGTTTAGGATTATTTTTTAGTTTGTGGGTTAGGGTTCAATGTTTAGGTTTTATAATTTGAGTTTGAGGTTCAAGGTTTATATTTTAGGGTTTAGGGCTTTAGGTTTGGGATTTAGGGTTTGTGGCTCAAGTTTAGGGCTTAGGGTTTAGAATTTAAGGTTCATGGTCTTGTGTTTTGTGGTTAGGGTCAGGGGTTTGGTGCTTAAGGTATAATGTTTAAGTTTTAAATTTTTGCGGTTATATTTTAGGGTTTAATTTTTAGGGTTTGGGGCTTGATTTTAGGGTTAGGTTTTTGGGTTTCTATTTTAACACTTAAGTGTAGGGTATAATAATCTAAGGTTTAGGGTTTAGTGTTTATATTTTAGATTTTAGTGTTTAGGGTTTAAGGATTTAGGTTTAGTGTTTAAGGTTTAGGTTTTTTAGTTTTGGGTTTAGGTTTAGAATTTGGGATTTAGGAATTATTGTGTAGGGTTTATGACTTATGTTTTATGGTTTTAGGCTCAAGGTTATGGTTTAGGGGTCAAGTGTTCGGGTTTAGGGTTAGAGTTTAGGATTTATTATTTAGATTTTAGGGATTGTGTTTTGGCATTTAGGGTTAGGGGCTAAGGGTTTAGTGCTTAGTTTTTTGGGTTTGGGGTTTAGGGTGTATGGCTTAGGTTTTATTTTTTAAGGTTTATTATTCAAGGTTTAGGGTTTATTATTTATGTTTTGGGGTTTGGGGAGTATGGATAAATATTTAGGGTTGTGTGTTTAGGGTAAGGATTAAGGGTTTAGGTGTTTTGGTTTTAGGTTCAAGGTTTAGAATTTTGGGTTTAGGGTATGGGTCTTAGGGTTAGGACTTTATGGTTCAAGTTTCAAGGTTTAGGGTTTAGCATTCAAGTTTTTATGTCCTAGGGTTTTAGGTGTAAATCTTAAGGTTTTGGGTTTGGCATTCAAGGTTTAAAGTTTATTTCACTATGGTTTGGGGATTATGGTCTTGGGTGTGGTGTTTGTGGTTAGGGTTTAAGTTTTATGTCATAGAATTTAGTGTTTATGTTTTAAGTTTAGGGTTTAGGGTCTAGGATTTATGATTTAGGATTTAATTTTTAAGGTTTATGGTTTAAGGTTTAGATTTTAGGGTTTTAAGGTATATGATTTAGTGTTTATGGTTTACGATTTATGTTTTAGGGTTTGGGGTTTAGGGTTTAGGGTTCAGTACATTCACAATTATTAGTTTAGTTTTTAGGGTTTGGAGTTAGGGGTTTAGAGCCAATGGTTTAGGTGGAAATGTGGTGTATTAGGTATATTAGCTATATTCATGTTTGGTATGAGTGATCATATCATGTCTACATGTAGATTTCATGTATGAGTGATAGCATACCTATATATAGTACTAAGTACATGTGGTATATGTACAATGTAAAAATTATTGTATCATTACTATATATGTTATAGGTATCATGCTAAATACTAGTCATTTGTGCATATTGATAGACTCATTGATTAAAAAAACCCATAAATTATTTAGTAATTCATCCTGAATCCACCTTCAATCATTTTTAATGATTGTTCTTAGTAACTATCTTCTCTATATAAGTGAGAATGCCACCTCTCCTTTTAATATATGGCTTAGTAAATAGACCCTCTCCTTTTTATATATAGGTGATAATTCCCCCTCTCCTAATTTTAAAGCATTCCTTAATAATGAACCATCTCCTTTGTCCCTTGATCCAATAATACCCCTTCTAATGATTGGAAAGCATGATAATGACCCAATTCCTTTCAATATATGGCTAGGGTATTCAATCATGTATTAGTTAATAAAGATATGGCTTAGTTAGGATATATATGATAAAGATTAGATATATGTAATAAAGATCAAGATATGGCTTGGGTATTCAATCGAATGGGGTATACTTAATTAGGTGGGGCATACTCAAGTAGGTAGGGTAATAAATATAGGTAGGTAGGGCATAATCAAGTATCAAAAGGTAGTTAGGGCATAGTTAAGATCAATATATGTCTTAGTTATTTAGGTATGGTAGACTTAAGATCAAGATATGGTTATTGTATTCAATCAGTTATGGCATGTACTCAAGTAGGTAAAGTATGAAAGAAATACTCAAGTAGTTAATTTAGGTAGGGCATAGATAATTAAAATAAGGTAGGTAAGGAATAGTCAAGAACAAGATATGGATTGAGTATTTATATAGGTCATACTCATTGAGATCAAGATATGGCTCGATTATTTAATCAAGTAGGGCATACTCAAGTGGTTAAATTAGGTAAGGCATCATAAAGTAGGTAAAGTAGACCTATAATCCTTAATGGAATATATCTATTACATTCATAACATCATTCTAAACTTTTTTTATCATTATATCCTCTAATCCTATAAATATTAAAACTAAGTATTGACCAGAATGAATTTTTAAAAAATAACTTTTAAATGGTAACTCCTACAGCTCTATAATCAATTCTAGACGATGAAAAATGGCCCTAATTTATTTTATTTAGCAAAATAAATTTAAAGTATAAGAATATAAAATTAAATGTAAACTTATACTTATTTATTTTACTATATATTTACTTGAAAATATACAACTCAAACCACCCAACCACTCAAAATACCTCTTGTAACTACAAAAGGCATACGCCCTTTGTAGTGAAAAGGGTGTACATGCTTTGTAAAGGGAGTATGCTATTTTCTCAAGAGGGTGGATGCCCTTTAGGATTGAAACCAACCCAAATCACATTTGTATTTTTTTTTTTAAGAGGGCGTACTCCCTTTTGAAAAGGGCATATGCCCTTTAGAAAAAAAATTATGTTTTTCATTTTGTCCTCTTTTTCATCCTCAAAATTTGTACATCTGCCCTATATAGTAAGAAAATATTATGATTTATTGGAATATATTGGCTATAGGGACTGGGTCCCTAGATTAATACTAGATAATGAATTATTTCAATGAAAATGAGTGTAAGGAGGAAATGGATTGGTATTTAATTATGTAAATGATTTTAATTTACTCCTTTATCAAACTCTTATATATGTTATTATTCCCTTGCAATTATTATTTTTATTTGATGGGGTAAAATATAGATTTTTAGAGGATATGTAACATTTTAAAAAATATAGAATGTTTAAGCTTGAATGAGATACCTCAACTAGTGACCCATGTGGAACCAAACACACAACAAGTAGCTAAACGATAACCTACCAAAAGGGACACCCTTCCTTATAGAAAAACTATAGTGAGGGATAGATAATATTTCTCAAAACTTATATAATAATAAATAAACCACATATCCATAGAAAATAACCCCCCCTCTCCCCCTAAGTGAAGGCTAATACTATAATTCACTTGAACCTTCCTCAATTGAGCATCAAAAATTACCATCCTTCAGTGATTGGTAGTCTTATGTGGAAACTAAAAGAATGTCAAAGACCACCCATTAAAATAGGAGATCTTCCACAAAATTTATACCAAGGGAAAGTCTAAAGATATAATTTAGAAGGTAAGAATGCCTTCCTCTAATTCAACCATAATCTTATAAACTTATACCCATGGATCCTCTCGATGAAGAGACATGTTGGAGTGATTTTGAACCATGATTCTTCTAATTTTTTTATTTTTTTGCACTTAAGTCCATTCTCCCTTGTCTTTTATATATTATAGGTAAACATGAATTGGAATTTCAATAAGTTTAAAGGGATAATATTTTCATTCTACTATTGCATCCTATTTTGTTTCTACCCTTGAAAAGGTATTTCAATGTCTAGGTCCTTTACCCTATAGATAATTGATAAACAAGTTACATATCCAAGTATAACACCTCCCTCATGGTGTCTTCTCCATTTAGATCCTTCTCAAAATCACTTTCCTCAAATTTGTGTTCCAAGAGAGAATACTTCCACCAAGACTTCCCTTTTTTCACTTATTAGATTTGCATGTTGAGGCCAAATGCCCTATTTTGAAGTAATTTTGGAATTGGAAAGGCAAACTATCATAATTAAGAGATTATTTATAGATACAATCTTTAACTCTCAATTCAATGCTCTTAGGAATATCTATATAAATCTTTAAATTAACTAACTATGAGAAAAATTAGGATGGTGATAACCTTTAATGATTAAATAAACTAAGACAAAACCACCAAAAAAGTTGTCAATACTTTTAAAAAATCTTATATCCAAACCTATAGAGGTAAATAAGTAAGCCTAACATAAATCATATGGATATCAAAGGTCTCCTTGAGTGGGTCAAATACTATAAACTAAGGATTGAATAGGAGAAAGTTATGATTCTAAACCACCTAGAACCCTAAAAATAGTGTTTGTATCCTCTAATAGATAAAAAAAAAATACTATGAAAAAGACCTTGGTGTAGGGTAAGATTCATAGGTTTCCTTCCATAATGGGCTTCCACTTATCTAAGATTGAGTCATTCTAATTTTGGAAGAAAGGCCAAAGATTAGAAAACTGACATATCATTATTATTTTTTAGAGCTCCTCTTCTCTCTCTAAGATTTCCATTAATGGTTCTCCTTAAAAGTAGACAGAGGGAATAGATTTAGCTAGGACTAACAGTTTCCTAACATGCCTATTATTGAAGGCCACTTCATAAAAATAGAGTCGATAAATTATCTTAGTCACCTCACCTACTTTTTTTTGTATATTCTTCTATAGAGATGTCACTATGGGAGTAACTAGAGGGCTAGTTTTAGCCACCACCTCTTAGTCTGCCCTTGTTTCCTATGATGCCCTATTACCATCAGTTGGCATAGATATAGAAGATCTAGGAGCATGGGCCAATATTTTAACTATAGTAGGAACAGATCTAGAAGCAACATAAGGGACCAACATCCAACCATCTACCTTCCCACAAGCTACCACATTCCTTGAAGATTTGGTACAAGCATTGGCATTAGATCTAGTTGGAGGCTTCTCTACTCTCTTGTCATGATCTACAATAGCAATATTTTCCACATCTATCACATTCTCCATGATATGAATGTGTGTTTTCCTCATCATGTGTTGAGGGGTAGATTAATGAGGGAAGCTAGTGGAATTTTAATTTTCCTTGGTTGGGATGAAGTTATAGCTTATGAGAGATATCGGGATACAATGGGAGTATTGGATTTATTATATTAAGATGTTATGTATTTATTAATTTTTTAAACCATTTTTAAACCCATTTAAGGCTAATTTATAGGAGGGAATTATAAATTGCAAAGCTTTCTAAAGGTGGATGACATTTTAAGACCCTAATATGCTAACCATCCATTATTATTTTTGCATTATAATAGTCTTAGTTAGTTTATTAACTCAAGTTTCCCTTTTAATGCAAAGTTGACCCTTAAGTAATAAGAATAGTTATTAATTAACTCATGTTTCAATCTATGGTTGACCATTGATTATTAGGGTTAGGGTATCAAGGATATCAAGGTTAGTTTTTTATTCCTATGTACTAATATTTTAAGGGAGTAAAAGGATCCATCTATTTTTTTATATGACCTCTACTCTCAAAGAGGTTTCCCACTTGAAGAGGCACATGATGTTGAGTATGATTCCAATTTGGGAACTTGACTATTATATTATATTTATTTTATTTGGTTTTTCACATGTTTAGTGAGGTTATTTAATTCATTTATGTCTAAATTATTTTTTGGTCAATTTTGGACACTTTAAGGGAATTTCCTTTAAAACGGTTAGAAGTGTTAGTTAGAGTCGAGTTCACTATAATTCACTAAATGTTTATTTAGATGAACTTTAAAGTTATTTTATTCAAACTTATATTTCTATATTTAGACTTCTATTTTTATAATTCTATTTTAGACTTTAACTTATCTAATGTGCATGTGAGTGTACATGTTTACTTAACTGATGAAGATGTTTCTTGCATGATGTCCATATATTATCATTGAGTTTAACTTATCATATTTAGTTTATTTTTATTTTAGTTAGTTTTTAATTAAAGTTATTTATTTATTTTTTACTTTTATAGTTAACTTGCAATGTAAGTTACCTTGTAATAAACTTATTTTAACTTTCTTTAGTAATAAGAATTACACACAAAGGTAATGTGGTGAATTAATTAGAAGCTTTGAAATCGAAGAACCATCACTCTACTTGATTTGTTTCAACATAGGATAATACATCGCCTAAATCAACCTTTGAATGTAACCATCATGATATTGGTGGATTTAACTAACCTTTCCATTATTGCCACAACTTTGTATCTAAATTCCCTAGTGATAATTAATATCAACTTCATACATAAATGGGTGAATGCACAATGTTGGGGGAAAAAAATGATATGGTTAAAAACACATATCTTATTTTGCAAAAGATATATGCCCTTTTAAAATAAAACTAAAATTAGACATGGTCATGTATGGTACCAAGCATAAAGGGCATATGCCCTTTTTGACAAAGGGTGTGTGCCCTTTATAAAAAATCATGTACACCCTTTAAAAAAATTATAACCATGCCAATTTTTTAAACTTTCATTTTATTATTTCACTTAGCATGGTTGAAGCTCCCATTTTGGAAGGAAAATAAAAGGGCATGTGTTCTTTTGCATTCCTTACATCCAAGCAACAAGATTAGACTATTGCATCATGGTCTCATGTAAGTTTTTTTCTCATGGGGCATGTTTAAGGTTTTCAATATATATTTTTGGATGCATTTTTAATAATAATCATAAGGTAATAGGTTTTTTTAATTAAATTTGAATTTATCAAATGAAAACATTCAATTAAACTCAATATAAATTTTTATTTTTATAAATTTAGATACTTAATTTGATGGACCCATTACCTAAAGAAAACCTCAAATAAATTCATGGTGAAAACACCTAACATTTTGAATTTATAGAAGAAGAATCTCAATTATAAAAATAATATAATTCAAAAAGGCAAAAATTAAAAATTATTATCAATAGTTTGTGCAACTCTTAAATTCATAACACATGAAATTCACTTGCTAATACATTAGAGGTTATTTTCAATGAAGTGGTAAATGTCACTTCCCAACTTGACACAATGGTGCATCAAAGAGAGGTGTTGAAAGATTATTATTATTATAAATTTTCATGTAAGGACATTAACAAAAAAAAAAGATAACAAATTAAGAAATGTTTGATTTGTTTCTTAAGCTTGGAGCCACTAAGCCATTAACAAGAAGTTGCAAACACATTAGCATTAACTGGTGTGTATGTTAGGACTAGTCGAGGAAATTAATTCACCATATGTGGATTAATAATAAACTTTTTAGTTTTTATTTTACTAACTTATTTGTCTCTATCCCACCTTTTGTGCATTTCTAGGTATGGATGTTTCATGTAGCGGTATAATAAGGATAATATGTTTTATTTTCATTTTTTATCCTATAATCTCCATCCTTTACTTATAGATGTGATAAGGCAGTGCAATTCCTAAAATAATTGCTGCCATTGATTAATGTAATGATCATAGATATATTAATAATATTATATTTTGGTTTACTCATATTATCTAGTATTATAGCCCAATGACTCTGAGCCTATGAAGTGGTGATAGAAATTACAAGAGGATTTGTATAACTAATGGAAAGTTTTGATTAGGAAAAAAAATATACAGTGTTTCACGCCTCCTTCCAATCCCAACCCCTATCCACACCCACATTGTTGCACAAGATTGGTGGTAGAAGAAATATATTTGTATAAGCATTCAAAAAAAATGTTTTTACCATCATTGTCAATAATACCACATGTTAAATAGCCTAAATCATGTTTTTATCATCCAAAACCAAGTTTGGAACAATAAAGGTGTTCTAGATGAACTCTAATTAGTTTTTGGTGCAATATAAAGCCCACACCACCTTGTGTTGTTCAAAACCACCTTCTATTGTTTAAAACTACCTTATGATGTTATAAATTTGACTTCATTATTCTCAAATTAACCTTCAATAAGGTTAGATCAACATAAATATGTGATTCCAATTTAAAATCAGGATGCAAGATTTAATAAAGGTTTCAAACCATCTATGTTGTGCCAAACTACCTCACATAAGTTGTTTTGCTACAAATTTTAGTCAAAATTTTTTTTTTACAAACTAGTGGATAGGTATGGTTTCACTATTTTATAACCTTAAATAAAATTTTTGACTTTATTATACTTGATATGATGCATATGGGAGTTGGTAATGTTATTTTTGCTAAAACCTAGACAAGTGAGAGGTTTAGATTTTGAATCACAAGTTTTAATTTAAAGTTTATTTTGTCCTTTTGTAAAAAGTAAAAATAAGAAAAAGACAAAAAGGGGGTATTATTTTCAATAAAGGTTTAAAATTTTATTTGTAAAAGCAAAAGGGGGGGATATTCTCTTTTCCTTATTAAACCTAATTTTATTTTCCAAATATTGTACAATTGTAAATTTGTTCAAATTTTGAATATTGTATTACACAAACATGATTTTTTAAAAACTTAATCAAATCATTCAGTGTAATTAATGCTTATGGATCACATTTGTAGGTATTGTCATCGTTCTTTGAGCTAAAACATACATAGTTTAATATAGCTACAATAATTATGTCTAGGCATCGATCCTATAAATCATTGGGGAGAAACAAGGTCACTTATACTCATTTTCCATCCCTCCATTATGCATTCCCCTCAATATAAAGGTGTATTTCCTAACAGGTGGAAATTCTAAGAATATAGGTAATTTATTCCCATGTATGCATAATTAATCTAAGTAGGTGATAATGATTATATAAACCCCTTTTAGTATTGTCTGGGTACCACATATTATTCTCTTTCATGAACTTTAATGCCGCTTTCACGTACTATTGAGTACATATAAAGAGAGATCTTATTACACATATGGATGGGTATATAGGAAGAGTTTGTATATATAAATCTTTAGTATATCATTCTAATGGTATATAGAAAGGGAAACATGTATACCTAGAGTGATAAGGAACCTTTCCATCACCTGTAGTCTTGACAATGGCTACATAATCTCCAAAAAAAATGTCATATTCATAACTACTCAAAGTCAAAAATTACTTTGCCTAGATGATAAAAAATAAAACACAACTATAATATTATGAAATGTTGCCTATTTTTAGTGGTGCATACACCATACATGCCACTAACATTGATTAAAAATGTAATTATGACAAATCCAACTAGAAAGCTAAATAGATCATAATGTTCAGGTATCAAATGAGGTTCAACTACATATCCATGAATACAAAACAACTAAGTGATATTTAGATAAGTTATAAACTATGTATGAGGCCAAAAATGAAATCACAATTCTACACCTACACATTCAGCTTCATTCTCTAAAATCAAAATTTGGGGAAAAGTATAAGCCTTTCTAATGTGTTATAACCTTAAGAGCATCATTGCAAGCATTGGGTAATCAAGTGATAGATACCTCTATTTTAATAATCATTTTGTGAGCACTACCACCCTCATATAGAATATTTGTGATTGCCTTAAATGTCACATAATAAAAACCAAGTTTTGAAAAATTAATCAATAGGTTGCAACAAGAAAAGTCTATGAATGTTGAATAAGAAGATGATAAACATGTTCTTGTTTCTCATCAATAGAAAGGTAATAAACCCATCAATTCTTCTAATGAATCACCAAAATAGAGTTAAATACAGACTCAACCATGGAGTAAATCTCAAAAATAGTGTCTCATTTATGTTCATAAGGGACATGAGCTAAAATATTTATGGTATAATACATTTTATTAGGGACATGGGCCAAAATATCACCACCCAAAAATCATCTCCAACAAATCAAAATAAATCAAAAGGACAAAAAAAAGAACTTGATAGAAGAAATCCAAACAACAAGCTAGCACTCCTTAATAGGAAGATAATTCTGGAGATGGAGACTTCATATACTCTGCTAACTTCCATGAAGAATGAAATTCACAAAGTAATATTTTGTATGTTGATTCGGATACAACCCAACACATGACTAGATTCAAATATTGGTTCTTCACTTTGAATGACACACCCAAAAAAAATCATGTTTTCTTGGGTGATGATACCTCATATAGTGTCCAAGGGATTGGTAACATTAATGTGACTCTCAATACACAAAATTGTAGAATCACAGATGCATCATATGTACCTAGTTTAACCAAGAATCTATTATAAATCAATTAACTATTAAACCATAACTTGAAGATGGTTTTGATAGTAAAGGTGGAATAAAAATGTGTTTGATTTGAGATAAATACAAAAAATCCAAAATTGTTGCACAAGTATGCAATGGGAGACAAATATTTCACATTGACTTTGTTTAGAAAAATAATCAAACATTTGTTGCAAAGGACACATACTCAACACAATTATGGCATAAAATATTTGGTCACATAATTTTTGGAAATATAGACACACTCCATCATTTTGATATGGTAATAGGGCTTCCACCTCTCAAAAAGGGTATAGATAAATGTTAAAACTGCTTAGCTAGAAAAAACATAGAGCTCCATTTCATAAAATTACATATTGGGACCATGCAAAACTTGATTTGGTTCATACTAATCTATGCATACCCATGACACCTAGACATGATGGGTTTAAATATTTCATGTTATTTTTTATAATTTATCAAGTAAATGTGGGTTTATTATCTCAAAACCAAGCATTGGGCCTTTGAAACCTTCAAAAACTTCAAAGTTATTAAAATAAATACTAATCAAAAAATTAAAACCCTCCACTCAGATCAAGGGGAGGGAATACACCAGCAATAATTTAAAATCATTTTTGTAATAAAACTACATTTGATGTAAAATAGATACTCCACACACCACAATAAAATGGTTTTGTTGGATGGATAAATTGTAATATAGTGGAAATGGTGCAATGTATGCTAAATGATTTAGGATTGGAAAAGGCATATTGGCATGGGCATTCAAAACCATAATATATCTTCTCAATAGAGTTATAAATATAGATCTTAATGAGGTGACACCACATAAATCATGGTTAGGGTGAAATCCATGTATTTCACATCTTTGAGTTTTTAGATGCAAAGCAAGTATGCATGTTCTTAAAAATCAAAGAACTAAACTTGATATGAAATCATAAAAGTATGTCTTCTTAGGGTACAATTAAGAATTAATATATTATATACTAATGTATCCAAATACTAATCTACATTAGTAGGGATGTTGAGTTTTTTGAGAAGATAAAAGTAGAGGCTCCTTCCACAAACTCACCTAGTGAAAAAATTATTCCCATAGAGAAATAATAGTAGGGTTATCCCTTAGATGAAGATAGTAATAATGATGGTAATAATGATGAAGATCCACCACACATAGGAACCACTTAATGTATGCCTAAATGGTATATAAGTACACTATGAGATATTAAATTGGATGGTTTTCCAAACATATTTACCACTAGAATAAGGACTTGTAGTATGGATCAAGGAGAGATTAGTTTGGCCCTAATAAGTAAACTTGTTGAATATTTTAATTGCTTTACAATGTAGGAATACCTATATTCAAAACCTTGAAAATATGCCATCGATGCAGAATGTACGTCACTGATGAAGAATAAAACACTGAAAATTATAGACCGTCCACCATGGAAGAAGCCAATTAGATGTAAATGAATCCTAACATTGAATTAAAAATCATATGGAAGTCTCAGCAAGCCTAAAGAAAGGTTGGTTTTAAAGGGGTGTGCTTAGAATGAAGGCATTAACTATGAGGATACATTATCTCCTACAACTAAGATCAAAACTATCAAGATGATTTTTAATCTAGCTACATAGTTTAGTTGAAAATCCCATATAATGGATGTAAAAAGTTCATTTCTTAATGGATATTTATAGGAAGAAATCTACATGACTCAACCAGAAGGTTTTGTCATACCAGGAAAAGAATTAAAAAAAATAGACTTCTAAAATCATTATATGGTCTTAAACAAGTTCACCGATCAAGGTATATCAAAATTGATAAACATATCTTATAACATGGATTAAAAAATATTCCATATGATCTAAATATCTACCTCAAATAGCAAGGAAGGAAATGGTAATCATTTTTTTATATGATGATGATCTAGACATCACTCAGAGTTCATTAAATATGATTGGGTCAATAAATAAAGATATAAATCTATCATTTGACGTGATAGATCTTAGGATTCTACATTAATATCTTGGTTTGGAAGTTTGGTAGAGATAAAATCACATCTTTTTGTCTCAGCTAAAATATTCCAAGATAATGCTTGATAAGATTTTCATGATGAATTACATGCCAATTTCCACACCTATTGAGATAAGACCATAATTATCTGAGATAGATCCATCACCATAAGTAAATGCAACTCTATATTGGCAGTTGATTGGGAGTCTCATTTACTTAACATATACCAGGATATACATTAGCTATTCTATTATTTATCTCTCATAGTTCATGCAAGAGCCCAAATTTTGACACTAGAAATTAGCAAAGTAGATATTGAGATACATTAGAGGAACCATGGATTTTGGCCTATAATATAAGAAGAATTATAACATCTTCTTGACAAGATATTCAAATTCAAATCATGTTGGGAACATTGATGATAGGAAATCCACTTTAGGATTTGTATTATTTTTGGTATCTAGCCTAATATCATGGGGGATAAAGAAACAAACTAGTGTTTCAAAGTCCTCTTCAAAATCATAATATCATGTAATAGTAGGAGTTGTTTGTAAAGTGATTTGGCTTAAATGTATACATGAAGGATTTGAAATACCATTTAATCATCCAATAATTTTTCATGTATATAATGGAGTAGTGAATCTTGTTCACAATATTATATTTCATGAACGTACCAAACACATGAAGGTGAAAGTACATTTTATTCATGAACATGTTCAAAAAAACATCTATCTGAAATATTACCTGACAGATAAATAATGTGCATATGTTTTCACTAAGTCACTTGCACATGACAAATTTGAGGCATTCAAAGAATTTATCTCCTATTCACTTGAAGCTATGTTGAATGGGGGGAAGTTACGACTAGCCTAAAAACTTAATTCACCATGTGTGGATTAATAATAAACTTGTAATTTTTTGTTTTACTATCTTAGTCATTGGTATCCCACCATTTATGGGTTGTTATTCAGATGTTTTCTATAAGGTAGAATAAGGATAATATGATTTATTTTCATATTTTATTTTTATCCTATAATCTCTATCCTCTATTTTCATATGGGATAAGGCAGTGAAATTCTTATAATAATTTTTTCCATGAGCAGGCTTTGATTTGTATTTATACCACACATTATATATGGAAACTAGAGCGACTTCTTTCAAAGAATGCAAGTTAAGCCTAGAAATCATTAAAATGCTCTAATTCATCAATGTACATCACATAAATCTTATAACTATGTCAATATATCCATAACTAGGGAAATTCACTATACGCAATCATCACCTTCCTCTAATTCATCTCCAATCAAGTTTTAACCTAGAAAATTGACCTTTTCGACCATATGTGAGGGACAACTTGTCAAATTTTTGAAATGGTAATTAACTTTAGTAGGATTACTTAATTTATTAAACCCAATTATATTCATAGGTGAAAAACCCGTGGCTAATTAATTATTGAATTTCTATTTTTATAAATTCATAAATCTAGATTTATGATATCACATAAATATCTAAAATGATGTCACCATCATAACATCATCTTTTGTGAGTTGTCAAGCACTCACAAAATATCAAAAAAATATATGTATTTGTGAACCATGTTTATTAGTTGAAAATATTAATGGCTTGTCCCCTCCCAAACCTAATCATAGTTAAACTAAACCTAACCACACTTGGGTTAGGGTTAGTTTGGAAGGCTATAAATACAAGGCTTCACCCATTGTTCAATAATATTTTTTATTTAATGTTATTATGTAGGAATTCCTTCAAATCTTCTTCTATGTATGGTTATTATGCTAAAATATATTTGATAAGCTCCTTTGGTATAGTTTTATCGTGCCCATTTATTAAGACAAGCCACGCCAAAGCCAAATCCAAGCCCAAGATTACCAAGGTGATGATGAAGTAAGGAACACCATTTCCAAATAATCTTTGATCACATAATCAAACACATCAATTCATGGCCAACATATAACTCTTGCTCTCAAGGAAGGCAAATATTGTTTGTATTATCTTCTTTTGATAGTCACTTGTATATTTCTCTAGCTCCTCAAGTGTTTAGGCTACATGTGTATGTTTATTAGTGTGTTTTTGTTTGATTTTAATCATATTAATATGATATTAGTCTCCCCTCTTGGATTCATATTGATCACATAATGGCACACTTAGTGGGACCCGCACTCCATAGATATCTACTAGCTACATGTTAGGATGTTTTATTAACTATTTTCATGTCAAAATTTTGAATAAATTTCCAAAAAAGTGAATGAGTTTGAAATCAAAAATGAGCCATAAGGATTGGTGAGGAATATAAAGAATCATCATCAATCGATAAAATCAACCACGATCAATAGAATCACTAATGATCTCTATGTCAAAAAAAATAGTCAAACCAAAATCTAGAAACATAGTAAAAATCAAGTTTTACTTGTTTTTATTGGTACTTAACAGTCTATTTATTGTCTATATAACATTTTTATTACAGGGTAGTGAGAAGTTTTGAGTTTAAAACATTATTTTTCAAGCGTTTTCTATCAAAACATGTTTATTTTTGGTGTGGTTGTAGAATCAAACATGATCATCAAAATCAAGTATGATCACTATAATCATGCATAATCATAAATATAATCGATCATGATCACCATAATCATGCATGATCACAAATAAAATCGACCAGGATTGCCAAAATCAACCACGATAAGTAAAATCATCAACGATTCTTTGTGTTTTTATTTTTTAGAAAACTTGAAAGTTAAAACTTATGTTTTTGGTTGGGATAACTTGTAGAAATATAATATTGGATCAAACACAAATCAATCCCGTAACTTGTTTGTAGGAAATTAAATCTAAGGAAGAAGAATTTTAAATGTTTTTAAACCAAAGTTTCATTTTACACAATCCATGTTTTAAAAAGGTTAAAAATACATTCACATTTTCTTAAGGTGTTTTAAAATTCACTTAAACAATGTATTTTTAGCATTTTACAAGATTTTACAAGTGTAAACATGGCCAAGGGGCCAAAATTTCATAAACATTTCAATTTTTTGAATAAAATGAATCTACATTTTTATTTAGAGCTCCTAAGAGATTTTTGATATTTGTTTGTTCTTTTTAAACACTTAGATTAAATTCTCTTTTTTTTGAAAAATATAAACTCTAGTGTGTATGATCTCCCCCGCATCCCATGTAGGGAATTTGGGTGACCAAAAACACTTAGTTTATTTCCTTTGTTTAAAAAGTGTGTCAAAAAGAAAGTCGTGTATTCTCTCCTCAAGCTCTGAAAGACTTGGGTGATTCAAAAATGACCTCTAAAGTCTTTCCCTTTTAATTTATTTCTTTTTATACACTTATCCTATGGGAAGGAGTCCATCACCTCCCCATGAATTATTTAGGGTTGCGTTGACCTAGGTTTTTATCTCCCAGCATCATACCAACCCTATTTCATAGTGGAGTATACAAATTAGGGCACATGATACTAGGATTACCAAGGGGTTAAGTGGCTAGCCTCTCTAATCCTAATGAAAACATGGATCAAGTTTGGATAAACATTATACTTCACTAATAATTACATAGATGGAGTCTCTATGCAAATGAATAGACCCTTGTATAGCAAGTTAGTCGGTATGAACCCAATTGATGTGATTGCACCTCTTGTGTTAGCCACACTTGGGACCATCTAGAATACGTGAAACTTATATATTTTTCAATAAAGACCCACTTACCATAAAATTTCATGCCAAATGTCAAGTGCTCCTTACTCTAAGTTTGTGCCACATATCAATGCTTAAGAGATAGAGGGGGTGTAAACACACTACCTATACGGATAAACATTAGACTCCACTAAGAATGACATAGATGGAGTCCCTATGCAAAAGAATAGACCCTTGCATAGTAAGTTAGTCGGTATGAACCCAATTGATGTGATTTCACCTCTTGTGTTAGCCACACTTGGGACCATCTAGAATATGTGAAACTTATATATTTTTCAATAAAGACCCACTTACCATAAAATTTCATGCCAAATGTCGAGTGCTCCTCACTCTAAGTTTATGCCACATATCAATGCTTAAGAGATAGAGGGGGGTGTAAACACACTACCTATACCTATACTTTATTTTTTGAACTAACACTTAATTCCTCATAAGTATTGGTATATCAGTAAAAAATTTGGCTGAAGCTATGCACACCCATGTCAGTTATAGGGAATAGGATGATACATGTGTGTTATATATATTTTTAATTTATATTGTGTATTTTTAGACTAAAACTATTTTTATTTCTGTATCAAAAAAATTCCAAAACCAATCACATGTTTGTATACCACTTTAGCCTAAGAGGTGTTATTTTGTTTGTTTGATACTACAATTTTGCCTTAGAAATTTTAAGGACATTTGTGTGTGTGTGTGTGTGACTTGTTTGAATGAGGAATCATTACGCTACTTGTTTTATCCCAAGATTTTGCATTGGAGTTTTGAAATAAAGACCATTGTCATACCTTTTGATCAATATAACATCATTGCACTACTCATATTGTTTTAAAACCTTGCTTTGTGTCAAACTGAGTTCAAAACCATGTATTCCTTTGGTCTAAAATTAATGTCATTATGCCATAAATTTGGGTCTAGAATGTTATCTATTTGAGAACCCAAGTCTTCTAAACCAAGTTCAAAATTTATCTTGTGAAGTTTAGTTTTAAATGTTGAGTGGTTGATACCCATGCCTTGCTTAATTTTAGCTTAGGTGTTTACCTCTCACTTTTGAATTGTGAAACTTGGACTAATTCCTTTCTTGATTTGAATATCCTTTTTCCTATATTTAAGAAGTGGTCTATTTTATGTGTGCCTCACATATATTTTGTTGCTTTGAACTAAGTTTGAAACTCTCTTTTCAACTACAACCTTAAGCATGATTAGTTTAAATTTGAATCTTAATTATCACTTGGGCTTGAATGTTTTAATCATCAATCTTATTTTTTATTACTTTAAATTTAATTTCCCAATTAATTTTAGGCATGCACCTAAGGTCCAATGTTTTATACCAAGGTCAAGTATATTTTTGAATCCATGTGCCTAAATTGAGTCAAAGTGTTTTGAACTATTTGCCTTAGAGATTAGATTAAATTGTAAGTTTTTACCACTTTTTAGTTTGTTTCAAAGTCTAGATTTGTGCCTTGTTTTCAAAGACCTAGAATTTGCCTTTCAAATTTTTAGACCTAGTTTGTTTCAAAGTCTAGCTTTGTGCCTTATTTCCAAAGACCTAACATTTGAATTTTATTTTTTAGATTTAGTTCATGCCTTTTGATTCTAGCTTTGTGCCTTATTCCTAAAGACCTAAAAACTTTTCCATTTTTAGATAGATTCAATTTTTTTCGAAACATTTTTCCAAAACAAGGATTTAAATTTGCCTTTCATATGACCATTTGTGTGTAAGACATTAGACCTTGAAGATATTTGATACTAAGCTTACCATTCATGATTTGTTAGAATAGATTCTTTCTAGGCCAAGTTCAAACCATTTTAATTAATAGGCCAAGTAATTATTCCAAGTCCCATTGTATTTCAAACCAAGACCTATTCTTAGACCAACATCACTTTCAAACCTAAACCTAGAACCAAGACCATTTTCATAAACCAAGATTGCCCTCTTTGGGCTAATTGAAAAACCCAACCATGTCGATTATCATATGCTAATACCACCTATATTTGGGCCAATTAAAGTACCAAGTTCACCTTTTTAATGATAATAGTACTTGATCCACTACCTATGCCACTAACCCTTTTTGGCTTGCATTAGCAACCAAGCTTTACAACACCCATTCTAGGCCCTTCTCTTTTATCCTACGTTAGTAACCAAGCTTCTAATTTTCTATTCATTACCATTCAAGGCCCTTCTCATTTGGCCTACATCAGCAACCAAACTTTGAATCACCCAAGGATTACCATTTCTAGTCCTCATCCTTTGGCCTACATTAGAAACCAAGCTTCATAGCACCCATGTATTACTATTCTAGACCCTTACAAATCTCATATCCATTTATCCCAACAAAGTTGTGTGATTGTGAGTAAACAGATCATAGTTACCATCTTAGACCCATAATCAATCTTTATTGAGCTTATCATAAATAAGCGTATTTTCAAAGAGCTCATTATCGAACCATAGGTAATTCTTCATCCATTACCAAACTTACCCAACTTTAGAAAATCTAAGCTAGCCTTCAAACCATAATAGATCCAATCATTACCTCTATAAGAGACATTATTAAAAGACCAAGATGTGTCCAGATCTAATATTTTGTAACCAAGTGTAAACCAAGGCCAAGATAGCCAACCAATATGTGATATTTTTGTTAAAACACCTATTTGTGATGAGTTAACCTATGTTGAATCACCCTTTGATCTTATTTTTAAGGAACATCACTTTGATAAGCCAATCTTTGTGAAGTTTCTTGTTGACATTTTCCCTTTGGTTGAGGAGTCTCACTTTGACAAGCTAGTATTTGTTTATTCACCCCCTAATGATTATAATTATCTTTGGGCAAATCATTATTTTGACCATTTCCCTATTTCTAAGGATCCTCACTTTGACGAGTCAGTCTCTATGGAGTTGTGTGTTGATCATTTCCTTTTTGTTGAGAAGAAAAATAGTCTCTATGGAGCCCTTAATTGAGCCTATTTCTGAATATCCCATTATTCAACCCCAGGGAATTACTCATCCAATACCAAACATTCAACACAAAATATTTATTGTAACATAAGATGAAAAATTAACATTACAGTCACGTTCTATTTTTGAACCGATATCAAATTTAGCATCAAAAGCATAATCAACATTTGTCTCAACACTAGATTTAGAGTCCTTTGAGCCTAACTCAAATTTGGAATTAGAATACAGTCATGGCTATTATAACATTGGTTACATATGCCTTGAAGATCAACTTGAATACATTTGTGATCCTTCCATGGTTTTTTAGGATGATTACTTCAACATCAAACTAGTTTAACTAGTATATTATACAAGGATTGTGTTGCCTCTTCTCATTCCATTGCTATTCCATTTTACATTAGCACCTACCAATATATCCATTATATTGACATTATACCTCCCATAAGTGTCAATTGGGAGTAATAGAATCACACCTTGTTGAATTGCATCCATGGTGACATATTAGTTTAAGAATATCCGGGGAAACAAGACCACATTCATATAGAACAAGAATAATCTCCTAGTGAAACCTTTTAAAAGGTGCTAGGGGGAAATCAAAGTCCAAACTCATAATCTTCTAGTGAAACCTTTTTTGAGGCACTAAACAATAATCAAAGTTAAAATTCAATGTTACTTAGTTAAACCTTCTTGGAGGTACTATGGGACAATCAAGATAAATTTATTGGTGAAAGCCTCTTTGAGGCACAAATAGCTAAGCACAATAGTTCTTCAATGATTTATGAAGACATTATTAAAGGTAACATTAGTAAAACTTAAATCTAAAACATAATCAGATGGAAGCTACTCTTAGGCCTAAACAATAGAAAAATCTAGTGGTTTTGTCCAAAACATATTCAAAATTCTTTGGCCCTACCACAACCAAAATTATGTTGAAAGCAAAATCAACAACATTGTGTGTGCCTAAAAATATCGATCTTCATTTATTACCCAACCATTATACATTCCATTATGATTTATTTATTAATTTAAGACCTATATTACATTGCCAAATCATACCTTTTATCCACTATTTATTCATATTTACCATCCCTGGCTGTATATTCCTTTACATAGGCTACAAAGACATCTTGTCTCAAAGTTTGGAGGAAATAGAATCAACAACCAATGAAGATCACAATAACATTATTGGAGTCCAAATCAGTAGCATAAGGGGTATGGGATATAAATTTACATAATTGGCATTTCTAGTTGTATCATATGTTGATTAGGATGAACATCTCTATATTAGTACGAACAACATAATCATTACTAGCCATTTACCTTACCTTTCCATGTGCCTTGCCTTACCATCATTTTTTACCTTGCCATACCTTTGAACTACAGTGAATTGAGGTCCATTTGAGCTATGTAGGTAGTGATTAATTCATTATGAGGTCATTTTGGTCACCCCTTTTCCAATGCTCTTGCCATTTTGTAAGCAATTTTAGTAAACACTTTCACCATTTTGTGATTCTCTATTATGTGCATTGTGCATTTGAAATAGATGCATTACAGTCACCCCTTGTCCAACTCTCTTGCCATTTTACAAGAAAACTAAAATGATGCTCTCTCCATTTTTCAAGCAATGTCTTGTCAATATATAATGAATTAATAAACCCTAAATTTTCCAAAAACATTTAGAAACATTTCAAAATCCTAAAAATTGGAAAATCAGCTTACAATATCCTAGAGAGATAAAAAGCCCCCAAAAAACATTTATCTTGTCTAAACCTTGTTAGCTAATCTTTGATCCATCCAACTAGGGAAAATCCATTGTTTGTTCCAATCCATTTTGTTGCCATTGAAGGTGTAACCTTCCCTTTGCATATATCCTTGCTTAGGAGTACCATCCCATTCACACTTTTAGGCCAAGCTCATAACTTTGACCCTATTAGGTGAACACCAAAGCATGCAGCTTATACCAAGATATCTCATCCTTGCATGCCACTTCATTGCATATATTCTTGATTGGGGGCACCATATATTTTTCATTCCATTGAGCCTTCACACGTAGGTATTGACTTGTTTAATGACATGATACTTTCTATTACTTTTATTTTTAAGCTTTGTGTGTTTGTTTTCTTAGTTGTTTGTTTTTTTTGTTTGACTATTTATTTGATTTCATTGTTGTGACTTAACTCAGTATATATGAATTCATTGGGTGATTCCTTGCACATTGTTATTTAGTCCATGCATATTTATATGTTAACATTTCCATCATGGTTTTTATCATCAGTGTGTTATTTTCAATTTTTTATTAGATCGGGAGTAAGTCTTTATACACATTATGGCTAGGTCATCATGGTATTTTATATCATGATGCATACCATCACATGATACAAAAAAATTAGTTCATTGGAGATTATAATAAATGGTTTCATAGAATTTTTTCTTGTTTACTTTGGCAAATCCTCCCACCCTTCTTGATCAAATCAACCCATTGACCATTCTAATTATATTAATGATAATAAAGATGAGCATCTCCACATTGGTAGGTATAACCAAATCATTCATGTTGATCAATTATTATTATTTTATTCTCTTCTTCATTCCATTTTCTTCTAATTTTGAGTGAACTATATTGTCCTGAGATTTATTTGGACTATGTAAGCAACACTTTGATACATAATGTATCTCAAGTCAGCCTAGCTACCATTATTCTTCCAATCATTTCTTTCATCACTTTGTGCATCCTTATGTGCCTAGTTGTTTTTTGCTTCTTTAATCATTAAATGATCACATCTATGTTTGTACCCACTCATCTTTAATCTATCTTATAGTTTATATCCTTGAGTTATTCTTGCTAATCCACCCTAATGGGGCACAACCAATTTATCATGATCAAATCTTCTGTACTGGGGAAAAATCATTATTCAATTCAGGTCATCAAAATGATTATAACCACCTTTGGGAAAATCATTATTTCAACCCATCTGCCCTACTGGGGTGTATGCCTATGCCACTAATTATAACTTCCTTTGGGAAAATTAGTGTCTCAACCTCTATTACTAATGATAAATTCCTTTGGGAAAATCAATACTTTTAATCAATGCGTGCAAGCATTATTTTGAATGGATTAATCTCACCCACAGGCTAATTTCATTTCTTCTTCTTGATTCTTTTTGAGGTATTATCTATCAATCGTATGTGTCGGCCACTCCCTCAAGGGAACCATAGGATTCATAAATTTTGTTTGGAGTATCATTTATAAATCATTATATTCTTTTTATAATTAATTTATTTTTCATTATTTGAAAAGATGTTACTATGCATGTGTATTACAACACCTTCTCAAATAGGGGAAAATTGTAGACACTCCTTTTTATCCACTACCATTTCTAAACAAACACTAAATTGACTTCTTACAAATAATGTAAGTTAATCCTAGAGATCATTAGAATGCTCTGATTCATCAACACACATCAATGTATCCCTAGCTAGGGAAATACACTGTATGCAATCTTCACCTTCCTCTAATTCATCTCTACTCAAGTTATGACCTAGCAAATTGACCTTTTAGACCATATACAAGGGACAACTTATCAAAATTTAGAAATGGCAATTAACTTGATTAGGATTTCTTAATTAGTTAAACCCAATTAAATTCAAAGGTGAAAAACAAATGACTAATTAATTGTTGAATTTTTATTTTTATAAATTCATAAATCCATATTGATGACATCATCATGATATAACACAAATATTTGAAATGATGTCACCATCATGACATCATCTTTTATGAGTTATCAATAACTCACAAAATATCAAACAAATATCTAGATTTGTGATCCATGTTTATTAATTGAAATTATTAATGGCTTGTTCCCTCCCAAACCTAACCATCATTAAACTAAACCTAACCACACTTGCATTAGGGTTAGTTTGGAAGGTTATAAATACAAGGCTTCACTAATTATTCAATAAGATTTTATATTTAATTTTATTATGCAGGAATTCCTTCAAAGCTTCTTTTGTATAAGGTTATTCTGCTAAAATATCTTCAAGAAGCTCCTTTGGTATAATGTTATCATGCCCATTTGTTAAGCCAAATCCAAGCCCAACATTACCAAGGTGACAAAGAGAGATGATGCAAGGAGTACCATTGCTAAATAATATTTGATCACATAAATGAGCACATCAATTCATGTCCAACATATGACTCTTGCTCTCAAGGAAGGTAAATATTGTTTGTCTTATCTTATTTTGATAGTTACTCGTATAGTTCTCTAGATCCTTGAGTGTCTAGGCTAGAGGTGTAAGTTTTATTAGTGTGTTTTTGTTTGATTTTAATTATACTAACACAATACTAATATCCACTCGTGGATTCATATTATTCATAGGATTAAGTGTATTGGACCACTTGTCCAAGTTAGACATACACGGGTTACATCTAAAAATCCAATAGGAACACCTATGGAGCCTAGACATATATTTGTGTATCACATCAGTACATAATAGTATATTCCATCTACAATTACTTTAACATATTTTAAAACTAATTAAAAATATCATATTCCATCTATATTTTATTCAACACTTTGGGACACTAGCATGCTAGAGTATATAACATCTGTAGTTTTTTTAGCACTTCATGACACTAGCATGCCAAAATATATGCCATATATAGTTGTTTCACCACCTCCTATCAGTATACAACCATTTATGTAGAGCTTATCTACATCACCATATATATTTTACATACATGTTTAATTAATTATAGTTTTCTTATGTATGCAAAATAATATTAATTTTATCTCTTAGTATATGTTTACTTAATCGACTACTATTTGACTTCTTTCATTTGTTGCTTGTATAGATGATCACTGATATCTTAGGTCCCTAGATATTTTAGATTCTATTGTTTGAAATTATCACTATAATATCCTATACTTAGGTTTGGAAAGTAAATTTTCAAGTTTTTATATTGTTTAAATATTTCATATACACCATAGTTTTAGCATGTTTATTTGTTTGGCCTTCCCCTCCTCTTCTGATAAATAAAGACATAGGAAGAGATAGGGAGAGAAAGAAAGATAGTGTTCCATAATATATCTATATCCCTTCAACTCTCTTCTCTCCTATCACTCTCTCACTCCCTCTTGTTAGTAATATTTTTTTCTCTTTCTATCCCTCTCTCGCTCTCTCTTTATATATAAAAGGAATAATTTAGATTTATCTTAAAATAGGTTTATTTTAATTTCATTCATTATTTACATCTTTCATTTTTTGGTTTAATATATGATGATATATGTTATGGGTAACCCACATGGATCACAACCACCTATGACTGACATTTTATTTTCATCCAAAAATCTAGTATCTCCCTGACAAAACCTGATTCAAAGACAAATACTGGTGGGAACATAAATTAAAATTATTTATTTAAATTCAAGTAATGATACTCTAAATCATATTTATATTTTTATTAACATATATATTTAACCCTATATTTATTCTCCATGGGATTCCCTATCTCAAATATATTTGAGATCATGTAGCCCTAGACAACCCTTTAGGCAACATGCGATGAGTCCAGAATCACCTTATTGAAAAATGTTATTCTTGGAAACTCTATAATTTTCCATATATCATTATAACGCATTAAATTTTATATTTTTTATGTTGTGTATGTGCCAATTTTTTATGATTTTGTGTCAGAGACATTTGGTCCTTCACATGTTGAGGGGAAAGTTTATCCCTATCATGGAGATGAGGCATAATGTATTTAGAGGAAATGATAAGTAAGAGAGTTATTTGTTAAGTTAAGGGTAGTTATAGGCAAAAATATATTTTCTATACCAATGTGGCCCACTTTGTGATTTCATGTATCCCTCATCATGAGTGGTAGATAATCCTTTGTGGGTGATCATATGATTCACTTGCACAACTCTAGGAGAAGACAATTTGTCTCTACCCCTCACAATTATCCTACAAAGCTCGTTTAAAGTTCATTCTATTTCTACACTTTGGGATGAGAATATAATATTTATGGATGCATCTAAATACATGTAAATATTAACCATATGAGGTGATGGAGGCCATTCCAACATTAATACACCCATCTAGACGTGCCTATATATATGGTTCATCAATTAGGCTAGCGAGTCAAAATATACTACTGACCAACTTTTTGTACTTAAAGTAAGATTTATATGTGAGATAAAATATGATTCCATGTATCCATAATCCGTACTAGAATATAATACTCTAATGGTTTCTAAAAGTGCTCACCCATATAACTTTAATACTTGGTAGTTTGTCTCTATCCCTCACGATTCTCCTCTAATGCACACTCAAAGTTCTTTATGTTTTTACACTTAGGGAGGAGAAGATTATCTTGGGGGATACACTAAAATGTATTAATTTTTTGACCTTGAGAGGATATTGAGAGTATACATAGGCTATTATATAATTTATACACCTATCCAAACATGTTTGTATAAATGATTCTTTGATTAGGATAGAAAATCAAAAGATACACATCCTACTAACCAAATTTTGGTTCCTAAAGTGAGATTTGGATATGAGAGAAAACATGACACTATGTATATCTAATTATGAGTGGTAAATAATGATATGGGGGATGTTTAGAGGAATATATCATGAAATTTTAAGAGTTGATGTTTCATCTCTACCCCTCAGGGTTATCCTACAATGCTTTCCTAAAGTTTGTTCTATTTATACACAAAGACAAAAATATTATCTTGAATGATGCATCCAACCACATTAAAATATCATATCAAGGAGGTTAAAGAGCATGGATGGAGGTAATTACAATGTTTATATGCCATTAATATGTGTCTATTTACATGTTTTGTTGATTATAATATCAAGTCAAAATATACTTGACCTATTGACCAAATTTTGGTCCCTAAAGTAAGATTTGGTTACAAGAAATAATGTGACACCATGTATCTATTATCATGAGTGGAATATAATAATTATATCAGTGATGTAATTACTTTTACATGAAATATTAGGATTTGATGATTTTTATATACCCCCTACATTTCTCTTGTAATTTCCACTTGAAGTTCATTTCATTTTTACATTTAGGGATGGGAAGCTTTATTTGAGAGATGCATCTAATCACCTATAAATTTTGACATATGGGACCAATTTATCATGGATGGAAGACATTATAGAATTTATACACCCTTGTAAATGTGTTTAAATAAATAATTCATTTGTTGGTTTTAAGTCAAAAGATATACTACCCACTAACCAAATTTTGGTCCTTAAAGCTAGATTAACTATGAGATAAAATGGGACAATGTGTCTCTCTCATCATAAATGGAAAATAATAATATAGGGGGTTATTATAAGAATCAATTTTAAAATTATATGGGCTAAAATTTTATCTCTACCCCTCATGATTATCCTATAATACTCTCTCAAAGTTTTCTCTATTTCTACACTCAAGTATGAGAAGATTCTATTGATGGAAACATCCGATCACCTATAAATTTAGACCCAAGGGCTTTAAAAAGTGTAGATTAAGTCCATTATATAATTTATACACCCATATAATTATGTCCACATATATGGTTCATCGATTAGGATAGTGAGTCAAGAGATACGCTAACCACTAACCAACTTGTGGTCTCTAAAGAGATATTTAGTTATGAGAGAAAACATGATGTTGTGTCTCCCTCATTAAAAGTGAAAAATAATCCTCCATGGGGTGTTCATAAGGCTCACATGTGCAACTATAATATTTGATACTTCATATTTACCCCTCATAGCTCTTCGACAATACCTACATAAATTTTATTTATTTTCCCACTCAGGGAGGAGAAGCTTATATTCAGGGATGCATTCGATCACTTTCCATTATAGTGTTTATACACTTGTCTAGATGCGTATGTGTAGATGATTTATCACTTTGGCTAGAGATTCACTATATACACCCCCCACTAACCAAATTATGGTCTTTAATGAGAGATTTAATTATGTGATAAAATGTTCTATGCCTCTCTCATCATGAGTGGCACAAAATCATCTAGGGGTAATCATAAGACTAACATCTACAACTATAGGTGTTGACGGTTCATCTTTACCCACCAAAAATCTCCTCTAAAATTCACTCAAATTTTGTTTTATTTATACACTTAGGGATAAGAATATTATCTTGGGAGATGTATCTAGACACCTATAAATTTGAACCTAAGGGCACGATAGAGAAAAAATAGTTGCCATTATAACATTTATACATCCATATAGATGTGCCCATGTAGATAATTAATTGATTGGGATAGCGAGTCAAGAGATATGCTACCCATTGACCAAAATTTAGTCCCTAAAGTATTTTATTACAATATAAAATATGATGTCATATATCCCTAGTCATGAGTAGAAAATAATCCCCTAGGGGGTGCTCATAGGACTTGATTATGATATTGTATGATATTATGGTTTATCTCTACCACTCATGAATCTCCTAAAATACCCACTTGAAATTCACTCCATTTTCCCACTCAAGGATGAGAAGCTTCTCTTGAGTTATGCCTCTGACCACATGTAAATTTCAACTCAGGGGCTTGATAGATTGTGGAAGGAGACCATTATAGAGTTTATACATCCATTTAGATGCATTTGAAAATATGGTTCATTGATTGGGATAGAGATTCAAGATATATATGTTACCCACTAATTAAATTTTGGTCCCTAATTAGAGATTTAGCTACAAGATAAAATGTGTATCCATGTCACCCTCATCATCAGTGGAACAAAATCCTCTAAGGAGTGCTCACATTAATTTTACATACAACTATAGGAGCTAAAAATTTGTCTTTATCCCTCATGACTCTATTTAAATGCCCATTTAAAGTTTGTTCCATTTTCCCACTTAGGGATGAGAAGTTTCTCTTGAGGGATGCATCAAGTTGCATGAAAATTTCAACCCAAGGGATGAATAGAACATATATGGAGGCCATTATATTATTTATACACCCATTCAAATATGTTCATGTAGAGTATTTTTGATTGGGCTAGTGAATCAAGAGATACACTACCCACTAACCAATGTTTGGTCTCTCATGAGAGATTTGGCCAGGACAAAAATTGTGTCCCCATGTTTCATTCATCATGAGTGGCATAGAATCCTTTGAGAGGTGATCATAGGACTTATCCATAAAACTATAAGAGTTGATGATTTGTCTTTACCTCTTATGGATCTCCTAAAATACTCACCCAAGTCATTTAGAGATACAAGAAAGTTAGTTTGGCAGAGAGTTACAATTCTAAGAGAGCATGCTAACAATAATTTCAATTTAACTAATAGAGAGGGTAAAAGAGATCCAAAGGCATATAATATTGATGTACATAATGAAATTCTCACTTTATTTTCTATAATTCTGAGTTCAGTATTTTTCCTCACATTTTCCATGACAATGTGGCGATTATATTTTTGACATTCTTTAATGAAATCTAAGATAATGCTAAGAAACCATCACATAGATCAAAAATAATAACACACATGTGTATAAAAAATAACTTAAATGTTTCATTATAACATCAGTACATTGATTTCATGAAAGCTAAACATTTAAACTATTTATTCATTAAAACAACCATGCTTGAAAAAGTCTTCATTTATGAATAATTTCAAGAAAGATAACATTTATGTAACAAAAATTACAAAAAATAATAATAACATATAAGAAGTAAATATGTATACATAAATTATAACAATGTATGATTCACATAGATATGTCAAATAGTATGTGTGTGTATCCAAATTATGTCATAATAACATAAAAAATAGGTCATAATAGGATACATTATAGACCATAATATACATATACAAAACATGACATAGAAGCATATCACATTTAAATCTTGATTTATGGACCAAAATTTGGTCTATATTACATGTATATTTTGAGTCACTATCCTGCTCGATGAACCGTCTACATAGAAATGTCAAAATAGGTGTATAAACTTTAGAATAGCCTTTATATTCTCTTTATCACTTCCATTGGTTAAAATTTTTACAGGAATATATGCATCCCTCATGAGAATATTATCATCCCTAAGTGTACAAATGGAAATAAATTTGGATTAGTGTTTTAGGAGAACCATTAGGGGTAGAGGCAAGATAGGATCCCCTACAGTTGCATGAACAAGTCCCATGAGCATCTGCTAGACTATTCCATGTCACTAGAAATGAGGGATACATGACATCACATTTTATATCATAACTAAATTTTTCTTTAGGGATAAAATTTTGGTCAGTAGGACATGTATCATTTGACTTAATATCCCAATCAATAAAACATCTGTGTGGACATGCCAAAATGGGTGTATAAATGCTATAATGGCCCCCATCCACTCTCTTTCACCTCTTTGGGTTGATATTTACACACATATGGATGTATCTCTCAAGAAAATATTCCAGTCCCTAAGTGTAGAAACATAACAAACTTTAGGTGAGCATTGCAGGATAACCATGAGGGGTAGAGACAAAATATCACCTCCAATAGCTGGATGGGAAAGTCCTCTGAATATCCCCAAAGGATTATCTACCACTTTGGGATTAATAATAAAATTATTTAATAAACATGTATTAATTTTTATTTTTGTATTTATTTCAAGAAGATAATATTCTCTACTCGAGGAATTAACCACAATAAAGTGGAAGTTCATCTAGTACCATTAACTTACATTAAACTTGTAGTAAAAAATTTTAAATAAAAATAAACATATAACGAAAAAATAATAAAAAATTAAAATACACTAAATCAAATAAGTTAAATTTAGTAACCTATAATTCTAGACACATTGAATACTAACCTTACCAAATTAATCCAACATACCTTCAAGATCAACCACATTTTAAAGTGTTTCAAGATTTACTTCATACTCATATGCACAAACTTTCCACAAAATTTTGTTGTGAGGATTTCCTATAAATTTTAACATTTATGTATTTTTAGTAATATCCAAATTTTAATAATGAATCACCATCCTATTTATTTGAAATTCCTTATATAATAATTGATTTCATTTTAATGAAAGTATCCACAAACCCAAGTTCCTATAACCACCACAGATCCATTGGAATAAACTAGGTCTTCTCCATCTATGATAGTTGTGGTTAATTATTTTTGCCTCTACATAATGAGACACATAGTAGTATGTTCCCTCATCATTATCTTCAAGTGCAATTACTGCAAAAAAATTACACTTCATTTAAAGTATAATCAATTTTCAAGGACATGTATGAAAAAATTAATATATCACCAATGTTTAAGGCTACATTTAAATTATAAATAAATTGTACCTGGTTTCACAATATCTAATATGTGGTCAAAATCAATTGATCACGCCATTCCATGATTCCTTAGTGGTTGGAATAAATTACTAGTCTCCATAAGTGTTAAGCATATACAATACCATTCATCAACCCATTATTTTGACTCATTCATTTCGATTAAATTTTATTTATCCTAAATAAAATCATGCCATATCCCTAGTATAAATAGTCCATGAACTATAATTTAAAATTTTTATGGAGTGGAAAACACTCAATCTAGTTATTATACTTCAAAATTTCATACATTACCTTTTTTTCTTCCTTCATTAACCAAAATAATATTTGCACTTGAGAATATTTTTTTGTTCCATGAGAAAAAATTCATTACATCAAGTCAAAATACTTGCAACATTGATCAAATTAGCACCATCCTTGTGTTTTCCTTGTTATTATTTAAGGGATAATTTTACACATGAACTTTCACCATCATGTTCCCCTTTGATATGCCCAACATCAAAGAAACTCCAAAAATGTTAAACCCCATTCTTCTTATGCATCATGCTTAATTCATAAATCATTCAAAAATTATTAAACTAGCCCACACAATTCTCTAACCAAATGTAGTGTGTATTGAACATGATTTCTTGCATTCATATTTCTATAAAATATCTCAATATAACCTTGGGTAAAGTCTGTATAATGCGATCGGTCATCACATATACAAAGTAGTACTCCATAAAATATATATATTTTCATTTGTTTTATCAATTGCATGTCTTAACATAATATTCATGAAAATTACAACTTGAATTACATTATAGTATTGGTAGTGGGCCTCAATTTGTTGTTCTAGTGTGTAATTTTTAGAAAAGTCCACAACTAAAAGAATGATCCCAATTGGGAAGTTGTCCTTGTAGTAATTGAATTAATTATCTAACTATTTTTTTGGTGTGTATGTATTGCATATTTTTAGATAATATTGTTATTGAATTCAAACATGAAATCATATATAGATACCTAGGTCATAACCAACTCACATCTTAATAACTCTGTTCCATATTTCAATGCATACTTTATAGATTTGTACTTAAAATCAACTAGTTACTTCCCAAATTCATGTGAAATTTTTCATGGATATAGTTGTTCAAATGTGACAAACAACCTAAGGTCTTTGACATAAAATTCTTGGGATTAACTCTCTTGATGTTTTAGATGAAGAAGCCACCATACATTCCTACATAATCTCATCAATATGTAAAGTACAATGTATATGATGAAAAAAATAAAAATTCATATAAAATTAAACATGGATCCTACAACAACATTTAGTTCCTATTTGGTTGATTTTAATGTAGAAAGGCTTGTACATCTCAAATGGCCTTTGGCTAATTATCAATTTCCCATTAAATTTTTCAATAAACTTTTTTTAAAATTAAGTTTTGTCATGTCCAATAAATGTTTTACATGTGGATCACATTTTTTTAACCTTTTATTCTTTTAATGACGTATTTTACATTATATGATACTTTTATATTGTCATTCCAAAACAAAATCAATCAAATATATTGTTCCTTCAACTAATACCTTGTCTTTTTGTGGGAGTCTATCGCTAAATGCCCAACAACCTATGAGTAAAGGGTCATCGATTATTGTTCTTATTTTTATGTAATTTCTTAGATTTTTCTTATTTAATTTCAAGGATATACTTGTTTGAATAAGAAATTAATTTCTAGATGTTAACTTACTATAGATTTTTTTATTACTCGTCCTGCCATATTACTATCTTTTTTTTCTAGTTCTATTACCTATTACAATAAATGCATTAAATTTATTATTTACTATTGAATTATTTATTACCTATATATTTATTTTATTTAACCCTAGATTATGTATCACATGGCACATTTTTTTCATTTTCATCATTTGAAAAAATAGTTGACATCATTTTGAATGGGTTTTCTTCTCAAACGTATAGTTCCATACACATTGGGCTTGTCATTGAGATTTTATTTTTTACATGTTACCCTCCATAAATTATATTATTTTATCATATATTTCAATAAAATACCTTGGTTTTCATCACATTATACTTAGAGGTGTGGATCCAAGAGTTACATTTTCTATTAAATTGAATAGTGTTAACACTTCAACAATAGAAGGTATATTAGAGTTTTGGTTAAAATTAGACTCTACAGGCAAAGTGGATGCTTCTTCATTATGAGAGATATGAATTTGGGTCATTACATTATGTTTATAATCACCATGCTCAAAAACTTCATTATGGATGAATGTTTCATTAAATTGTGTTTCTCCCTATGTTTCCTCATTCAATACAAATTCATTAGTTACATATTATACATTTTTAATTTACTCATTCAGTAGGATTGACTAAGTTATCTTATCTCATTTGAATATGTATCTAAATTAAATTCTATAGAATTGGGCATTTTATTTAATTTAAAATATTACATGATGTGGAGGAAGTACCTTCACCTTATCCATAAGCTATTATGTATGATCTCATATCTTCTTGTATGTTTCTTTATTTTTCTATCTTGGATTAAATTTCCTCATTTTTTATCTCCTTAATTGTTCTTTTAAAGTGACTAATTGACCCCATGATTTATCTTTATGCAAATAATTCCAAATAGAATTAAAACTAAAAAATGTATAGTAAATAAGATAATGTAAATGGATAAATTGAATATTTGCAAAGTGTCGGTACTAAAACCCAATTCCAAGTTTGTAAAATAATAAATGAATGAGTGAAATTCATGATCAAACAAGTAAAATTTGTAGATTGAAAAAGGCACATACCCTTTTTTAAAACACACATTCCATGTTTGAATGTAGTTATGACTAGGTGTATATACCCTAAATTGGTCAAGTAAATACACATGTTATGTTTTTTCACAGTCCTTTCACAAGAGACTCTGACTGGAGAATTTTTTTTTTTTAATTCACATTTAGCCAGGTCCTTTTATCTGACTTATCTTGGTCTTACTACATTCCCTAGACATCTTTTTGCTTATTTCTGGTCATCCATAGCTTTCTAGACTTAACCCTTTCAGGCCCAGGCACCTCTTTTAGACCTAGACCCATCCCCCCAAGTCCCACACCCCTTAGACAACAACACCCAAATAGGACTACAATTCTAAAACCTAGGGTGTCCAATTTTTGGCATTGTTGTCCAAGCACAGTTTTGGCTCTAACAATCAGTTTTATCCATAGGGTGAGTCTTACCCCTTTTCTTTGCTTCATTATTAATTTTTCCCATGTCAATCAAATGTGAATAAATCTCTAAAATTTAAAATAATGAGTCTCCTATATAAAGGACTACACAAGGCATTTTATATCTAACACTTACTATTTTGGCACATTAGACATAATAAAATCAATCAATAGTATAGCTCAAATTTTTTGCATCACACATAAATTTGCATGCTTGATCAAGGAAGGTACTAGGTGAAATTCATTATTAAATCAATCATGTGCATTGATTATGCACATTCCCTAAGGGAGAACTACATCAGATCTGAGACCCTTAGCTTGAGGGTTAATGTAGGCAGCAGTCAAAATAATAAGGGTTCTTGCTTGTGTGATCATTCTTCCCCTAACCCAATTTTCCCCCCTTATACTTTTATTTTTTTTGTTGTTTCCATGTATTTATACTAATATAGGTACTAAAGATTAAAATAGACCTACAATGAGCTCTGGTGACTCCTAGGACCTGAAATTTAATATGCAAGGTCATACTGAGTAGATAAATAGAACCCAAAATGATTTTAGCCTCAAGGAAATAGCATCAGGAAAGGACTATAGCACCAAACACCAATGTGAATATTTTTGGTGCTCTTGTCCAATCAAAAAATAGAGATTGGATCTAGAATTCAGACACTGCTCCAGTCTACTCCTCCAATTCTAGATTCAGAATCATCAGTTTTAGCAAAAAACCAACTAAGTTAATCTTTCTTTGTCTTCTCTTTCCTATGTAAGTTAAATTGATAAAATTATCATAAATCTATATTTTAATACATAAAACCAAAATTATCCCCATATTTTAGACCTTTATTACTTAGGAATTAAGCACCTAATTTCCTAAATTAATAAAACATTTGGTAAACCCAACTTAGAATTTTGCATAAAAACCCTAGAAACTCTAGGGTAAAATATTTATAACTATTTTCATTAATTTATTTATTTTTTCAAAATTTTAAAATCAAAAAACTAAATTTTTTTTTTTTTTTTCAATAAATCCACTAAAACCCTAGATCTCTAAACTAGGTTCTTAAACCCCAAGCCTTCCTTACCTAGTATTTTTAGAAATTAAATTTGGAATTTTTGCACATTGTTTACTTTGCCAAAAATCATTTCAAAATTAGTAGTTTCTTGTGCAAAAATTTAATTTTCAAAATTTTAATTTTTATATAAATTTTTGTGCATTTATCCTATTTCAAACTATTTTTAGAATTTAAAATTATTGCATAATTTTTAAATTTTCTAAAACCCTAGCTAAAAACCCTAGATTTACAATGTAGGTCCTCCAACCTCAAATTTCCCTCCCTTACAATTTTTAGAAAAATAATTTGAATTTATTACAAATTGTTTGGGCTATCAAAAGTAATTTTCAAATTTCAATTTTAGAAGTTCTTTGTGCATTTATTTGTTTCATAGTACTTTTCAAAATTATCTTTGGTAATAAAATGGCCACAAAGGTAATTTCTTCTTCTCATCCCTTAGATAAATTTCTAAAATTTTCTTACAATTATGACAATGATTGCATAAATTTGCAAAATTACTCATTAGCTAAAACTATATAAAATGATTTCATTTATAGTGAAGATAATGACTATTATTGTAATGAAGGATATGATGATATATTTAATGATGAGGGTGAATCACAAATAGATGAATATTTTTCTCTAAACCCCATCTCTTTTATTCCTTCTTCTAATGAAAATACTTTTGACAAATGGGAAAGATACTTCTCACCTCATTCTCCTAGGCATAATGTACAAAATGCACAAATTAATCATGCACTTCCAAGTGAACCTATTATTGGTGATGATTTGCTTCCATGTGAAAAACCTAATCTCTCTCTACCTTTTACTACTAATATGTTCAAAATACAAAAATATACATGCAATAGAATCAAATTACCAAAGCATAGTTCAACTGATGCATTATGTGTTCCTAACTCTACTCTTTCAAAAGAATGTTCAAATGATAACTCTTCTACTCTCACTTCTCATGTTTAAAATGAATAAAATACATATAATCCATCCATTGATAGCATATATAACATGATATTCCAAATTCCAATGATAACTTATTGCATATTAGAAATAAATTAACTCTTTCTCTTATACCTCTCCCTAGCAATGATGGAAGTGATGATGAATATGATAGTGAACATGCAAATGAATATGAGAATGAAAGTGAATATAAAAATGATACTTAAAATTATTTTATTTCAAATGAATAAAATTTAAATTGTGATAATGCATGGAATAATGATGACTACTATGCATATAGTGAAGAAAAAAATGCATCTCATGCTTCTAAACCTTCTCTCAAATCTCATACATGTCAAAATGTTGCTCCTACTTTTATTCCTAAATTTATGTCAAAATATGCACATGTTAATGTTAATAGCACATCTTCTACTAAATTATAATGTGATTCACTAAAATATAAAGATACCAATGAATCTCCCAAGCCACCCCTCACTATATTAGAACCTAGTTCTCACTCCTCACCTAAAGAGAATGGTTGCCCACATCCCTCTAGTAAGTTCCAAGTCACCATTACTCCAAAGGTTCAAGCGAGCACACCCCCTCTTCATGATCCACTTGCCAAATGTAGCATTCCCATGGTTAAAATTAATAATCAAATTCAATGATTAAATGAAACACTTCAAGATACTAATGTACCATCCCAAGAGATCATCTCTTTGATGCACGTAATTGGTAAACTATGACACCAAGTACATCTCCTTACCCTTGAAAACAAAGCTTATAAATATAGGATAGATGTCAATGATATACATGGTAACCCTATTCTAAATACATTCATAAAAGTTGCATTGCTTAAGCATTTCTAGACACCATCATTACCTCACTTTGATGGAATTAGAGACCCATCCGCACATCTTTAGGCCTTTTGGAAGGCTTTTCCACCTCAAGAAATCCCTTTGATTCTACTCAAGTTATTTTCGTAGACATTAGTGGGGGAAGCACATAATTGGTTCTTTCATCTACTCGCTATTGGTTCATTGCACACATATGATGACTTAGAGGAGGCATTTCTCAGAAACTACATCATAAACATAGGCCCTCGTGTTACATATGAGAATCTTTCCATACTACATCAAAATTATTTAGATCTAGTTAGCAAGTATATCTTAAAATTCAAGGCTCATTTGTTAAGATTGATATACGAACCAATAAATCTAGAGATTCAACATATCTTCAACAAGGGCCTTCACCAACCTCTCTTTGAGCATCTACTATATCAGATAGAGCCTTGTTTCAGACATTTATGTTACATAATTCTAGCTTTGGAAAATAAATTGGGATTAATTGAGGTAGATTCAGTTGATCAGATCACTCTAGACTTCATAGTAACATCTTTAGATATACCTCCTAATACTCAACATCCACCATGTCCTAGACAAGATAGGCGACCACAACTAGAAAATCAACCCATCAAGAACAAAGAAAAAGTTTTTAGAACACAACCACTATAGATAACTATATAAAAACACCACTATAGTTTGATTCAGAGTGGGATAGCCCATATGTCATTTTATCAGCATTCTAGATAGGAGGTTAATCACATTACCTTCTATTCACCGATGAGATCTGCATCTCTTACATAGACAGCCACATTGGCCCTTTTGTGATTATCATTGTATCTATAGACACAATGATGATAAATATTTTAGACTCCAATATTGCATTTCTAGATGTGTTGATGATGGTATTATAAAATTCACATAGGGGGCACAGAAATCTCCTCCATTATGGAACCCTAAACGTCATTCCTCCATGACTGAGTCATCTTAAGACATTATTTTATAGGAATCATTGATCACTCATCATGAGTGCAATGCAAGTTTTAGGACAAAATCTCATAGGAGATCTCTTATTCTAACTATTCAGAAAGTTTAGAAACTAGTACAACACAAACAACCCACATATAGGAGTGTAGTTTGTGGTATACATAGTGCAGTACCATATACATATCTAGTAGAGTCATAGGCACCACAATAAAGTACTATTCCATAGAGATATTAATTACATCCAAATTTTTAGGGTCCTATATCATGTAACAATCTACAACGATTAAGACTAGTTAAACCCACATTACAGAGTAATACTTTAGAGAGATATTCATTATAGCTGAGTTTGTAGGGTCCTATCTCATGTAATAACCCATTATTATTAAGATTAAATGAGCCTTCATCATAATTTTTATCTCCATCTCAACATATTTCACTTTCATATACATCACAATAGAAGCCACATGGTATTTGGTTATAGATAGATGAGCCTTTTTCACAGTAGATAGTATCATCTACAGTGCACATTATTACATAGCATGAGTAGTATGGGTACTTGTTCATGTGGCTGACAAGGCTTAGATAGTGATATAGCATAATGTGATACATCATAAATTAATTTTAGAATCAATTTATAGCTTCACTTGGTAGGGCAATGATGGAGTCAAAGGTCTAGTTAACCTTTGTATTCTTGAGCCACTCTCAGGGAAGTAATATGCACATCATGCTATATTATATCCCCACCTACTAACAACTAACATTCCTAATTCTAGATAGCCATCCCTAATCAAAACTAGACTATCCAATCCATATATTACCAAATAAAACTTAACTAAACTTTTTTTCCAATCTCACATCAACTTCTCTAAACAATTTTACCAATTATAAAAACCAACAATTTTTTGCTTGCATATAATCACAAATCAAACCTAAACAACATATCCAATCATATCATGCAAAATTGAATCACATCCCAAATTCTATCTTTTCAAACATATCAAAACAAACACGTAACATATCCCATGTACCATTTTCCAAGCATATGTGAATTCAACATCAACATCAAATTGATTATTTCAAAATCAAAATATTATAATACTATTATATTATATAATCCATAACACAAATACATATAAGTTCAAAATCAAACCAACATCCATATATATAACCAAGTTTTCAAGTATGTAGCATATCAAAATACAATCAATCATAAATAGGGGCCATGCCCTCACTCTCAGTCTCACTCTTTCCTCTAATACTAGTCCTATAATCATGTCTAACACTCAATGACTCTACACCTCCTCAAGATCTTAAATGCTTCTTGCATTAATTATATCACTCTAAAAAATGACCATACACCTCATGCAAGTTTACATGTCACCATTAAAGACCCATATAAGAATCCACAATCTTTGAACTCACCAACCCATAATTAGGAGGAGGTATCCTATACCTATATCACTCAGCCCTCAATATGCATCTATAGATATAGCATCCCAGTCAAACAAATAAGCATAAACACTAGCCATAATTATCACTCTCTCTATCAAACCCTCCTCCACAGCATCACTAAAAACATGTCATGTAAGCTCGTGCAGTGTAGACTCAATGATAGTCTCCTAGAATATATCATCCCCACCACTAACCCTAGCAAGTGCCTCACCTTGTACACCTCCCACCCCACCTACACACATAAGAAGTACAACATTAAATTAGATACATATTTTCAAATCCAAATAAACTAAGTTAACTTGAGCTTGTACACAATTCAAGCATAATCATAACTTACCTCCCATCATGTGAATCAAAGTATGATCTTTATACTCAAGGGCATCTCCTCCATCAACAAGATACAATAGACCCTATTGTTACCCAACACACCATGTGGTATATGCCTCAGTGCAACCAACATCATCCACATTAGGTATATCTATAGATGCATCCCATGTATCCTAAGGTAACGATGCAAACTCAGCCTCAACAGGTCTTGCACGAGCCCTTGCTCTCACTAGTGCCTATGCACTCCTCAAACATACCTATCTAAGGTGATAATCAAATGCCTATCCCACTACACAGTACCTAAATCACACACGTGACCCAATCCAACTCTATCCATCATATCCCTCTCATCAAATGATAAAGGAAATAATCTTAGAGTCTCCATTACTTGGCCTCTATGGAACTCTCTCATTTGTACCTTGCCCTAAAAAACACTAGAAAGCAACATCTATATTAGTCAACCATGTCCAAATAAATATCCAAGATAAACAACAATAGATTACAAGTCAAAAATCCTAGCAAATAACAACTGCATCAATTCACAATGCCAAAAAAATTACCAAATAATAGTACAACATCTAAACCAAGCTTTAGCCCTAAAAAGCTAGCCTCTAGGACAACAATGTTGGGTACAAAATAATAGCATTGGATAGGAGTGCTAAAACCTGGACAGTAGCGCTGGATCTTGGATAGTAGTGTTGGATGTAGGATAGGAGCACTAAACCTAGTCAAACTTTCCTAAAAACACCATTTTACCCATAACTTGAGCTCCATAGCTCCATTTTACAAACTATTTTATTCTTCATAATCCTAACAATGACACCTTCGACATAAAATAGGCCTCACTCTCTTACTACATCATTTTCCTACCATGGCACACACATTTATATACCTTTATTATACCCAGACATACAAATTAGTCCCTACCAATCCATACTTATTCAACTTTCATAAAACTTGGTCCTCACTAATCAACATTCATTCAAAACATTCAAACAACCTAGCCTATTCAATCAAGTAACCTTTTACTCCATTCAATCTATTACTACCTCATTTTCCTACCATGACATGAACATCTTTATATCTCTATTATGCTCATACATAAGTTTTGATCCTAACTAATCAAAGACACATTTTACTCCTAAGTAATCCCATTCTCAATCCAAATCAAATCAATCAACATTTCAAAATCTATTCAATAAACACCAACCTAGTTTCTATACATTCTACAACTAGTCATCACTTTTATCTCAACCTCATCTATCACAAATGTCATCCCTCTCTCCAAAAGGGGGCATCATTCCTACTATTCTTATTTTTAAACCTATCCACTCTCATAGATAGATACACTATGGTTCTCAGACCTCTAGTAGTCAAATTATCAAATTCAGCTCAGATTGATCAAAACATATAGTGATTCAGACTACATGCGTCACTCAACATGATTTTTACATATCGAGTATTTAGATTATTAGCATTACTTAACCCATATTGGTCAATATTATATAGTGGTTTAGACTATATGGGTCACTTAGCATTACTCATCTTAGAATTATATAGTGATTCAGATTTTAGTGGGTCACTCAGCATTACTCAGGACATTCAGAGGGATACACTTTTGTTTTATAGATATACAGACTATCTAGATACCAAATTTGGGGGCATGTACATTACTACATGTCTCACATATACAACTTCATATAACATGACACAATTATAGACTAGATAACAAATTATAGGCATAGTGAATATTAAATTATTTTGTATCTCTAATTTTGCACATGGAACATGACATGATAGATCATATCACATGTGGTTATACAAATTACTATATTATCTAGATGCATCACTCATATATAATATTTGGGGGCATGTTACAGATGTTCATGTCTTCCATCTTCCAAGATTATATAGATTAGGATGGTAGGACATACCATCTTCTTCTTACATATTTTATTAGAATTTTTGGTTTACACCCAAGCATTACTCAAGTTGTCACCAGGTTGGACCATATGGTCATTTTTAGTGATTGGTTCATTGTATTACATAGACTCAGAGCTAGGAGTTTGTGTAGGATAGAGGACAGACATTGGTTTTGGACCTTTGATCACTTCTCAAATCCAGTTTAGATTATTCAAATTTTTTATAGGGGTCATATATTATAGGGATTCCTTCTTTCTCCAAGCACTATTCAGATTTAGTACAGGGGGCATCTATTATAGGGATTCCTTCTTTCTCTAGGCACTATTCATATTTAGTACAAGGGGCATCTATCACAGGGATTCCTTCTTTCTCTAGGCACTTTTAGATTCAATACAGGGGCCATCTATTATATGTATCCCTTATTTTTCCAAACATTATTTTATTTCATCCACTTCTCTGGCCAAGAAGTTGGACCCTTTGTAGCACACTTATCTTTACATAGGTAAGTTCAGGTACACATCTTCTTTCTTTCTTCTACTCTAGTACTTCATTTCATTGCATCACTAGATTAAAAGAGGGGGAAATGTATACACCATAAATTGGTCAATAAAGCACACATATCATGTCCTTTCACAATCCTTTCATAGGAGACTCTGACTAGAGAATATGAGTTTTTTTTCACGTTTAGCCAGGTCATTTTATCTGACTTGTCTTGGTCTTACTACATTCCTTAGACATATTTTTGTTTATTTTCAATCATTTGTAGCTTTCCAAACTTAACCCTTTTAGGCCTAGGCACCTCTTTTAGACCTATACCCATCCCCCTAGGTCCCACACCCCTTGGACAATAGTGCCTAAATAGGACTACAATGCTGAAACTTAGGGTGTCTAGTTTCCAATGTTGTTGTCCAAGCACAATTTTGGCTCTAATGGTTAGTTTTCTCTGTAGGGTGAGTCTTACCCCTTTTCTATTCTTCATTCCTAATTTTTCCCATGTCAACCAAATGTGAATAAATATCTCAAATTCAAAATAATGAGTCTCCTATATAAAGGACTACACAAGGCATTTTATATCTAGCACTTACTATTTTGGCACACTATACATAATAAAATCACTCAATAGTATATCTCAACTTTTATGCATCACACATAGATTTTCATGCTTGATCAAATAAGTGCCTAGGTGAAATTCATTCTTGCATCAATTGTGCATTTTGATTATGCATGTTCCCTAAGGGAGAACTACATCAAATCTGAGACCCTTAGTTTGAAGGTTAATGTAAGAAATAGTTATAACAATAGGGGTTCTTGATTGTGTGATCATTCTTCCCCTAACCCAATTCCCCCCCCCCTTGTGCTTTGATTTTATTTGTTGTTTTTGTGTATGTAGACTAATATAGGAACTAAATATGGAAATAAATCTATAGCAAGCTCCAGTGACTCCCAAGACTTGAAATTTGGTACGTAAGGTCATACTAAGAAAATGAACAAAACCCAAAAATATTTTATCCTTGAGATAATAGCACTAGGAAAGGACTATAGAATGGGACACTAGGGTGTCTTATTTCTAGTGCTCTTATCCAATCAGAAAATAGAGACCATATCTAGAATTCAGACACTATCCTAGTCCTACTCCTCCAATTCTAGATTTAGAATCATCAATTTTAGCATAAAACCAACTAAGTTAATCTTTCTTTGTCTTCTCTTTCTTATATAAGTTAAATTGATCAAATTAGCATAAACCTGTATTTTACTACATAAAACCAAAATTCTCCCCATATTATAGACCTTTATTACTTAGGAATTAAACACCTAATTTATTAACTTAATAAAACAATAGGCATTTGCATTAATTGGTCTTTGTGGTCTTCCAAAGGGTATACACCCTTTATATAAGGGTGTACACCCATTTAAAATGTTACACAACCTTCCATATAGAGCATACACCCCTTTTTTTTAAAAAAAATTGACTTTTCTAGTTTCCCTCCAAAATAGGTTTGGATATAAGCTTGCAGTGGTATGAACCTAGCCTAAAACTAGTCATAGAGCAACTTACATGACTTCTAAGAAATTTATGTGTTTTTTCCATCTTTACAGACACTTCTAGTCAGGGATATTTCATTATTTAAAGAATATATATGGGTTTATAGAGGGGAAAACATAGTTTATATATATATATATATATATATATATATATATATATATATATATATATATATATATATATATATATATATTTCTAATTATTTCTTAGATTATACACAACATACCTCATTATGGTGTGTTGTTACAAATATATTTATAACTTTTTGACTGTTTGTAGAAAGTTTATAAAATTTATATCTCAATAATCTACACATTGTTTACTATGCTTAAAAAAATTCATGAAGTTAGGGTCAAAACATTGTTTTTGTATACTTATAGTTTCAATTTTCTAATTATCTTGACTTGTAAATATATATATATATATATATATATATATATATATATATATACATACATACATACATACATACAATTTATATATATATATATATATATATAAGTTTTATAAACTTTCTACTAATAGTATGTATGCATGTATGTATGTGTGTGTATATATATACATACATACTATTAGTAGAAAGTTTATAAAACTTATATATATATATATATATATATATATATATATATATATACGATTAGTAGAAAGTTTATAAAACTTATATCTGAATAATCTACACATTGTTTACTATGCTTTAAAAAATTCATGAAGTTAGGATCAAAAAATTGTGTTCGTATACTTGTAGTTTCAATTTGTCAGCTATCTTGACTTGTAAAATTGTATATATATATATATATATATATATATATATATATATATATATATATATATATATATATATATATATATATATATAAAATAAAAATACTCTCGTTAATATTAGACATTTCCTTTACTCATAAATTAGATTTAATACTAAAATCCATTCATTTACTCAAAAAAAGTGTGTTTGTACACATGTAGTCTCTTTATGTTTTCCCAAAGAAGTACCATGCCATTATCATAAATGCATCAACTTCACACACTTTTCTCATCTAGGTATTGGAAAAAAAATAGAAACTACATTCAAAATACGACAATTCATATTCTTACGTTATTATCAAATTGTTTTTCCAAGTGTCTCTAAAACATTATCTAAGTTCCATCATTGTTATTTTCATAGAAAAAGTATCACTTTAGTTTCCCTCTTTTGTCACCCATTATCCTGCATCTACCCAAATCTTATTCCAATTGGAAAATTTTGTTGATTGACTTATGTGATGGTGGTAATCAATTATTTTATGCTTTTTACCTCATCTCTTTTTTTGTTGATCTATATATTATAATACATTATTCCAATTGAGGCCATCTTAAAAGGATAAGAATATCTCATAAAGTTTTTTGTAAATAATATTCAACATTTTGAAAATAGATGGGGGTTTAACACATGAAAATTTTCCTTGAGATCTTTCAATTCTCCCTTGTAAATGTTCATCCAGTGTTGGATGAAATTTATAAAGGCCTCCACCATTATATCAAGGTCTTATAAAATGATTTATTCCTTACTTGACTCCTTCCATATCCTTGTTTATGGGGTGAACATGTTATCTGATGCAGAAACATCAAGACACGTTCCACGTCAGCAATCTAAATATTTAATGACACATGTTATAGCTTTATGAAAACCTAAAAATTATTTATTCGAGGATTTTAATCATTTTGATTAGGATAATTTAAATATTTAAATGTTTTTAAAATGCCTTTTTTGTTAAATATAAAAGATAAACTATTAGAGAAATAAGTAAGTTGGCTATCCAACTTATGAGGTAAGTGAGATAATCTTGGAAGATGCTTCTAGACCTACCAAGATTAGAATAATTAGTTTTTTCATGATAAGGTTATAATACAGAGTCGAGAAAAAGTTGTGTTATAAATTTTAAAGTCAATTTAGTGTGAAGGTAAGTACAATCTCAAGAAATTTTCTTGGGAAAGACTCGTGCATAAAAATTTTGGAGAATTATTATATAACAGAGCAACATGTTTATAAGGGAGCTTTGCCTATGAATGTAAAAGAGGAGTTAACCAAGGGTTCCAGCAACCAACTTCAAAATAGGATTAATGTTTATGGCTAGATCACTAACCCATTCATTGAGACTGGAAATTGTGTTTTCTTTGTGTTGAGGATCCACAAAATACATTACCAAAAGCTTCATGGCCTATAGAGATGATAGCATCAAGCTGTTTAATTATATATGTGTCCTACCAAACATGGAGATAGATGTATATTTTTAGTCTATTGAAAACACAGAGAGGTTTTTAGAGTTCATTGAAATCCTTGACTAAAATGGAATGCAGTTTTGATTGAGTTAAAATAACTAAGATAAAAAGAATGGTGGCGGTGTAGTTTTAGGCTGAGTTAAAAAAAAGAATAGAACTTGATATAGCAACAACATTAATTTTGTTAGATGAAAACACAGTTTTAGGAGGATCAAAACTTGGACATGATAATAACAAGGATTGCATGAAGGCAATGAATTAATGGCAAAGATGGGAATGGGATTGAGAGTGATAGTGTAGGTTACAAATGCGTATAGTGACAATGATGTTGATGGAAGTTACACAAGGTAGGTATAGCATAGGGTGTGATGTGGCATTGGGATTGTATTACATTAGGTGAGGATTAACCTTGACTAATATTTTTTCAACAACATTTGGAATTTGTCCAAGTGGTAAGCCTTCAATCGGGATTTAAATAATGAAAGATACATTGTTTTGATCGCAAGGCTCAACATTCCCTCACTTGTGACTACCTCATCTTTAGATGAGAACACTAGTCATTTGGGACACATTTTCCAAATACAAGGTGGAAGATTCTTAATCAATGGTAGATTTATTTCTCTAAAAGTATTTCTTGCTAATTCTACATATATTGGTTTGGTTGCTATGGTGATAAGGTCTGCAAAACATAAGAAAAGCATTTGCATAGATTTTTTAATATAAGAATATACCTCAGAGCATTCGATTAAGGATAGTGATAACATTATGGAAAGTGATAAATAGGAGATACATAGAAAAATATATTGTATCATTAGTTTTCAAAATAACTAAGAGTATATTTAAATTGGTTGATAAGTTTATTTCATAGATAAATTGGTAGATCAATTTATAGAGCTAATATCAGTGCATCATTTTGGAATCAGAGCATAAAAAAGTTGTTTCAAGGAAAATTATGTTTAGTATTTTGATCATCAATTTGATTGGCATATTTTATGAAATATTTTCACTGGGAATTTTTATTGGGCTAAGTTGCATAGATTGGAAGTTGGGATACAAGTAGTGTTCATAGGTTTAGGAAGATTTTTCTTTCTTGGTTTGGTTGAGTTGTTGCAGTTGCAAGAAATTTGAAAGAAGCTTACAGGAAGCTTGAAGAATTTATAGGAGGTATGTTGTTCAAAAAATTTAAAATATATGATACTTGAGGAGCTTGAAGTTGGAGGTATGAATTTTATTTTGTGAAGTTGCAGTGTTGAAGGTCTTGCAAGGTGTGGTTCTGGTAGTCATAAGCCATTAAGGCTTAAAAGGGAAAAAATATCTAGAGAAGGCTTAAGTAATAAAAGATCTAAGAGAAAGATTAGAAAAGAAGAGCTTAGAGGAAGCTCAAGTGAAGATCACAGTAGTTGCTCAAAGTGTAGATCCAAGAGAGAAGACTTTGATAGAGAAATTCAAAATACCAGAGTGAAATAGATATGGGTGATACTTGGAGGAGTTTGTCAAGATGCCAAAGAGTTGGTTGAAACAAAAGATAAGGTGAGAGAAATAGAGTAAAATAGATAAACTACCAAGGAAGAACTAGAAGGAAAGTAACTCGATGAAGGAAGGGTTAATCAGTGAAAGTGAAATCTAGGAGATAAGAGAAAGGATAGAGAAGGTAAAGTTCATGATGGAGCTCCTACAAGAAAATTTAAAAAATAAATTGGAAATTGAAGTGAAGAAAAAGATAAGATGGCCAGTGAAGAATCTTGTAGAAAGAAAGCATAGGTAGCAAAGAATTAGAAATTTGAGAAAGCAAATAAAAATGTTGAAAGCTATCAAGAAGGAACATAGAAAAGAGGAAATCAGGCCTCAATTTTTTTAATTTTGATATTTTGCGTAACATGTTTTTAGGTATAGATAAATAAGTGGTGAAAATAAGTCCTACTTGTAGAAGACTTGAACCAAGAGGAAGAAGAAGTAATAGAAGCATTTCTAGCTTCTATTGATAAAACTAAATGTACAGATCAATATCAAGAAGAAGAGTATTTTGAAGCATTGGATGAAGAGGTAGAGAAATTTTCAAAAGAACCATAGTTCCAAACTTTTGATGTTAATGTTGCTTTTGAGTTTATGGATACAAGTGAAAAACCTATAGAATGTGTGACAATTTAGGAAGAAGAGATAGAGTGCAAAAGACAAGGACATGGAAAAGTGTCAGGAATAGAGGCACTTATGAAATGGATTTTATTTCTTTTATTCATGTGTTATTATGAATGCAATAATTTAGTTGTAGGGACATTGGAAAATAATGTCAATGTTATAAATGGAATGTTGGAACAAAGAAGCAATTTTTTGTTCTATGTTGCAAAATAGAAATGTATAGTGGATTAGAATATCAGTGGCATGATGGAACCCATTAAGGGGTTCTTAAGGAAAAGAATATACAAAAAAGGGAAGAGGAAAAATAAGAAGAGAGGAGAACAAAATAAATTTTTGAAAGATGGTGAAAAGGAAAAAATGAAAATGGAGAAAACAATGGAGAATTTTTATTTTTGCAGGTATACTAAAGAGAGGACAAAATAAAGATGGAGATAAAACCAAGAAAACAAAATAAGAAGAGACAAATGACAATGAAAATTTTGATGAAACTTGAAGGAGCAAAGATTAAATAAAATCAAAAGCAAAGAAATTAGAAGAGAAGAAAGAAGAGGATAAAATCCATTTGAGTGAGAGCTCAAATATTTTTTTTACTAGAGGAGTCTGATGCAGGAGCATCAAGATATGTTCCACATCAACAATGTAAATATTTAAAGACACATGTTATAGCTTTGTGAGGTCCTAGAAATTATTTATTTGAGGAATTTAATAATTGTGATCAGGATAATTTAAATATTTAAATGTTTGTAAAATGCCTTTTTGGCTAAATATAAAAGATAAACTATAATAGAAATAAGTAAGTTGCTTGTCTAACTTACAGGGTAAGTGAGAGAATCTTAGAAGATGTTTTTAGACCTACCAAGATTAGAATAATTAGTTTTTTCATGATAAGGTTAGAATATAGAGTTGAGAAAAAATTGTGTTATAAATTATGATGTCAGTTTAGTGTGAAGGTAAGTACAATCTCAAGAACTTTTCTTGGGAAAGATTCGTGCATAAAATTTCTATACAATTATTATATATAGGAGCAATGTGTTTGTAAGAGATCCTTGCCTGTGAATGTAAAAGGGGAGTTGATCAAGGGTTCCAACAACCAACTTTAAAATAAGATTGTGTTTAATGTTTAGATCACTAAGCCATTCTTTGCCACTGGGAATTGCATTTTCCTTGTATTGAGGATCCATCAAATACATTACAAAAAGATTCATGGCCTATAGAGATGATAGCATCAAGTTGTTTAATTATATATATGTCTTACCCTGACATGGAGATAAATGCATATTTGTAGTCTATTAAAAGCACAGAGAGGTTTTTGAAGTCTGTTGAAATCCTTGAATGAAATGGAATGCAGTTCTGATTGAGTTGAAAAAACTAAGATAAAAATAATGGTGGTAGTGTAGCTTTAGGCTGAGTTTAAAAAAAAGAGAAAAGAATAGAACTTGATATAAAAACAACATTAATGATGTTAGATGAAAAGGCAATTTTAGGAGGATTGAACCTTGGACATGATAATAGCAAAGATTACATGAAGGCAATGAAGTAATGGCAAAGATGGGAATAGGATTGAGAGTGACATTAGAGGTTAAAAATGAGTATAGCAATAGTGATGTTGATGGAAGTTACACAAGGTAAGTGTATCAAAGGGTAAAATGTGGCACTGGGATTGTATTACATTAGATAATGATTAACCCTAACCGATATTTTGTGAACAATATTGGGAATTTATCCAAGTGGCAAGCCTTCAACCGAGATTTAAATGATGAAAGATACATAGTTGTGAGCACAAAGCTCAACATCCCCTTACTTGTGACTACCTCATCTTTGGATCAAAACACTAATCATTTGGGACACATTTTCTAAATACAATGTGGAAGATTCTAAATCAATGGTAGATTTATTTCTCCAAAAGCATTTCTTGCTAATTTTTCGTATATTGGTTTGGCTTCTATGGTGATAAGGTCTACAAAACATAGGAAGAGCATTTCCATAGATTTTTCAATATAAGAATATACCTTAGAGCATTTGATTAAGGATAGTGATAATATTACAAAAAGTGATAAATAAGAGACATAGAAAAATATAGTGTATTATCAATTTTCAAAATAATCAAGAGTATATTTAAATTGGTTGATAAGTTTACTGAACAAATAAATTGGTAGATCAGTTTGCAAAGATAATTCCAGTGAATCATTTTGGTATTAAAGCATTAAAAAAGTTCTTGGGAGGAAAATTATTTTTAGTATTTTGATAATCAATTTGATTGGCATAGTTTATGCAATATTTTCACCAGGCATTTTTATTGGGCTAAGTAGCATAGATTGGAAGTAGGGATACAAGCAATGTTCATAGGTTCAGGAGGATTTTTCTTTCTTGGTTTGGTTGAGTTGTTGCAATTATATGAAATTTGAAAGAATCTTGTAGGAATCCTGAAGAATTTAGAGGAGGTATGTTGTTTAAAATTTGTGAAAATATATGCTACTTGAGGAGCTTGAAGTTGGAGGTATGACTTTGATTTTGTGAAGTTGTAGTGTTGAAGGTATTGCAGGGTGTGCTTATGGAAATCATAAGTCATTAAGGCTTAAAAGGGAAAATAAACCAAAAAAGGCTTAATTTAAAAAAATATCATAGAGGAAGCTCAAAAAATAAGAGCTCAAAGGAAGCTCAAGTGAAGAGCACATTAGTTAGTCAAAGTGTAGATCTAAGTGAAAAGACTTAGATAAAGAAAGTCAAAATACCAGAGTGAAACAAATCTAGGTGAGACTTGGAGGAGTTTGTTAAGATTCCAAAGAGTTGGTTGAGACAAAATATAAGGTGAGAGAAATAAAGTAAAATGGAGAAACTGCCAAGGAAGAACCAAAAGGAAAGTAACCTAGTGAAGGAAGGGTTAATTAGTGAAAGTGAAATCTAGAAGATAAGAGAAAGGATAGAGAAGGTAAAGTTTGTGATGGAGCTCTTGCAAGAAAATGAAAAAAATAAATTGGAAATTAAACTGAAGAAAAAGATAAGGTGGCCAGTGAAGCATCTTTAGAAAGAAAGCACAAGCACCAAAGAATTAGAAATTTGAGAAAGCAAAAAAAAAAGTTGAAAGCTCAAATTAGGTAAGAACATAAAAAAGAGGCAATCAGGCTTCAAAATTTTAATTTTTATATTTTGTGTAACATGTTTGTAGTTACAGAGAAAGAAGTGGTGAAAGAAATCCTACTTGTAGAGGACATGAACCAAGAGGAAGAAGAAGTAATCGAAGCATTTCTAGCTTCTATTGATAAAACTAAATGTATATATCAATATCAAGAAGAAGAGTATTTTGAAGCATTAGATGAAGAGGCAAAGAACTTTTCAAAAAAACCATAGTTCCAAATTTTTTTATTTTAATGTTGTTTTTGAGTTTATGGATACAAGTGCAAAACTTGCAAAATATGTGACAATTTGGGAAGAAGAGACAGAGTGCAAAAGACAAGGACATGGGAAAGTGTTAGGAATACAGGCACTCATGAAATGGATTTTATTTATTTTCTTCATGTGTTATTATGAATGCAATAATTTAGTTGCAGGGACATTGGAAAATAATGCTAAGGTCATAAATGGAATGTTGGAAAAAAGAAGCAAATTTTTGTTCTATATTGCAAAACAGAAATATATAGTGGATTAGAATATCAGTGGGATGATGGAACCTATTCAGGGTTTATTAAGGAAAATAATATACAAAGGAAGAGTAAAAATAAAAAGAGAGGATAACAAAGGAAATCTGTGGAAGATGGTGAAAAGGAAAAGATGAAAAAGGAGAAAACAATGGAGAAACTTTATTTTTTTAACTTGAAAATTGTTTTTAGTTTTATTTTTTAGGTATACTAAAGAGAGGACAAAATAAAGATGGAGACAAAACCAAGAAAACAAAATAGGAAGAGACAAATGAAGATGAATATGTTGATGAACCTGAAGGAGCAAAGAGTAAACAAAAGCAAAAGCAAAGAAATTGGAAGAGAAGAAAGAAGATGATAAAATCCATTTGAGCGGGAGCTCAAATATTTTTTTTACCAGAGGAGTTTGATGTAGGAGCATCAAGATACATTCCATGTCAACAATGTAAATATTTAATGACACATGTTATAGCTTTTTGAGATCCTAAAAATTGTTTATTTGAGGAGTTTAATAATTGTGATTAGGATAATTTGAAATTTAGATGTTTGTAAAATGTATTTTTGGCTAAATATAAAAGATAAACTATGAGATAAATAAGTAAGTTGGTTGTCCAACTTATTAGGTAAGTGAGAGAATCTTGGAAGATGTTTCCAGACTTACTAAGATTATAATAATTAGTTTTTCCATGATAAGGTTAGAATACGGAGTCGAGAAAAAATTGTGTTATAAATTTTAAAGTCAGTTTTGTGTGAAGGTAAGTACAATCAAAAGAAATTTTCTTGGGAAAGACTCATGCATAAAAAATTTGGAGAATTATTGTATATAGGAGCAACATGTTTGTAAGGGGCCTTTCCTATGAATGTAAAAGGAAATTTCACCAAGGGTTCTAGCAACCAACTTCAAAATAGGATTATTGTTTATGGCTAGATCACTAAGCCATTCTTTGAGATTGTAAATTGCATTTTCCTTGTATTGAGGATCTATGAAATACATTACCAAAAGCTTCATGGCCTACAAAGATGATATCATAGAGTTGTTTAATTATATATATGTCCTACCTAGACATGGAGATAGATGCATATTTATAGTTTGTTGAAAACATAGAGAGGTTTTTGAAGTTCATTGAAATCCTTGACTAAAATGGAATGCGGTTTTGATTGAGTTGAAACAACTAAAATAAAAAGAATGGTGGTAGTGTAGCTTTAGGTTAAGTTAAAAAACAAAAGAAAAGAATTTGATATAGAAACAATGTTAATGTTGTTAGATGAAAAGGTGGTTTTGAGAGGATCAAACCCTAGACATGATACTAACAAGGATTTCATGAAGGAAATGAAGTAATGGCAAAGATGGGAATGGGATTGAGATTGAAATTGGAGGTTACAAATGATTATAGCGATGATGATGCTGATGGAAGTTACATAAGGTAGGTGTAGCATAGGGTGCAATGTGGCACTGGGATTGTATTACATTAGGTGAGGATTAACCCTAACCAATATTTTTTCAATAATATTGGGAATTTATCCAAGTGACAAGCCTTCAACCAGGATTTAAATGATGAAAGATATATAGTTGTGAGCACAAGGCTCAACATTCCCTCACTTGTGACTGCCTCATCTTTGGATGAGAACACTAGTCATATGGGACATGTTTTCCAAATACAAGGTGGAAGATTCTTAATCGATGGTAGATTTATTTTTCCAAAAGCATTTCCTACTAATTTTACATATATTGGTTTGGCTTCTATGGTGACAAGGTCTACAGAATGTAAGAAGAGCATTTACATAGATTTTTCAATATAAGAATATACCTTAGAGCATTTGATTAAGGATAGTGATAATATTATGGAAAGTGATAAATAGGACATACATATAAAAATATAGTATATCATCAGTTTTCAAAATAATCAAGAGTATATTTAAATTGGCTGATAAGTTTAATAAATAAATAAATAAATTGGTAGATCAGTTTGTAGAGCTAATTCCAGTGCATCATTATCTTTAGTATATATCTCTAAGGCATGCCACCCAAATTTGAACTTCCTTATAGTTAACCTCTTGAATTACCTGGTTCCTCTAAAATAGATAATCCCTACCACCTTGACTAAAAAATGCCTCGATACCTTCTACATCCAATTCCTAGGTTGGGAGTTCAGGACTAGGCTTACCATAAGTGGGAGATGGCTATAAGGTATTTCAAATGAGTCTATTCCCTATGTCTTAGGATATGGAATATTAATACTTATGAATATTTTAATTAGAGGTGCCTCAAGTAACACTTGATATACTTCTTCTATAGATAAATTATTATGTGTAGTAGGGATGAAAGCATGAAAACCACTAAATTGAAAGGAGGAAGATAGAGGTGGCATGGTTTTATTCTCTTTATTGGATTATCTATTCCATACACATATATATTTCTAAGATGTATGTATCAATTGGGTAGTGTAAAAAATATTTGGGATGAGAAGGTATTTTGATACAAGGATCTTAGTAAATTGAGGTGTACACACAACTAACATATGTCTTTGAAATTATGTACATTCTAATGCAAGTTGATATAATATGGAACTTCTCAAATGTTAATGTATTTATTAATATTGGAATCATAAATAATACTATTTGGATGATTTTGGGTGTGGGCATTATGATTAAAGCTATGAAAATTATTGTAATTGGACTATCAAATCTTACTACAACATTTGGAAAACTAGGACTCCTCGACAAAATTAGTTTAACACTAGGACTACTAGCATTGTAGAAGTAACTTAATAAAAATATGAAGGAATTTTGGAATATTGGAGGTCACATTTGGTACTGATGGCTATGAAGGTGAATGCATATAAGGTTTGGGTACTCTTTCATTAAATATTTGAGAAACATTTTCTATCCAATCCTTCAATATCCCCTACATATTCTTCATCTTCATCATGTAGCTTCAGTACAGGAGTAAATATACCAGTAGCTCTCAATCAATTATCCATATTCTCATGACTAGTAGGATTTAAACTATAGACATCTTTATTTGAGTTATGTACATGCTAATATTCTTGGTTAATTTTTCCCTTAATGCCAATACGATCAACCCTATAAGATCCCACACCCTATATTGATGCTCATGGTAATTGTATCTTAGGAAATCAGATCCTTTAAATTATATAGTAAGAAATTTTTCAGGGATTTTGTTCCTATTTTCAATGTCATTAGAGGAAATGGCTAAAATTATTTATTTTAAACATTAATGGCATTCCTTGGGTATATTGGTATTAAACTTCCATTTCTTCTTATATATCTAGCATAAAGTATGGTAATATACAAGGGCTTATTATAGTCACTTAAATAATGATAATATAACTTTTATTAAAGAATCATCAATCCCTTATCTTACTCAAATCATCCATGATAACATAGGATAGCCTTGGCATTGGTCAATCATGAATTCTACCATACATAACTAGGTAGAAATACTTTCAAATCCTAGAATAGTTACCAAAATAATTTTTCATATGTAATGCTATAAATGATTCTTGAATAAGGATTCTATGGGATGGTCTTGATATAGGAAATCGTACAATTCAAACTTTGTAATTGTGCACCAAGAGTTTACCAGATAAGAGGACATATATAATTTATAGATTTTTTTGGCCACCTCTAATTTTCTCTTTAAATTGAAATAAATAATCACCCCAACGTTCAATGTGGGGATATTCTCAAGGATGATAGAGAGTAGTGTGATCTAAAAAAATCACATAACATTTACATTTCAAGCTCTATATAGTTGGTTTAGCATTATCGTAACCATCCTTACTTTTAACTTGAAATTCATAACTATGTTTTGATTTACATTAACTTTAACTACCTATGTCCTAATCTTCTAAAACATCATTAACCTCATGAATAGTTTTATAATCATGAACCTTTTAGCTATCATAGGAAATTGTAAGATCTGGTTATTAATACATTTCCTTGAATAAACTCTCATTGATGACTAAAATAACATACCCCATAATGGAATATCTAGTGTCACTTTTCATTGAGAAAATTTGACACATACATTCAATCAAGTCCACGTAAGGAAATATCTCAGGCTTGGAAGATGATTTGTGTAATTATGACTCATTGATAGCTTAGATGTCATTATCATAATTATTCTCCTTATCATTAGAATCATCATCCATAGCATAATTTTATATATTTATACTTTGACCATACAACACCCTATAACTTATGGAATTGTAAATCACATGAAAAATAAAATTGATGCAATTATTTGTACCAACCCCGATAAATGATATAATACCCCTCTCATTTTAATATATTAAGATTTGGACCCAATGACCAAATTTCAAGTTTGTATTCTGAAATTGAATCCTTGGTGGAATAAAAACATGCATCCTAAAACTGTCAAGAGAGGTTCTACCAATGTTCACCCATGTGATCAAACAATACCCACTAACCAAGAAAAACATGGATACTCATAATGATTTTATTTTACAATATATAATTTATTTATTTTTTAAACCAAAAGGAAGAAATTTTAGGGAATAAAAAAATATTCAAATTACCACTTTTTATCTTTAATTAAATTAAACATTCAATGTGATTTACTATAAAATAAACTTATATTTACTAAATCCATTTCTCACTCAAATTAAAAAAATGCAATCATATATTATAAGGAATAAATTTATGAGTAGATTTCATAGGCATACTTGACAATACAAGTACTTGCATAAGATAGCATAACACATAAATATAAAATAATTTAATTGAGTTCATAATTTCTAGTGAAACAATAAGAATAGCATACACCTTATATAACAAACTCATAACAAAGCATAAAAATCCAATTTATGATAAATTTAAGTTAAACAAGCACAAAAAATAATCTAAATGAGAAAGGGAAAACATAAAATCATAGAACATCCATAGTGGTTTCTCAAGCTTGTGAATTGTCTTCCAAATATTTATGATTAAAAATGTCAAAATACATTATATTTATAATAAACATTGTTCACCACCAAATATTGAAAGTGCTTGCATGTGAACATGTTTTTAAAAAAATAGATTAGTAATTCTAATTATATCCCTAAAATGAGAAAAATTAATTAAAATTAATTCCCTAACTTCAAAAAAGATTTTATAGTTTTAACATAACCCCATCTAGCTTTAAAGAGGCACATGACTTCCACTTCCAAGTCCCTTGGAATTATTTTTAGCATAAAATTAGACATTATAGATGTTGAATATCCCTTTTTCTAGAAACAACCACTTATCCTCTCAATGAAACTATGAAACTATTCAATATCACTATGAATGAAACTATGAAATTATTCAGTATCACTATGAATATATATGTAGTTAATAACATACTATCTCTCCTAATAATAATTTTACTTGTCATGTTCTTTTGTATTTTCAAACACTTTCTTTGTGTTTATTTATCTTTATTGTATAATTTGTTAAAATGGAGGTCACTTACGAACTATATTAATTCATCATTAATTTGCTCAACATTTTAACTCAATAAAAAAATTAATTTAAATGCAAAACTCCATTACATGTTCAAATCTCATTCATCCCTTAACACTATGAATTAGTGGTAAGCATCAACATTGGTTACTATAACTTTATTTATTTGTGAGTCTATCTCCTTATCCACATCCAACAATCCTAACTATCCACACATCATCATTATGTAGCCTCAATGTTAAGAAGGCCACAAATTTCCATATTCACTTTTGATATTCACTTTCTTATTTGTGAGTACATTAAATTATTAATTTGGTTATATATTTTCTCAGGTTCTTGCAATTTTCAAATTTTCATCTATCATGGCCTTGTGTTGAGGTTCTACATAGTGTGTCCTTATTACATTATATATATTCAATAACCTTCACTTTTACTAGGTGCAATCATAGTGAACCATGTGGACGTATCATATTGCCTCATAGTCACAGAGTCACAAAGTGTCTTAATATTTCAAATGCTTTTACACAAAATTAATAAAAAATATTAGATATTATATTGATATTGATATGATTTCATATCCACCCCTTACCTACGTAGTAAATAAATATGTCGCAATCATATTAAAAACCATAATTAAGTGTGTGTGTATATTTCTTTAATTAAATATGCAACACAAGATGATAACATGTGGCAATAATTATGGGGCCATAAGATCATATAAGCACATGGTGTTTCTTTTATTCTTAAGGTCACCTTAGAAACTTCACAAATCTATTGTAACTTCATCTATGTTATATCTTTCCATGTGTTCATATATTTTCCTACATGTCACACACAACATTATGAACACATCTTTTAAATTAAATAATAAGTGACTTTTCAATGAAACCTATGATATCAAAAGAGGATGCATGGTGATCATAATGTTGTCATGAGATCATGACATCATAGAGGTATCAAAACATAAACTAGATTAATTTAAATGAAAATAAGCCTCAAAAAATGTGTTCATATATGAAATTTGTTTTAAATTATTTTGATTTCCACTTGATACAAGGATCACAAGTGGAATAAAGTGTGAAATTTTAAACTTTAGATAAATATATATGGCATGGAGAATAAAATGTGAACTAGGACTTAGGTTATGAAAACATGGTCATGATAATATTAATATTATGCAATAATTTTTTCACAAGTTTATTATGTTTACAATTAATGTGATCCAACAAAGACCAACATAAATAAAATGGGGCCTCCATTTATAAAATAAGTGGGGACTTATTGGTCATAGCCAAAAAAATTTTGAACAATTGAGGCTAGATAAGGGGTGCCATAGGTTGTTTTCATATTAAAACTATTTTTATGAAATTCTACTTATATTTTCACATTATTTCATAAATTAAATATTATCACTTTCCCTTCATCTCATGTTGATTTCAAATGGATCTAAATGACAAACTTTCTCAATTAAATCACCATTCAATTTCAAGCATTTGTAAATTTTTGAGATTTTAACCTTTCAAGATGATTAAGGGACATTAATTTATATTGACATGAACAATTCACCATTATTTCAAATTTAGCACTCGTGAAATTTGATGAAGTGTCACCTTGGATTGTGTATTCACTCTTGCCTTCTTTAATTTTTTTGTCCAATGTTTTAACATAAACATAGTTAAGGCATTTATTGGAGACCCTCTAATTTTAGGTCTTCTTAAAGAGAAGACTAACATATGGGTTACCTTAGCCTTTTTAGGATATGTTCAATAAATTTGTAACTTAATTTATTTATATCATTAAATTTATATTTTGTGTTGTTTATTTACATTAAGAAATGATGATAAATAAATGGTAAAATGGCACTATTTTACACAAATAATGTAATCCTAATTTTAATACAAATAGTTGATCATCTAATCTATATTTGAATTTTGAATAACCTCTTTTCAATAATAAAATAATAATATTATCCTCAGAATTAAATAATTATCATGAAAAATAAACTAATCTCATCTCATAATAGTAAAAATTCAAATTTATGGAAGACAATGCAAACTTTAATTGTAAGCTGATATTTTAAATATGTGTTCAAATGATTTTTCAGTTTGTACAAACCCAAATAATTTTATTAGTTAGAAATCATATAAGATTAGTTCTAATAGAATTAAACTCACTAACATTACATTCACAAGGCACTTTAAAACTAACATAGTTTAGATTTAATCATACACAATATAAGCTATTAAACATGAGAAACATGAACACTAGAAAATTAAATCATTATCTTAGATTAAAATAACATTTTTAGATTTAAACAAGATTCTTCTTTATATTTATTATTTCATCAAGGTATCATCAAATGCATAAAATAAGAGAAATTGTCATAGAGATATTATGAGTGTATTTTTTACTTCAAATTAAAAAAATCAAACAAACATTACGAAAGTATTTGATTAACAATGAATGGTTAACCCTAAACCATTTCAATAACTAATAAACAATAACTTATTTTCCCATGAAATATTTCATTTTAGTAATAAAAAACTTGGATTCTCTAAGACATAGATTTTCCAACCAATAATGCCCTAAAATTATAGTAACACTCTTCCAAATATGCCATATTTTCAATTAATTTTTTTGTATTAAGGAAATCAATCTTTGTCTCAAGCATAGTGTCCTCAACTTATTAAATAACCACTTGAGCACATTCCATGTTTTGTGCTTGAGAATTGACATAATCTCCTATGTAATTCCCCTAAAGTCTCTAACATCCAATTATTTATATCTTGAGAATCCCAAGTATTGATTCAATCATTCCTTTGAAAATGCCAGTGATAACCACTTCCCTTCTTAATTTTTCAAAGTATATATATAAAATATTGAAATAAATATTTATCCTTGACAAAAAAGGTTTCTAATTATCTTACCATTATCTCTAAAGTAATTAATATCATGTCCAAGCTCCCAAATAAATCATTGAAAAAAATTTAAACCATCCTTGAATCTAGCTTTGAGAATCCAATAATCTCAAAGAAATCTAAGCCTAATTATTTATTGGTAGTTTAAATAAAATAAATCATTATTTTTATAGTAGTCATTGTTCATGTATTCTTGTCCACATATTTATGAACTAACTTAACCTATATAAATTAATCTTGTAACTTCAAGAAAAGTAAAAACAAATCAATGACAGTTATTTCAACCTCAGAGAATTCATTCCACACAATTATTTTAATTATTACTAATTCATCATCATTCTCTCATAATTTCTCCAACTTCCTTTCTTATTCTTTAATCTTATTTTTGTACAATGAATAATCATCATTTAATTGATTTCATGTCTCCCAATGTTTTGATCATGGAAAGAGAAATTGAGTTTATTCATTCTAGATATATATTCCACCATTTAAGTTTGGGTGGCAATTATTTCTTCCCATCCTTTTTTTTTAATTTCTTAATCCTTGTGATCTTCTTGTCTTCATAACTAATGGAAAATTCAAATTATTTTATAACTTTGATGTTCAAATTTTATTTATTTCCTCATTCAAACTAGAATTGCTTCCTCTAATTTTGATAATGTCTTTATGAAGCATCTTGAAGTACATAAGGGTGAAATTTGATTAACCTATAGTCTTTATTCAACTCTAGGTGTTACAACCATCTCTTCGATCAATATTTAAGGATCAATGTATTGTCTATTTGGTGTTGTTGAAGGATCGAACAAACATAATTTTTTGTCTTAAAATAATTTAAAATGTCCATAGACATGGTATTTTTTAGGAATTTCTTACAAACAATGAATCTAGAATTGTTTTTATAGCTTGGTGCAAATAATAGTCATTAAAATTATTTGAGCAAGGTGATCTCACAATAATATATTTATATCAACCCATTTTTTAGGTTTTTTATATTTTTTGAGTTTATTTTCCATTGTATAATATGCTAGTCATTGTATTATTATCAATGAGATGATTTTAATTGTATAATTAATGAATAACCCTATTCTTTAGCCATGAACCCTAAAAAATTGTGCATTTAGTTTTCACACTAAGGGCCAAGGCAAGGATTCTAGCATTCTAATAAAAATTCCAAAGAAATAATACATAAATTGTTGAATTAATAGACCTTTTATTCTAAAGTTTTTTGTAATAGATCCAAGAGTAATATAAATTTAATTATAGTGTGAAAAAAATAGATTTTAAAGTGTCCAATAAATTAAATCTAGATAAAACTATCAATGACTAGATGAGATTGGGCATAATTTAATCAATTATTTTCTTCATAAAAAAATCTACAAAAATAATCTCATTTCATTAATGCATAGCCCAAAAGGGGTGAATATTCTTCAAAACCTTTCCAAATCCAATTATAACATAATTCCCGCCTTTGTTTGGTTCTAGTTTAGGTACTTGAAACATGTTACCCAAAGCTAACACCCATAAGTTTGATGTAAAAGATAAGGTCCCTTGGATCAACCAAATGGATAATTTGTTGATGTACATCAGATCCCATGTGGATAGAATATCATAATGGTATCTTTGTATTTATAAATTGATACATATATTTGGTATCATTGGTTATGTGCTCTAAATAATAAGAATACTCTCAATGTCACTTGGTCAGTTTTTACTAAGGAATTACAAATATATTAGTGCAATATTGTAATAGATAATTATTTTAGTTAGTAAAAGTGTGTCAAATAGGATCGGCTAAGGATCAAATTTATAAATTATAAAATATATCCTTTCATGTGGATAATATCATAGATGATAAATTAAATGACATATTTTTGAGGGGACTCAAGGGTCACATACAATAGAGGTATGTATGTTTAATCTGCTTACTATATCTAATTCTATTATCATGACCTGTAAGATAGAAGAAATAATATTGGCCAAAAAAAGTTAAAAATTCAAAAGAATCAAATATTATATCACTCTAACATCATCATTATTTAACCTAATATATTTACTCAATAAATTTAAGATAAAATGGTAAAAGGGTTAATTTTACCATGATATTAAATATAATCAAAAAATAAATGTGCATAAAATAAGTTGTTTTGCATTAAAGGCACTAATGAAAAATAATAGGATGAATAAATATAATTTGAATGTACTAATGAGCCAAATAATGAAATATAAGATACCTAAAAAAAATATTTCTTTTCATGCACTTTCAATAATTAACACCACAAAAACTCCCAAGGTAGTAGGTTTCCTAAAAAATAGATGGTGATAGTATTGATTGATTCGGTAAGTACCCAGAACTTCATCAATAATAATTTGTTACTTTATTGAACTATTTTATTTATTAAACTCCAAAAATTTAGTTCAATATAATAGATGGTGGAATAATCAGTTGTACATGAAAATGCCATAATATTAAACTTACCATGAGAGGCTACCTTATATATTTTTATATGTTCATCATTCCCACAGATGGCATATAAATTTTTGTTATGAGTCAAATGGATCACTACCTTTAAAATAATTGAGTTAAATTTGTAGGAGATGTTCATGCATTTTAATTCATAAGGAAGTAAATTTTAACTATGTGTGTTACATGAAAAATCCCCACATTTGGTTACCTCTCATCAGATGCAAAATATTTTTTAAAAGGAAGAAGTTGGGTTTATTTCCAAAAAAAAATTCATTACAAACAATAGAAAAAAATGTACCTAGACCATCATATCCACATGAAATTTTAGAGTGGAACTTAGTAAGTTTTGTAGATATACCAAAATAACTAGTACCTAAAAGGGATCATGATCATGTTATTCATTTGGTACCAGGTATCCAACCACCTAATATTTAACCTTATAGTGTTGAAGAGTTGTCAATGATGTCATGGTTTTGTCATGGAGGTGTCTAGGTGAGTGGATGAAGTGCCTTAATAGTCTAAGTGACAATGACAAAGTGTGAAATGTGTTTGTCTTAGTATGCTTAAAGTTGGCTTGGTTGATATTTTGTTGTTGGCATGATTAGAGATGATTCATGATGAGTCTAAAGTATTGAACATGTGTAATAGGTCCCATAAGAATTTTTATATGCTTTTAGTGCTTGTTTTCATGAGTGGTTTTCATCTAGTTGATCATTTTTTTCATCTAGACATTTTGGGTTTAGTGGTAGAAAATCTGAGTAGGTAATTTGATGGCATCACCATTACCATATGTGAATGAGTCAGGGGGAGTTGGTCATATGGTTATGATCAAATTTATGCCTAGTTACTATGTGATAAATCTAAATAAATTTTAGATCATGAAATGAAGTGCATCAAAAGATATGCATGTGCAAAGTTGGCCTTCTAGACAATTCTTGGCATAGTTGGCTTTGTGGTAGAAAAATTTGGGTGAGTAGATTAATGAAGTTATATAATGCATGTGTGAAGGTTTCAAGAATAGTTTATCACATGGTTGGATTATAATATGAGAGGAGATGATGTGTTCCAAATTTTAGATCATGCATCTAAGCACAACAAAATTTATTGAGGCCCAAAGTTTGCTTTTCAGGCAGATAAGTAATGGTCCTCATAGTCATTTTTGCACGATGTTAAAGATTAGGACGAGATGAAGATCCAACAGTTCATGAGAGTTCATAAATATATATCTATGATGTGTATTAATTCAAATTATTTTAAGGTTTAATTGGTTAATTAAGTTAAATATTGAGTTCTTTACAAAAGGATCAATGGAGCATGTTCAATCTAAGATGCTTGGAAGCAGCGAGATGAGGACAAGTGTTTGAAGTTTAACGTCAAGACAAAATATAGATCAAGCTTATTATAAGATCTAATAGTGAGAAAATGTTTGTATATATACAAATTAATGGTGCATATTGAGTGAGATGTTTTCAAAATGTCAAATGATTAACATAAATAAAGACCAAGCTACATACAGAAGATCGATGGCGTGTGGTGAAGATTGCAAGATTGCATGAGATGAGGTCAATCATTTAACGTTTAACATTTAGACTTTACACATTACTTTTTAAATTTCAAAAAATATCAATGGTGTGTGATTTATCTAAGTTTTAAGGACACAATATGATAGCAGAGTATCTGAAGTTTAACTATGACCATTTGAATTCAAATATTTGAATTCAACAAAGGAAAAACTAGTGCTCAATTTTTGGGCCATATCTTTTGATATATGTAGAATTTGTTCATGGTATAAAAAGTGAATTTGTATAATAATCCAAGTATAATCTATAAATATGAATTTAAATATCTTAAAATGTGTATAGTCAAAGTTATGAAGGTTCAAAGTTGACTATGTTTTCATGTTTATTTTGCAAGTGACCCGAGAAGGAAAATTAAGCTTGTATTGATGTTTTTTTAATGTTTCATGATGATTTAGATATTTTAAAGCATTATAAACTCAATTAGGATAATTTATATGTATTTTGTAGGTGTTATAAATCTATCTTGAGTATGAAAAATGATTAAGAAGTTGATTGTGCGTTCATTTATGGTGACTATGTGCATAGAATATTGTTTGAGCAAATTATGCTCTAAAATAAGAATGTATTGGTGACTATGATCATTTGAGGATGTCAAAAGGGTCATGTTGATTTTTTTCATGCATTTTTAAGTGGTATTATTTTCTTAGTTTGTTTGAATAAATGTCAAAGAGGTGAATGGGTCTTCATAGGACCTAAAAGGTGACTTAGGCCTATTTGAAAGTGTGTTGTGCTTAAGTGTGACCCATGTAAGATGCCTTACGGGTGAAGGAATGTATTATGGCCTACAATGAAATATTTTAGACTTTATAATTAATGAATACTATATAAATAGTGAAACTAAATGTGATGGTTTCTAGATAGGGTGTGAGACGTGTGTGAGACTTGAGAGAGACTTGTGCAAGGCTTGTGTGTGGAGTATGTGTTGAATCAAATAATAAAGGATTGGTAGTGTGATTATTGGATGAGTTAATAAGAAAAAAAAATTTGACTATGTGTATGACTTTTATGTCATATTTTGGATGACAAATAGTGCTCTTGAAGTTTGAGGATCTGCGAAGAGGTCTGAGTGTGCATATGAGGATAGTTTGAGTGAAGAAGTAGAGATATTATGACATGTCTATGTGAGAGGCCTATATAATATAGAGAGGGATTTTGTGTAGGTATTATCAAAATAGATATCCATCATTAGCTATTTAATACATCAATTTTAAAGTGGAGGTGTTCACTTCAAAGGAGGGTCTAAAGGACTTGATCTTCCTTAGGGGCAATTGCTCCTTGTGAAATAGGTGTTTCACTAAAGGAATTGGCTCAAGAGGACTTGATCAAGGTTTATGGTCTAAATTAATTGACTATTATCTCATTTTTAATCTCTTATAAGACAAGTATTCCATGTGTTGTAGGCTTAAGAGTGGGTTTTATTCCCCATGAGGGTTTCCCACAAGAGCTATGTGTTGTGTGTTTGATCTTGTGTATGAATTAAATGAATGAGATCTCTTATTAATGTTACTTGATAAAATTTTATATATGATTATTGTTTAATAGTTTTAAAGGATTGGAATTGAAATTAAAATATATGGGCTCACTGATTCACCCCCCCCCTCTTAGTGATTGTACCTCCAGCATATAGTACCCATATATATAGAATAATGATACTTATAATATGTCACAAGAAATGATCAAGGTAGGAATTATATGGCATATCCAAGTTTATAATTCCTCTCTAGTGTTGATGGTGTGTAATATGGATGATACCTAGTGCATATGTCTAGAATACAGGGAACTAAACAAGTAAACCATCAAAGATAAGTTTATAATTCCTATAATTGGTGATTTTCTAGATGAGTTAAATGGTGTTATATAATTTATGAAACATGATCTTCAATCATATTATCTTTAGATTAGAATCAAATATGATGATATAGATAAACTAGCTATTAGAATCCATGAGATCTAATATGAATTTATGGTGATGACCTTTAGCTTCACAAATTCACCATCTACATTTCATGATTTGATAAATTCTATGTTTTTTCCATTTTTTTGAATTTATTCTTGGTTTTTTTAAATGACATATTATATTACAAAAAATTATTTGTGAAAAAATATGCAACATTTAAAGTATGTTTTGGATATTATGGCACAATATTAGATATACACTTAGCCTTCCAAGTGTGTTTTTGGATTCAAGGAAGTGGAGTACCTGAGTTAAATTTATCCCATGAAATTTTAAATGTTGAAAATAATAAGATTAATTCCATGGTTGATTGTAATTTTCTTAAAACCCTTAAGAACCTAAACAAATTCTTATGGATTATAAGTTACTATCGTCGATCTATAAAAATTTATATTAGCACAAAAATACTAATCAAAATTTTATTGAACAAGGACTTTTTCCTTTAAATGAGGTATTAACCAAGTAATTTTATAAGTTTAAATATTGCATGTGCACCATTACAATTATTTCTACCCCATATTATTTCAAAATATTCATTGTTGAGTGTAATGCTTCGAGATATGGCTTGGGGATAGTAGTCATGAAAGAATTTTGATTTTGACATATTGATTTTCACAATCATCAACTAAAGGGTAAGAATTTTTTGAATCCTATTTATGAAAATGAAAATATGTTTTTTATTCATGAGGTCAAACAACAAAAACCTTATTTGATGGGAAGGCACTTTAAGGTGAAGACAAATCATAAAAATCTCCAATAATTTTTAGAATTATGGTTATTATGAAAATAAAATAATGGGTCAAAAATATGTTGAAATTTTGGTATATGACCTTGATATCACCTATAAAAAATGAAATACAAATTTATTGGTTGATGAACTATCAAGGAAGGATTAGTTCACAAAATCACTATTGTGTTCTATATTTATATTACATGTAGATTAGGTGGGAGAGGAAAAATCAAAATGAGTGAATGAAATAGATACACAATCTCACATTTATAAGCTCCAATAGTATATAATGACGTCATATATATATATATATATATATATATATGGGACACTCTATGGTAAAATGATTAGTTATGCTTATGTAAGAACTCAACCCTTTAATAAACAGGTTCTTGTGGAGCTACATGCTTCATCAAGTAGTGGGCACTTAGACTTATTAAATACTTATCATAAAATCTAGTAGGAATTATTTTATGAAGGGATCAAAGGGGAAGCCCAAAAATATGTGGTAGAATGCATAGCGAGTCAAAAAAATAAGGGTGAGATAATTAAGACCCCATATCTTTTAAAACCATTGTATATTCATGTCCAAATGTGGGAGGAGGTGTTAATGGATTTCATCACAAGGTTGATCAAGTATGAAGGGAAAATTTTCATCATGTTTGTCATGGCTGGACTTAACAAATATGAAAAAAATTATTCCTTATCACATCCTTTTGTAGCAAGTAAAATAACATCATTTTTTATGGATATAGTTAAAAATCTAAATTAGACCCAAAAAAATAAAGCAAGTGATCATGATCCTCTATTTACAAGTAATTTTTGGATGAATTTATTTTATTTCCTAGGCAATATTATTTCTCATATCTCATCATATCATCTTGAATCTTATGGATAAATTAAGTATTCAATAGTTATTTAGATGGTTATATTTGACATTTTTATATAGATAAATAGGATATATGGGTTTAATGGATACCACTTTAATAATAGTGGTATAACATTTATTTCCATACTTCATCTAAAATGTCTCCATTTTTGGCATTGTATGGGTACCAACTACCATCCATCACCTTTTACATAATGGTTTAGCCAAAGGTTTGGGTAGTTGAAGACCAAACTCAACAATAACATAAGGTACTCTCTAGTCTTAGAGAGAATTATAAATGGCATAAAATTGATTTAATCTAAAATCTCACCTACATCTCACATAAATGCATTTTGAAGTGTGAAATTGTGTTTTTGTTTGATTACAACTATATAAGCAAATTTACTTGAAACAAAAAAATAATGATAATTAAGTAATATGGGACCTATCATTCCTTTCATAATATTGGTAATGTATTTGGCATAAGACCATTATTCCAAATGTATTTTTCCCAAAATATCATACTTATAAAAACTTTTGCATATTGGCATGTTTCTTGGTCTATATTGACCCCATTTAGGTTCTCATTTAGCCCTTAAGCCTTATAAAATCATATTAACACTTATTATAAATTAATTATTATCATCCTTTAGATATATATCTCATATTGTCATGCTATACCCATGAAATATAATTTGTTTCATATCTAGGTTAGAGCCTTGATCTACATTATTCCATCTAGGTAAGATATGCATCTTGCACATGTCTAATCCATATATATTTTCTTTCTATAAATTTCCATTGATTTTTCATCTTTAACCTCCCCCCTTGTTGTTTCTAAAATCATATATCATGTATGAATTTTCCTAAATCAACTTATATATACAAGGTCATGTAAAACCATTTGAAGGACTAAAGAGAGAACATATAATAGACACATGGAAATCTTAAAATCAAAAGTCTAGACCAAAGACAAGCATCAAACATCTTTCCTATTAATTCAAAATGACATTAATTGAATCATATATTAATCACTTGTGATGGATTTGTTATTTTTGGTCTCTTGTTATTCCCTTTATGCCAAATAAGGGTTTTAGCTTGCATATAGGTTCGTTTGTCACTTCTAAGGAAGAAGTTTCATACATTCACTCATAAAACTATGTGGATGTCTAATTTTGAGTGAGAGAGATATTATATTTACAATACTACTTATTTTGTTGCTAGATCCATAAGTCTTTATTTTATTTGAAGTGTCAAGCTAGTTTAGAGAAGAATAACATCAACTTTTCACATTCTACCCAAAAATTAGTGAAGTGAAGATACTATAATATTAGAAAAGATACAGTGCACTAATGTCAAATAAATAGGTTTTCAAACTCTACATAGGAAGAATCAATGGCATAAAGACAAACCCAAAAATTATGATTCTGAAAGGTTGAGGATACCTAAGACAGACCTGCATTGTGCATGTGTCTACCTAAGAGAGGTTTCCAAGTCTTAGTTTTGAAGAGAAAAATCTAGATAGTCTATTATGTCATTCTATAGGTCTAAAGTTCCAAAACATGATTAAGGTGTGATTATTACTTAACCTTTTATATTTATTGTGTATAGCCTAGTTTCATTTTTTGCACTTAGACATGTTACTAAGTGCATCCTCTTAGATATATTTGAAGTTTTTAATTTCATGTATGTATTCTTAAATATATGTGAATTAAATTTAGTTTGTTCCTATAAATCTAAAAAAATAATAAACATAAATGGTGAACCCCAAATCTTGGTAACATTCAACCTAGAGGTTTTTAAACCCTCTTTCCTTTATAGATTTAAGTATTTAATTCATTTTTATATTTTATTCACTAGTCATATCCATAGGGTTCCTATAACATTGTATTTTCATTTCTTGTTTGTCATCATGGTTTACATTAGTGAAATTGATGAGTGTAATATATCTTTCTTAGATTCAAAATAGCAAAATGTCACATTCCCAAAGGTTAAAAACATTAATGAACATATTTCTAAATATTTCAAAGAAATTTTTCTTTAAAATCCTAAATTTATTTATGAATTGATACATAAATATAAAGAATCCATGAATGAAAATGTTTCTCATGTAGACACCCTTTGGGTTCACACTTATGTTCCTATCTCTTCTATTATTGTTTATGAGTGTTTGAATCCTATTCCTATGAAAATTAGTGGTATTACATCCATTATTTATGGTAAGACTCAACCTTTGAATAAACCTATCAAGTGTGAAACCATTCCTACACATGAGATAGTCACTATGATGCATACTATATGTAAATTATAAATATAAGTGATTTTTTTATCTTTAAACAAGAAATATTTAATGCAATAATTAAAAACAATCCAAATGACTCATATCCCTAACCACAAATACATTTTTTCCATGCCTTTTTCACATGAATTGATCATTCTAAAATTTAAAATATTTGATGGTCATTCTGATCCTCAAGTACATCTTCATTTAACATTAACTTCTATATAAAATTGTGAGGATGATATAGCAATGATGCTTAAGTTATTTCCTATGAATTTGGTTAGTGATTAATCAACTTAGTTATATTATTTTAATAGTAATTCCTTGGATTTAATGGTGTGTTTATAAATTATCTTTCTAGATCAATACATTACCAAAAATGGACCTAAACCTACATTTGAAAGCATTCAACATCTTGAATAAGGTCACAACAAGTGAATGCAAGTTTTCATTTTTATATTTCATTGTCATATGAGCTCATTCATTTATCAACCATGTGATATTCAAAGACATAATATCTTTATTAATAATCTAATAACATCAATCTATATATATATATATATATATATATATATATATATATATATATATATATATAGTAACACAACTTTAAAATCATTTATTTGTCTTACACATAGAGCCATTAATTTAGAGAAATAAGAATTAATCAAATAAAAGATCCAAACATAAACTACTTAGGATTCAAACAAACCTAGTATTCATAAGTAAACAAAGACCTCATCTACTACTAAATCAGAAGGAAAAACAACTCAAAACAATAACATCATTATAAAAATTTCCACAAACTTTTTCAATAATGAATGCATTATATTAATGGAATTGATGGTCAAACACTTGATCAATTTCTCAATTCTGGACCTTTTTCCCACTTTTTAAAGTCTTGCATCTACTATATATTATTCCCCTTAGCCTATCTCTTAGTCTAACCAGTCTTATATTGATGACCCAGGCCTTCTATCTTACCTAAAATGTTTAAAATATACTTCTCTTCCATCTTTTCAAGTTATAAACATGTACCTACTTTATTGATCCCTAGACACTAACATCTGGGATAGACACTAACATTGGCATTAGTGTTTTAACCTGATGAAAGTGTCAAATTCCCTAAATTCATCCAATTTTCTAATAAAATGTATCTTAATGGTTGGCCTAAGTGTTTTAATGTGAGTTACTTATCCAAAGGGATTCATATAAATACAAGATTAAACCTCATTCATTCCTCACCTAGAAAAGACAAAGAGATACCAAGGCAACTTATTAAAATCACTCTACTAAGCATTCAATTGAAAAAATCTTCCCTATTTCCATACCATTCATAGGTACATCACATATATAGGTACTAAAGGAACACCCCAAGAGCTTGATTTTCCAAGTTACAAGTTAGGTCATTATTGTACTTGCTTTGTACATATTGTATGATTCACACACAAGCCAACATGTATGGGATTAATACATCAGTCTAAAGCCCTCTTCTAAGTATTAGTTATGTGGGTATCACTCATTAAGAGAGCAATATTTGGGGTTAGTTCAACATGTGCCCATTAACCCATTTTTCCCCAAGGTCACTATGAAGATGAGGAACTAGGGTTTTGTAAATTCATGAGGAGCCACAGTCCATGGCCTAGATCTAAATCCACCAAATTGAAGGCAAAGACAAATGTAAAAGCATCTAGGTGGTCACATCCTTTTCTAGTAGGTATTTCATATAAAACACTTGTGTTGAACCCAAATAGTAATATTGATGCAACTATCCCATGTTGATGTTAATGTCTAGAGCTCCATAAGCATCAAATCTAGAATTTGATGATTATTCGAAAACTATCTTCTAGCCTACTTCCTTGCATGTTCCAGATACAATAGTTTGTTAGCATCAGAAGCTAAGTATATTATTTCCTTGTCATTTCCATGCATAGCTTAGTTATACTTTATATTTTTAGCCTATTCTTAGCATAAGAAATTAAGTGTATATTTATATCTAAGTTTAACACCTAATTAGCCTATTTTAGATCTAATTATCATCCTTGTGCATTGTCATTTCTATATACCCCTTTAATATTAATCTAATGCTAACTCCAAACACTTTAGATTCAATTTTAGAGTTAAACACTTCACCCATGTTTCTTAATATTCTACATAGGATTTCAAATAGTTTATCTATTTATTTATGGGTTTATTTTTTGTGTTTTTCATTCCTTAAAACTTCCATTATTAAGTTTAAAATGTTACAGTGATCATATTACACAATATCAATGAAATAATAAACACTTGCATGCTAAAACAAATATAAGACTCAAATATATGAAGGAAATAACTATAACACTCAACATAAAACCATAATTAATAAAAAAATATATATCCATTAATAAAATTCAACAACTTCTTCCATGGTTGAGAGGCCATGCAACACAAATATATTTGAATAATGGATTACAATGGCTTTCTTCTTGATTAATTACTTGTTTCCTCCTTTCTTATCATATTCATTCATTATAAACCCAAGATGGATTTTTGCCTTCTACAAATTTTATTCTTCTCAAATGACTTTTTGACTTATTTTTTGACACAAATACAATCATTTTCTATTTTATTACAAATAATTAAAATTCCTATGCATATGATAACAGTCACCTCGATGAATACAGGTGTCTCATCCTAAGACACCTAGATGAAAGGCCATATATTTTCAAGTGTTTGTGTTTTTTTTCCATTATGATGCATTTTAGGTATGTTACCTACTCCTAACTAATCTTTAAATTCTTTTTTCTACCTTCCTTTCCTTTGGGCACTCTAATTTCCCCCTCTCCATATTAACTTCATAATTTATTACCCTTGACTCTACCAAAACTACATTATATAATAATATACTGTTACCCTTAACTTCTCATGCTAAAAATCCATTGTCTTATATGTTAACTATCTATACAACTATCAAATACATTTCTAAGTTTATAAAATCATAAACAACTTTCACTTTGTTTGGACTTCTTTCAATCTAGAACTTTTATAAAATAAAATTTAATCACCCACTATAAATAAGGATGTCACTTCTGCTAGAGACTTTAGATATCAATAAATTCTAATGCTTAAGTATATTTATGCCACTCATCAAAATAAATTTGTTTAGCTTCCTCTTATTTCTCAAATAATTCATTTTTTTAGAACAAAGAATCCTTGAAATGTATCATAATAATAAATTTCCATACCTACTAAATAAATATACTATGACTATTTTGATGGCACTTTAAATGCCTATTAGGTATACGCACTATCAAAATATATTTACCAACTTTATACATGCCAGAAGATAAATTGGTGCATTTCCAACCATAAGTTTCATCCTTATAACATTTATACAAAACCATCCAAACTTATACTTATAATTCTACAACTACCAGTTATCATTACCCATCTCCCCCAAATCATTTCTTAGTGTTGTTAGAATTGCCTACTTTAGTGTTTGCTCCTATTCACTCCCTTTGCACATGATTAAAACTATTTTACAATCTCTTTTTCTTTAGCGTCAAAATATCATGAACTTCCTCAACATTTTGAACTATATCTTGAGTTTCCTAAAAAAAGTTCTACCTTTGAGTTTGGCACTATATTTCCTTTTGGAAAACCAATTGAAATTTTTGATTGGTTTGTTACTCTATCTTCCATTTTGGAGTAGTTACCTTCCAATACAATGCAATTGAAAAAGGAATATGTTCTTGTAAATTAAAATTTCACATTTTGAATGTCGAGCACACTATAGATTACACCCTCAAGAAACATACTCGTTATCATTCATGATCCTCCTTAGTTCCTTACCAAATAGTTCTATCGATATTATCAATATGGAAAGGACTTGTGAACTAGATCTCAACCACATGGATCTTATCTAACCTTTGAGTTTGGCACTATATTTCCTTTTGGAAAACCAATTGAATTTTTTGATTGGTTTGCAACTCTATCTTCCATTTTGGATTAGTTACCTTCTAAAATAATGCAATTGAAAAAGGAAAATGTTATTTTATATTAAAATTTCACATTTTGAATCTCAGGCACACTATAGATTACACCCTCAAGCAACATACTCATTGTCATTCATGGTCCTCCTTAGTTCTTTGCCAAATATTTCTATCAATATTATCAATATAGAAGGGACTCGTGAACTATACCTCAACCACATGGATCTTATCTATAGTAAAATCCACTTCTAACATTGATGAAGATGAGTCTTAAGTTGGTTTTAACTTACAAAGAGGATAATCCTAATGGTTTCATCAATCTGGTTTCTCAAAAAAAAATCTCCAAATAACATAACTCATATATGTCCACCTTAGATCTCTAAACACTCTATAATTTCTTCTTAGAAGATAAAATTATCAAGTAAGGCATTGACTAGTCATTGATTTATCACTACAAGTTTGTCCATACATCAACACAAACACGATTTAAGTTAGTTTGTCTTGAGATGGAAATGCAAATGGTAGAAAATGTGTAGGGTGATATGTACTCTATAGAGTGTACCCATGAACTTGATTTCCACATCATGTTACCTATTCAAATATCATCACTATAAACACTTTGAATTGGGCTTGAATATTGAGAAGCCACACCATTTTCAAGTTTAAAATGTTATTGTGAACATATTACATAATGTGAATAAAATAACATATAAAACTCAAATATATGAAGGATACAGCTATAACACTCAACAACTAACCAAAATTAATAAAAGAAATATCCATTAGTAAATTTCAATAACTTCTTCCCATGGCCAAGAAGCCATAAGATACAAATCTAGTCGAACAATGGCTTACAATGGATTTCTTCTTGTTAAATTGCTTACTTAATCTTTTCTTAGCATCTTCATTAATTTATAATCCTAAGATGGTTTTTTTCCTTCTATAACTTTTCTTCTTCTCGAATGAGTTTTCAACTTCCTTTTTGACATGAATACAATTATTCTCTTTTATTATAAATAATTCAAAGTCATGTGCATAGGCTAACATCCACAATTTTTGTGTTTTTTATAATTTTCACTTCTACACATGAAAAAAATTGTTTGAAGATTCTACCTATATGCTTCTTGTGCAAAGGTAATCTTTTTGGACTTATTTCTATTAGCTATCCATACTCATAAATCCTCTTTGAAGAAATAGTTATTACTTCTTTTTATGTTTTTAAAACAAAATAGAATAAATTATTTGTATAAGTCCACGCATATAATTTTAAATCTTTTGGAATATTTTTTTCATTTCTTTCATGTTATAGGTAATTTATTTCTTTGTCTTTAGCTACCCACAAACATAAATATTTAGTTTTTTATTTTTCTACACATATAAAATATTTACCCATATGAACCCATATATGTATGTCATTTTATTTTTAGCAATCCTTCATTTGTTCATTATTTAGCACAACAATCCTTTGTCTATTTTATTTATTTCTAGTAGCATATTAGAATTATTATGTGAAAACATTGGTCTAATTTTCTACCAATTTAGTTACAATTGAGGTTTATGTCAATCTAGAACATTATATCAGCAATAATTTCATTTACATTTAATAATTACATATACATGTTTATTGATTGGTTCATTTTCTATTAGGATCTTACAGCACAATTGATTACTTTTGTGTAAGCAACTAAACACGAAATTAAACCAGAAATAATAAGTAACTAGAAATCAAAATCAGCAAAGAATAAGAGATACAAGAAACAACCAAAAACTTGTATTAAACTCTTCCAGAAGGAAATACAATGAAATCTCTCTTTCTTCTCACACCTCTCAGATGTACAGATCTCTTTCCCTCAAGAGATCTCTCTCTCTCAATTACAACCAATTCAATCCTTGAATTGTCTACCCTTTTTCTCATACAAGCTATGAAGATCTAACCCTATTATATAATACTAGGATTCATGAGCTATGCATTCTCCACTGTTAGATGCACCTCTTAATCAAAGGTTCAAATCTGTCTTGCCAAAAATAGAAACGCGAACTCAATACTTACAGTTACTCTTATCATGTAAACAATCTATTCTCCCTCAAAAATAGACTTCTAGAACGCACAGGTGACTGATGTCGGTCCCTGTCTATCTCCATATGACCGATGTTGGCTGATACATAACCGACGTCAGCAGCTATTGGTCGACTCTTGACTGATGTCGGTCGGTCCTGACTGATGTTGGCGACTGTGTAACTCCAACAACCTCTACATTTGCTCATTCGGTGAAGCTTTTAGCTCCACAACTCAACAATCTCCCACTTGGAGATAAACAGCTGCACCTGTACCTATACAGCAACATCCTCTAGCTTGTTTCTCCATCTTCAAGTTCAATCTTGAAGACCATCAAAAGTTGATTGAAGATTCAACTTCTCCTTTGTTACCAGCTTTGTTAACATATCAGCAGGGTTCTTATCTGTATGGATCTTTTCCAGCTTCAACTCACTATCCTCCAATACCTGTCTAATGAAGTGGTACCTAAGTTATATATGTTTGGTTCTTGAATGAAAGGCTGAATTCTTTACCAAATGAATTGCACTTTGACTATCACTGTACAATCTGCAACTCTTTTGCTCCTTTCCCAACTCTTCAATGAACTGAGTCATTCAAATCATTTCCTTGCTAGCCTCTGTGACTGCAATGTATTTTGCCTCTATAGTAGACAAGGCAACAACCTTCTACAACTTTGAAATCCAGCTAACCACCGTTCCACCAATAGTGAACACATATCCTGTGGTGCTTCTCCTGCCATTCAAGTCACCTGCCATATCTGAATCTACATACCCATGTAGAGAAGTGTTTGATCCTCCATAGCATAAATGCCTATTGCTGGTCTCTTTCAGATATCTGAGAATCCACTGAACTGCTTTCCAGTGTTCCTTTCCTGGATTGGCCATAAACTTGCTGACAACTCCCATTGCTTAGACAATATCAGGTCTAGTACATACCATTACATACATTAAGCTCCCAACTGCTAAAGCATATGGAACTCTACTCATGTACTCAACCTCATCATGTGATTTAGGAAACTGTTCTTTGCTCAACTTGAAGTGTCCAGCCATAGGTGTGCTTACCGATTTTGCATCCTGCATATTGAACCTCTCCAACACCTTGTTCACATAATCCTCTTGAGACAAAATCAAACTGTGATTTTTCCTGTCTCTCTTAATACTCATTCCAAGGATTTTCTTTGCTACTCCCAAATCCTTCATGGTAAATGTGTGAGCTAATTTTACCTTAAGCTCAGTAATATCCTGCATGTGTGAACCTGTAACAAGCATATCATCTACATACAGTAACAAGATAATATAACTACCATTATCTAATCTATTAAAATAAACACAATGGTCAAATTGACATCTACTAAAGCCATGCTCTGTCATAAACCTATCAAACCTCAAATACCATTGTCTTGGAGCTTGCTTAAGACCATATAAGCTTTTCTTCAACCTGCACACAAGTTTCTCCTTACCTTTGACCTCAAAACCTTCCGACTAATCCATATATATTTCTTCATCCAAATCTCCATGAAGAAATGCTATCTTAACATCAAGTTGCTCAAGATGCAAATCCTCAATAGCAACTAAAGACAATACAGTCTGAATAGAAGTCATCTTTACTATAGGAGAAAAAAATTTACCAAAATCAATACCTAGTTTCTGTGCAAATCCCTTTACTACCAACCTGGCCTTATGTCTCATTTGTCCATTCTCTCCTTCCTTTAACCTATAAACCCATTTGTTTTTCAGTGCTTTCTTTCTAGCTGGTAACTCTACCAAATCCCACATTTGGTTCTCTTTCAAGGAATCAATTTCCTCATTCATGCCAAGCTCCCACTATTTCCTGGATTCTACCTGCATTACCTCATCAAAACTTTTTGGTTCTCCACCATCAGTGAGTAACAAGTAGTATAACAAAGGGGAATAATTAATTGGAGGTTTACTTACCCTTTCATACCTCCTCATGGGCATTTGAGACTCATTCATAGCTTGTTGTCCACCCAAATTTCTTTCTGTCAGTGACCGATCTTGGTCATCTTTGGTCGATGTCGATCTATACCTGGCCAATGTCAGTTCCACCTGACCGATGTTGGTTGCTTCCTAACTGACATTGGTTACTATCTAATTGACATCGGTTCCTGTCTAATTGATGTCGGTGTCTGTGTTTTCCTGTGTGTGATTATTTTTACTTGCAAGCTCATTTTGGATCATAACCTCATCCAAATCAACATTACCCTACTCAGAACTATTCAGCCTCTTGAGCTGATCACTGTACATCACCTTTTCATTGAAAACAACATCATGGCTTCTAATAATTTTGTTAGTTTCTAAATTCCACAATTGGAATCCAAAATCTCCAAAATCATAACCAATAAAAGTGCACCGCATAGATTTAGCATCCAGCTTCTTTCTATTTTCTTTATCAATGTACACAAAAGCTTCAGAACCAAAAACTCTAAGAAATGAAAGATCTACCTTTTCACCTGTCCATGCCTCTTCTGGAATTCCACCATCCAGTGCAGTAGAAGGTCCTCTATTAATCAGGTAAACTGCAGTATCTACAACTTCTACCCAAAACTGTAAGGGCAAACCAACATGCAACCTCATACTCTGTGCACGCTCCATTATTGTTCTATTCATCCTTTCAGCAACTCCATTTTGCTGAGGTGTCCTTGGAACCATCCTTTCCCTATGTATTCCACTCATAGAATAGTAACTATTGAATTTATTACTATAGTACTCACCACCATTATCAAATCTAAGGCACTTCAATCTCAAACCTTTTTCATTCTCAACCAAAGCTTTCTATTTCTTAAATGTGTCAAAAACATCAGATTTTTTCTTTATGTAATAAACCCATACCTTTCTTGTAGCATCATCAATGGAAGAAACATAATACCATGATCCTCTAATAGAAGCTCCCTGAGCTGGTCCCCACATGTCTGTGTGAACAAGCTCCAACTTGTGCTTCTTCTTTGTTGACCCAATTTTGAGAAACATCACTTTCTTCTATTTCCAAAAAATACAATGCTCATAGAAATCTAGATTATGCTTTTCAAATCTGAAAGCTTACCTTTTGACTTAAGAACATTCATTCCCTTCTCACTCATGTGACCAAGTCTACAGTGCCACAACTTTGCATCTACATCTGAAGTAGATAAAATAGAAGGAGAATGATCAGTAATACAAGTAGATAGATAAAGTGTACCTACTCTCTTACCTCCAGCTAATACAAGTGCACCCTTGGAAACTTTCCAAGATTCAGCTGTGAGAGTTACTGTGCAACCCTCATCACCTAACTTTCCTACAGAAATCAGATTCCACTTCAAGATGGGTACATGCATGACATCCTTCAACACCCATGTGTTGCCATTCTGCAATTTCAGCTGCACTTTTCCTTTGCCAACAATTTTAAAAGGCTCATCATCCCCTAAATAGACTATTCCAAAATCTTCATGGACATAATCATTGAAAAATTCTCTATTTGGGGTTGCATGGAAAGAGGCACCAGAATCTAAAACCCAAGATTCTATTTTATTATCCAAAGAAAATATAAGATCATCTTGTGCAATAATACCTACAACTTTTGCTTCTTCTTTACCTTCATGCTAATTTTCTTCTTTAACTTTCAACCAGCAATCTTTCTTTGCATGCCCTTTCTTTCCACAATTCCTTCAGATTATACTTCTTCCATTTCTGGATTTGGATCTACTTCTCATCTTTGACTTTGACCTTGATCTCCCTTGTTTTCCCTTCTCTCTTTGCCTTCCCCTGCTTTCAACACTTAAAGCATTACTTGATGTCTCCTCTGTGCTTTTCCTGCGAGTTTCTTCATTCAAGATTACACTAACAACATCATCAACTTTCAAGATATTTGAAGCAGATGCAGTATTACTAACTGCCATTACCAAATTATGCCAACTTTCAGGTAAAGAGCATAAAATTAAGAGAGCCTTAATTTCATCATCAAAAACTATTTTGACTGAATTTAACTGATTTACTATTGCATGGAAATTATTAAGATGACTAGATACCGATCCACCTTCCTGCATTTGTAAATTAAATAATTGCTTCATAAGATATACCTTATTCAAAGCTGAGAGATTTTCATATAAATTTGTCAAAGTATCCATTAACTCTACCATTGTCTTTGCCTATGATAAGTTGGAAATCATAGAAGATGTCAGGCTCAACCTTATAGATCCCAGAGCCTTTCTATCAAGAACATTTCATTCTTCATCTTGCATATCTGTGGGTGTGCTCAACGGTAAGTATAGATCTTTCTTATACACATAATCTTCTATCTGCATCCTTCATATTTGATAATTCTTTCCATTGAATTTCTCCATTCTTAGCTTACTTTCTTCTGCCATTGCTTTACTCCCACTCAATCAGAAACCCCTGAGAGTGAACCTGTAATCAACAAACACTAACCTACTCTGATGAACCTTGTTAGTGAACCAAGCTCTGATACCACTTGTTAGGATCTTACAGCATAATTGATTACTTTTGCGTAAGCAACTAAACATGGAATTAAACCAGAAATAATAAGTAACTAGAAATTAGAATCAGCAAAGAATAAGAGATACAAGAAACAACCAAAAGCTTGTATTAAACTCTTCTAGAAGGAAATACAATGAAGAAATCTCTCTTTCTTCTCACACCTCTTAGATGTACAGATCTCTTTCCCTTAAGAGTTCTCTCTCTCTCTCAATTACAACCAATTCAATCCTTGAATTGTCTACCCTTTTTCTCATACAAGCTATGAAGATCTAACCCTATTATATAATACTAGGATTCATGAGCTATGCATTCTCCACCGTTAGATGCACCTCTTAATCAAAGGTTTAAATCTGTCCTGCCAAAAATAGAAACACAGACTCAATACTTACAGTTACTCTTATCATGCAAACAATCTATTCTCCCTCAAAAATAGACTTTTGGAATGCACAGGTGACCGACATCGGTCCCTGTCTGTCTGCATATGACTGACGTCAGCCGATACATAACTAACGTCGGTAGCTTCTGGTCGACTCCTGACCGATGTCGATCGATCCTGACTGATGTCGACGACTATGTAACTCCAACAACCTCTGCATTTGCTCATCTGGTGAAGCTTTTAGCTCCACAACTCAACATTTTTAGCTCTGTATTTTGCATTCATTTAAATTTTTAAAAATATAAAAACACAAAATCATTTTATTAGTTCGCTTGTATTCTTCATTCAAAAAAGAAAAATGAAAGAGATTAGTTAATTGTTTATTTCTAGCACGCATTTATAAATCTAAGAAAATAGAAAATAAAGGAGCAATTAACTAGTTCACTTTCAGTTTTGCACTATTTATCCAAAAAAAAATATAAAAAGATCAATTAATTGTTCATTTTTGACATTATTTTTATCAAATTAATTAGCTTATTATCACATTTATAAATATTAAAAAGACAAAAAAAAATAGTTTTAATTACATTATTTTGCATATGATTAAGTATTTAAATAACCAATAAATATTTAAGTTGGATATAAATAGTAATTGATTTATTCTTTTTTTATCATATGAACTATTTCTTTACTTTTCATATGAATAAGTTTTAGTTATATAATTACTTTAATTTTTCATTTCAAAAAAACTTAGCCATAAATCCACACATACATTTAAAAAATAACTTTTATTTTTTATTTTAATCATCATTTAACACATTCATTCCCACATTTTTGGATAACACTCCTAAAACAAGCACATCCACAAAAGATATGTACTTTCAAAAAAAATGTAATCTTGATAAATATGTTGAATCATCCTAAAGTTGGTATGACTAAGATCCATTATGATATTTTGATAAGTTGACTTTCCTTTTCATTATTCTATAAAATCATTTTTCTCCCTTCGTTCCTTGCTACAAATCAATTTTTGTTTACCATATGAATGAAGTAGCTTAATTTTTACCTACATAATGATTGGTAGTGTATTTGTGTTTTTTAAACCATCATATTATTACATTGCATACATTTTGTTTAACATCATTATATAAGATTTTCCATGTAATTTACCAATTTGGATCCATGACATTTCAAAAATTCCTAGCCATCTATAATGCATAAGTTAAAAATGAAACAATATAAAATTTGAAAAATACTATAAAATATTAAAACTAAATAGATCACATGTGCGCTTGTGTGTGTGTGTGTACAATATCAAGTTTTAGTACATATCCATCACATTAAGAAGGAAAATGTGGTAATAAATCAAAAATAAAAACAATAGTACTAACATCTAGATGAATCACCTAGAACTAATCCTAACTATCCTCTATGGGAGCTACCAGATGCAAAGTGTTGTAGAATCCTACACTAGATCCTATGCCTCTTACCACTTATACCATCATAGAATCCCTCTCCTCCTCCATTTTATCCACTATAAGAGGCATGCCTACTCCTCACTATAATAAGGTCTCATAAGGTTTTAACCTAGGCCTCTAGTGTAGCAATCCTATCTCCTCACCAAACCAACTCTTGATCCTTATGATCCCCATGATACACAAGGGAAAAGACATAAAAATGACATTAAATACTCAGGTAATCTAAGGTCAGAATAAAGAGCATCTATAATCATGAGAGTTTACATGTGGAACAAGTTGATACATGTTTTTTAGATCAACCTTTGCCATTCATTTATAGATTATATAAATCAACATAAGCAAACATGCATGCACGTGTGTACAAACACACACACACAAGTTAGATATAGAGTTTAGAAAAAATAAAATATAATAAATTAATTTTTTCCAATAAACTTACATGAATCCTCCTCCTTCCCATTAGGGTTAAACTCATAATTTGAGCTCATATCTACCTCATGCCTCTCCCAATCACCTACCTTAGGCTAAACCTCAACTTGAACTCCTCATCCTCCCTCTATCACTAACTATTAACTTATAGTATCTCCTCCCACTCTAGGGGCATGTCCTCATCCTCCTACTACTATTAACTACTATTATGCTTCATCTCTTCCTACTTTTTGGGCCTATCTATCTCCTTCTCTCCTAACTGATGTACATCCCCATATTAATATCTATAGAATCAGTGGCTACCATGATAATTGGCCTAATCGATCATCCATAATCTCTCTTATGTAAACTACTTATGGGATGGTGACATTTTCCTTATACTATAGACCAAATTGTCGAGGGAATATGACTATAGGATGTGTCTCTATATGTCCACTCATGTTTTTGAATTATATGGATATCTCACAAGCCATGAAATTAATCATCTTATGACCACATAATCCTCTCATCCCAGCATAATGTTGGGGCAATCATGTCTCATGTATTAATAATGGCCATGATCTAGAATGGTCTATGAATCAATCCATAGCAAACCATTTCATTTCTTAAATAATCCCTACTTTTGTAATACCAAATCCCCTTTAATAAGGATTCATTAGCTCATATGCCTAACTCATCACATTTGTTGGTGGCTTAGTGAAAGTGCACCATGATAATATATCCAATAAATATCTGTATAGTCTTAGCCAAAACACCATAAGCCCAACTATATCATCTCTCATGATCTTTAATATCTTCGACTATAGGCTACCATCAATAAAGAAACATGTCAGTGCCCTTTTCTAAAACCAAATACAATGCCAACATACCAATGAATACCTTACAAATGTTAGGTATCTCTAATCTCTCTACTCTATCCAAATGCATCCCTTATTTGGCACCCATATTAGGTACTTCCCTATCACCAAAATAAGCAACCCATCTTTGGGCATATGTGTTATTTATAGCCTCCCTCATGATCAATATATGTCATGTTGTGAGTAGTCCCATGATCCTATAAATGTCCTCTAGGTTGATAGTCCACTCACCCAAAACCTATGAAAACTATAAGGTTTTTTAATCTACATCCCAATAAGTGATCTAGTCATAAAGAAACTCATTGGTTGGGGAAACTAATCCCACTTGTGTAATCATTTATATCATATCCCTATCTAACTAAGAAATATCCTCTTCAATCAATAAACCCATCACCCTAGGAAGCTACTCCTACTCTCGACATGACTCTATCTCATGTAGTCCCCTTACATCCATAAAAATGAATTTCAATTAGTCTAGGCCTTTTTAAATCAATCTCAACCCTTGATATGGTGAAATAAGTTTCAGTATACTAATTTCAAGAAGATTAGATATTCAAAACCTTAGGCTTCTAAGAGATTCAAAATTGGTGACCAATAAGGTTTTTGAATTTTATCAAACCAAATTCAAACACCTTCAACTTTATAATAAGATTGTATGCAAAATTGCTAAAGAGTTTAATTTCATATCCATAGAAACCATACCCAAAGAGGAGAATCAACCTTTTGATTTTATGGATTTCTCATCTTCTCAATTTTTCCTCATCAGGAAATACCATAATCTAATTTTTTGTGTCGATTAGAATTAAATCAATTATCCAAAAGGTGCCTAGTAATGAAAAAAATTCTCATATATAAAAGGACAATGAATATCTCACCATGTATTTTTCTAAAAATGTCAAAGCCATCATCAATTTTTTATGGGCTTATGACAAATTTCTTAAAATGAATTACAAAAATTGATTTTCCCTTATTCCTCACCTTTCATTCTGGTTTGGATCTAGACATTAAGAGTTTTACTTTAAAGTTTAGAATGATGACTATTTTGGAGAATATTATGAATTATTTGAAATAGATGATGAAACTTATGATCTCCATATAACCCCTCAAATATTTTAAAAGGGGAGTGATTTTTTGATATAATACACTATAGATATAAATATTAGCATGGATAAATAACCAAATATTCTTCATATTAAATCTTATCTCTATCGTTCAGAGGTAGAAGATCATAAGAAACTTCTCACAAAGATTTAAAAAGCTTTCACCTTTTCTTACTTGAACATGATGGGTATTGTTGTTGAAGTAGTGGTCCAAAATCTAGTGACCAAACCTGATGCCAACCCTATATACTAAAAACTTAGGCTCTTGAAGATAAAAATTACATTTATGGTAAAATAGGAAGTGATCAAACTCCTCAAAGTAGGATTCATTAAGTCTATGGACTACATATGTGGTTATCCTATAGCATCCATGTTCTTATAAATAATGGTAATATTATGATATATGTATTGATTTTATACATGCCAAAAATATGTCTTAAAGAATATTTTCCTCTCCCATCAATAGATGTTATCATAGACACCAAAATTGGATATGATTTATTATCTCTCATGGATGTATTTTGAGGTTATATTTGAATTCCTATTTTTGAAGAGGATCAAATCAAAACTTTCTCAATTACACCTTGGATAAATTTATAATATGTCATTGTTCCCTCTAACCTTAAGAATGCTGGTGAAATTTATCAAAGAACCATGACCCAATTTTTTCATGACCTTAGTTACAAATTTATAGAATATTATGTAGATAATATTTTAAGAAAGTCCAAAACTAAATTTGCTCACTTCGAGGTCTTATGCATAATTCTTACTCACCTCATTTAATATCGTATTATGCTTAATCCATAGAAATGGGTTTACAGTGTCATGGATGGAAAACTTTTATAGTACATCATTTCCAATCATGGGATTGATATTGATCCTAAAAATAATTTTTCTATTATTGAGATGTATTCCCCTAAATATGAATCAAATATATTATCATTCTTAGGAAATCTAGTGGCAATTCAAATTTTTATACCTGACCTCATGCATATTTTTTATCCTATAAAAACTTTCTTAGAAAGGAGTGTAGTCTCAACTAGACCCAAGATTTTTAGAACATTTTTTAGTCTGTGAAATACTTTCTTATGGATCAACCAACTCTTATGCCACTTAAATCCATCAACCCATTATCATTTACATAAGAGTAACTAAAGTGTGCCTCAATTACATGTTATCTCAAGAATATTATGAAGGTGGATAATATACATCTACTTCATTATTTGAGTATTTCTTGATTACAAAATGAGGTATACTCAAGCAAAGTAGGAATGTCTAGATATAATTTTTACTATAAAATGATTAAGACATTATATGCTCAATCAAGATACTAGAGTCATCATAAAATCAAGGCCCTTTATACATTTAAAACTTAACCAAATCTATCTAAAAATTTTGGTCAATTGATCACATTACTAAGTGAATTTTAATTAACTTATGTCAATAAAAAGTTTGTTAAATGATAAATAATTACCAATTGGTTGGTTGATTCCCCCTTGGATAGCAGTGACATTGTTACACTAAATAAATTAATGAACTTATTTTTTACATTTATAAACCCTAAATTACTTCCTCCCCATGGTGTGTATACATAATAAATTACTTGGTTAATAGTATTTATCCTAAACGTGTCAATTCTTAGCAGAGCTAGTGGCTACAAATTCTCATAGCCAAGTATATTATCCTTGACATGGTCATGTTTATAAGGGACTTCAATGGTATTCTTCTTAGATGTGTATATTGGGAAGAGTCTAATAAATTCTTGTTTCAATTTCATGGTCGTAATTATGGTGATCACTTTGGTGGTCACACAACAACCTGAAAGATCCATAGAATGGGTTATTTTTGGCCCAAATTGAGCATGACATTTTGTAGTATGTCAAGAAATTTATAAACTATCAAGAGTTCTCCTAAAAAATACATAGTCTTACTCATGTACTTCATGCCATTGATACACCTGAGCATTTCTCTACTTGGGGCATAGATTTAATTGGAAAATGTTTGCTTGCTTCTTATAATAGCCATTATTTCATCATCACTACCATTGAATATTTCAAAAGTGGGTGGAAGCCATGCCATTAAACATAGTCACTAGATCCATCATTACCAAATTAATTTTGAATTAGATAATTTCCAAGTTTGGGTTTCCACAAGTCATCATTTATAATAATGGTTCCCCTTTAAATAATCCTAAGGTACATGAAATGTGCAAGAAATTATCTATATCTCACCACACTGACTCCTTTTATTACCAATAAGCTAATAGTCAAGATGAGGCAACTAATTTTTTTTAAATTCCATCGTAAATAAGTCCCTTAAAGATAATAATAGGGATTAGCATTTTCAACTCTATCCTAATTTATGTGCTTAAATAATGAGTAACTATACACCCCCAGGGACCACGTCCCATTCCTTAGTATTTAGTGTATAAGTTGTCATGCCCTTATAAGTAGAACTTCCAAGCCTTCACATTTCCATCTAAGATCTCGTAGATAATGAAGAGTATAGAGACTGACATCTTACTTAACTAGAGAGATTATATTAAAATTGGCTTAGGGCTACTTGAACCATAAGGATTACATAGTATGTATGTGTCATCATTATAATAAGAAGATTCATGAATGTATTATTTAGGTTTGAGACCTAGTTTTAAGACTTGATAGTAGAATTGACAAAAATAATGGCAAATCTCCCAAATTTAAACCCAATTGGTTGGGTTTGTATCTAGTAACATAAGATTTTAAAAATGGGACCTTTCATTTATACACTTTATTGGGTAAGGAATTTTATGAATTCATCAAATATTTACACTTAAATTTTTATTATGTATAATTGTGTATGTTTCATTAGTATCTTTATATCATCATTTGTGTTGTTTATGATTTTTAATTATTTTGACTAGGAAACTATCTAGCTCTAAGTTCACTTAGAAAAACCTTCATTGTATCAAATCATATCACATGTTCATTATCCCCATTTATTCCTTTAGAAATATGCTTTAAAACTAACATTAAATAGAAGATTGATAATAGTCCATATGAGTATTGTATACCCTGTTTCTTATAAATATCCCAAAATCTTAGACACTCTAGCATAAAACCTAGTCTAGAAGCTTCCTCATGGCACATATCCCCTTTGGTATTATCTAAGGTAAGCACTATCATGTTTCACCTAGGTTATCTCAATAACTTGCCTTGGTATTCAGTGATGAGCCCTTACATCTTATTGGTTGCATGGAGCCAAGGCCTGGGAGTAGATACCCTCCCAAAAACAATTAATGGAAACATAATGTAAATCCAAGGTGATCAAAGCCAAGAATGTAAGCAAAAATCCTACATCTCTTTCCCTTTATTAACCTTTGATTTTTATCCCTTGTATATTCCTAGTAGTGTGGGGTTAGTATGAGGGAGATATTTCCTTACTCATCTATGTTTATCCTTTGGTGATGATCCCTTTGCTTCCTCCTAGTCTCATGGGTTTAAACTTGGAGCTCACACTAACAAGCAAGCAATTCAAGAGTGTTAAAGTTACAAATCCCAAAGAGCTTGTCTATGAGCCTATAATGAAATAAGATCCTTTCCCTTTACCAATCGTGCATTGGTTGTCCATATTTTGATTTAAGTCTAAATCTTCCCTTTACCAATCTTGCATTAGTTATCTACCTTTATTTCAAAAAAATTAAATCCTGAGAAAGAATTTGAATCATCTCATAGTTTATATGGACTAAGAATGATATTTTACCCATTGTGATATTTTAATGATTTGCTTTCCATGTGAATGAATTAGCTCAACCATTACTTAAAAAATGATTGATAGTGATTTTATGTTTGATAAACCATCATATTATTACATTACATACATTATGTTGAAAATCATTATATAATAATTACCATAAAATTTACCACATCATATCCTTGACATTTCAAACATTTTATCTATCTACATTGCATAAGTTAAAAACGAAACTTTAAAAACATTGACAAATGCTAATAAATACTAAGATCAGATGGATCATCATATATATCAAAGTATATCAATATACATTAAGTTTTAGTACATGACCATCACATTGAGCGCTCAAGTGTGGTAAAAAAATAAAAAATAAAAAATGATCCCAACATATACATGAATTGAAAATATTTAATTATAATTATGCCCTATAGGATCCACCTGATATAGAGTGTCACAGACTCTTACTCTAGCTCTTATTCCTCCTAACACCCATACAAATATAAGAACCCTCTCTTTATCTAGTCTACCTACTAGAAGAGGCATACCCACTCCTCATTATAAGAAGCTCTCCTAGGGTCTTAACTTAGGCCTCTAGTGTGACAATCCTCTCTCCTCACCTAGCCAAATGTATAGCCCTATGATACATAGGAGAAATGATGTACAAATTTCCCACACTCAAAGGTAATAATGGGTTGGTAATAAGATCATCTATACTCATTATAATTGGTACATGGAACATGTTGAGAAATGTGTCTTGAATAAACCTCTACCACTCAATTTTAGAGTCTAAAATTCATTACAAGCACACACACATAAGTTAGATATATAATTTAGAAATAATAAAATCTAACAACGCTAGAAAATGAATTTTTTCAATAAAATTACCTAGATCCCACTCCTATAAATCAAGGTTAGACTCATCATCTGAGTTCATCTCTACCTCTTTCTCCTCCCAATATCCTCCCTCAAGATAAACCTCAACTTGAACTCCTCCCTCCACCACTAACTACTATTATGTAGCATATCCTCCCACTCTAAGGTCTAGTCCTCCTCCTCCTACTACTATTAATTATTGTTTTACAACATATCTTCTTACTCTAGGGATTTTTCCCATTCCTCCTCCTCTCTTGGATCTTGAACCTCCACATATCAGTGTCCTTAGAGTTAGTAGATATCATGATCATTGACTCAACTAAGCATCCCTAGTCTCTCCCCCCATAATTTACCTATGGGAGTGAGATGTTTTTATTATACTAAAGTCCAAACTACTAAGTAACTATGGATATGAGATGTGTCTTTACTTGTCCCCTTTTATCTCACTATCTCATAAGACATCAAAATAATTACCTTATCACCCTAAAATCCTCTCATCCTAGTATAGGGTTAGGAAATCATGTCTCTTGTAGTAAGAGTGGCCATGAATTTGGGTGTTTAACCCTAAATTTTGGATATGGATCCTATTGGGTAGATAAGGTTAATAATTTAGAAATGATAATGCACAAGGGTGATAATCAAATATACAATAGGGCAATTAAATGTTAAACTTAGATATAATATACGTTAAATTCATTAAATTGAGATAGGCTAAATATTATAATAACTATGATAGATATGGAAATGATAAAGAAATAATGTACTTAGTTGGTTTTGATGTTAATACGGTTCAAGATTTAGAACAGGTAGGAACCAGATTGGAACAGGATTCTAGAATAGTTGCCAAATTCTAGATTTAGTGCCTCTTGAGCCACTGACACTAGCATTATCCTTGGACATTAGAATTGATGCTACTATTTGAACTATACATAGGTGTCCTATATAAAATACCTATTAGAAAAGGATACAACTACATGGATGCTTTTGCATTTGTCTTTGCCTTTGCTCTAGTGCATTCAGATCTAGGTCATGAACTATTACTACTCATGAAATTACAAAACCCTAGTTCTTCATCTTCATAGTGACCTTGGGAAAAATGAGTTAGTAGGCACATGATGTCGAGATACCCCAAAGACCCTATGTCAATGAGTGATATATACATAGCCAATACTCTGAAGAGGACTTCAAACTTATGTAGTTCTTCCCTATCTGTTGGCTTATGTGTGAATCAAGTAATATGTGAAAAGAAAGTACAACAGTGGCCTAGATTTTAACTTAGAAAATTAGGTTTTTAGGTTACTCCTTCGATACTTTATGCATGTAGATATGCAATACCTAAGAATAAATAAGGAAGCTTTACTTAATTGAATGCTCTTTGGTATGAATGTTAGGTGAGTAATGAATGAGGAGTTATTTTGAATATATACCACTCCTATCAAGAAATATCTAACATTAAATCACATAGGTTGACCATTAAAATATGTTTAATTCATAATTAGATGAGTTTAGGGCACTAGACACCTATATTAGGGTAGGACACTAGTGTTATGTAGGGGTCTAAGACTGATGCTTGTGTCCTAGTAGTTAGAAAATACATACATGCTCAAAACTTGCAGAAACATAAGATAAGCATATTTTAAGTATTATGTAAAATATAAAAGGTCTAGGTCATCACATAAGATAGGTAAAACCAAGAGATAGGCTGAGGGGCATAATATAGAAAAGATGCAAGTCTTCCAAAAGTAGGAAAGGTCCAAAACTGAGAGTAACAACCAAGGTTTGATTTTTCCAAGTGTACAAGAATGAGGTGCTATATAATTCATAAATATCATCTATGTTTGTCCCCCCTTTAATCCAGTAATGAAATTATTGGTTTAAAGGAGAAAAAATGCATACTTAGGTGCGTATAATACACCTTTCCTTTATGTGAACTCAACTTGAGTGCTTTGCTAGTGAATGACCTGCAACTAAGAGCATGTTTTAGTATATAATTAATGCATATAATCTAAAATGTAAATCATTTGAAATGATTGAAATTTAAAGAGTGAGGTTTAAGAGTACACCTACGTATTGATGTAATTTCCTTGCTTATTGGCAACTTGATTTGAAAGATGTATCATTATGAATCATTGAAATTAAAATTAGTACAAATATATAAATATATAAATTGAATATATATAAGGACATGGAGATAAATTGGAAATAACATGCCCCTAACCTTAGAGAAAAAGGTGAGTTTCCACCTGACAGTTGAGATTAGCTCAATCGTGCAACCCAATCATACTTATAACCTGGTGAGTATGAGTGAACAAAGTCAATTAATACTATCAAATTGGTGAGGTTGGATGATACATTAAATTCCAACCTAAAAACCTGGCATGATTGAGTGATTTAATCACCTTAACCATGCCAAAAATCAAACCAATTACTATAGTAGATTGGCTCAATACAGTTCATAAAATTCCAACCTAGTGGGTGGTGACAGTCCCTGAGAGTGTTTTGACATCTAAAACTAATTTGGATTTTGAAATATTAGGCACATATTGAATAACATATACACATTAGATATGTTTCATGTTGAAAATATGTATAAAAATGGTACTAATGTATATAATTCTACCATATCTATGAATCTAAATTATATAACTATGTCATTTGGCTAATTTAGAAACTGTGAATCTGAATTGTATATAATTCTACTACTACCTTACATAAATGCATTTATTTTTTACAATATGGATACTTATACACTTGTATAATAGATAATCAACCATTCTAATATTACAAAGTCACCAAGCCTACCACCCCAAGTAATCTTTAGATGGGACACCTCATGTTATTATACAATCCCCACCTCACAAGATTCCAATTAAGAAAATGTATACATATGAGGTTAGGGAATCTAGCACCATTATTCTTACACCCATTTAAAATCCTCTTATAGCATAATTACCTTCACCCATGATGGAGGAGGACACTCCTATAGTATAGTTATCCCCACCCATGGCAAATGATGGGATTCTCATAACACATTTACCATTACTTGTTAATTTAAAGGAAGTATATATCTAGAATTTTGATATATATTACCATGCCACCACAGAGGATGTCCAACACCCATTAACATTGATGATTACTTATATGGATTGAGATTCACACCAATTGGCCTTGGAGAATATAGAGATGATTCTAAGGCAATTATGCCTTTTTCCACATAGGTAACACCACTAGTTCATAGTCCTACAGCTTTAGGTTTAGCCACTTAGTTACAGTTAGAAGTAGATTCCTCCATACACTTAGTATATAAGGTTACATATATGTATTTTGACCCAATTATATGGATTTAGGCAAGTAGTTCATAAGATAAACTAGATCAAATTCTAAAAATATTTCTTGATAGAGGATTGATGGTATTACCCATCATTCATCATCGCTCTGCCATCGTATTGTAATAGTAGGATGGTAGACCCTTTTGTCGATTTCAAAAGATTATAAGACATGATACAAATACATGCTCAACATTATAGTAAAAGTTGGATAAGTTCAAGGTTCAAGGAATTATTCAAATTACACAACCTCCACCAGTACAGGTACCATGATAGAATCTTTACTAACATAGATATTCATGGAATGATCCATTGATTATCCATATTTTTATTCAATATTGATACATCCCTCATGTCACCATAGATGAAAATTCGGATCCCAACACTTGTACATTTGCATTTTTACATCACATAAGACATCAAGTTATTGAGCTACAACTTGATATACATTATTAGGATTCCTTAGGACACATCACACTACCAATTGCATGTGGCCCAAAGGTAGATAACACATTATTCTTTATCATGAGCATAAGCACTCATATACAAGTTACCCTTGGCATTACATGGTTAAAGGCAATGGATGTCATAGTTTATTGCACAAATAGATGATTAACCTTCACTCATGAGAGACACATTGTTCACATTTAACATGATGGCTCAAATGAGAATTAAAAATTTCATACATATACCCCATGGTCTAACGTGATTTACCCTAGGACTACATGGGAAGATTATTACATAATAGCACACCATGTTATCCAGAAGCACAAAATCCAAACAAACACCAAGGATAAAGCTACACTTATATAGGCATCATGGTATGATGATCATAATAATGATGATTTATTTGAGTTTAGGTAGATTTAGTATCCAACATTAGATTACCTCCCACCAGATCTGCCATTTGATTATCCACATCCCATGGATGTGTTCTTAGGTCTATAGAGACATTATACTTCATTTACACATTATCTCATGTATTTCTAGCATTTACTTTTACATAGCTTCCTTTATTCTTATTCCCTGTAGATAGTTTCATTTTCATGTTACTTATACATAGTTTATATCCAAAAAATACAAAACCAAAAATATGTTCAAAAAACACATTAAAATATTTGCTCAGAATATACAAATTCTAGATCGTATACATTTCCATGTTTATATTTCTAATATTTGCTAGGTATTACATATGTTATTTATATTAATATGGTTGGTTTTATCATATATACATGATTAATAATAGTAGTAGTATAATAGTGAATTTGAGCCTCATAAGAAGCTCCATAATTAATATTTTTATAACCAAATTTTGCACCATTGGAGATGGTTGTTCAGACCTCTCCAAATTTGGTTAAACATGGGATTACCACTAGACCTATGGGTTGTTTATAGCAGGGTAAACCTCTAGGTTGAAGGACTAGATCCCTTTGATGAATCACTTGGGATCACACACTATTTATTTTCTCAGAAAAGGGAAGAAATAACTGAAATAAACCTAGCTACAGTGGTAATGCACCACACTTTGTTTAACACTACCACACATTGCATAATACACTAAGACCTACAAGACAATATGAACATACACACATCATAGAATGAACCTATTACATCAATGTTTTGAATAAGGGTAAGGCATTATAAGGCTAAGAAGGAAGAATAATTCCACTTTAAAACCCACAAGAGACCATTGATGACACCAAATACAACTTGTAATAGAGAAACAACCACATGAGGCAAGATAAATAGGACACAAACAAGGTGATATACATCTACACTTGATAAGATCAACCATTTAGAGATTTATCACTACATTTAGTCATAAAATGAGGTAAAAATCATCTATTTTATTGATCATAGGTAGAAAAAATGAGTAGGGCTTCACCATACCTAGGTGGAGGATACATTTCAAGCCAAAAGTGGTTGCTTATATAACACAAGTATGAAAAAAGAGAAGAAGAGTGTAGGAGAGAGAGGGTAGACAAGTGTCATATGAGTTATAAATAAGAGAAGATTTAGGTAACTACCTAAATATGTCTTATATGATATGTGTTACTCCCTTTTAGATGTCCCAACCCTCCAAGTTGAAATGGTTGTTTGACACCTTTACTAGCTCTTGAAAACCTCCTTTCTTCTTGACATTTTGAAGGACAAGTGGACTTATTGATGATCAAATCAGTTTCTCCTTCATGTTTTCTCTTATATTAACACATCTCATTTGACCCTAACATGTTCTATTTGACACATCACCTCTTTCTCTTGCAAGGTGTCTAGAAGGCTCTTCATCTCTTTAGGCCTCTTTTGCACACAAGTGTCAAAACTTGGTTTTAGTTACTCTAGATTGTCCAAAATTCATGGATGTACTATTTTACTCATATAATACCTAAAAAAATCTATTTTAAGGCCACAAAATAGCCCCAACAAGTCGTTGTCTACCAAAAGCCTCAATTAGGCCTCATTCCTTTTAGCCTTTTTTCTGTAAATCTCCTTATGAGGGAGTATTATGGATTATATTGAAAAAATAAATGCATATTTTATAACCATATATGGCCTTACAATTCCATACCAAATTTCATGAGTTGCATCCAAGTGAAATTCTACTTTTTTTGCCTATCTCTTCTGCCAATTAGGCCTAATTAGGCCTTTAGGCCTAGAAAGTGGATTTTGACTCTAAACTCCTTGCACATGTGAAACATCTGGGAAGTGTGTGATTCACTTTACCCATGCCAATAAAAACCTCCATGTAAATTTTGCACTTATGGAACATTGTGCTTATATCCAAACCATGAAATGGCCAAAAATAAGCCCCTCACAAGCCTATTTGGATTGCCTTGTAAAATGTGTTGGGAGGAGGATGTAAACCGGAAGCACACAATTTGATTACTAAACCAAGCAACTTAATATGCAGAAATTAACCAGATTCACCAAGTAACTAGAATTTAGAATAACACAGCATATGAGAGACAATACCAAATTGTATTAACACTTTATACAGAAAAGAATACAATAAAGAAGATGCCACTTCTTCTCCACCACCTTACAGAGGTTTCCCACACCTCAAGTGAACAGTAGTTCTTCTCCCCAAAGCTCTCCCTCTCACAGGTCCCAACACCCAACTCAAATACAGAGTTGGTGTTCACCTCCCGTGCTCCACGCACACCACAAGTGCTCCACGCACTCCACAAGCACTCCACGTGCTCCACAAGTACTCAAGGTACTTCAAGTAGATCTCCCATGAATCTGCAACAACCTGCAATTCAACAGACCATACTTATGGAAGGAACTCCCTTGCCTTCCTCTTGCTCTATCCGAGTACACACCTGTACTCCAAGTAGATCATGCCTGATACTGCTCCCTGTTGTGTTGCTGTCTGTATGACCTTGCACACCTGCAAATCAAACAATGGTTCTATTCACCTGTGAACCTCGACCTTGCACACACATACACCTGCAGATCAACGATCTTACTTACCATGTAGATCTCCTATATAGGCCATACAACTGTGACCAAGATCCTACACTCTTGAAGAACCCAGCTGGCTCTCCAATCCAGCACCAACACACCTGGTACTGAGGCACTAGGAAGAACGCACCATATCTCTACCTCACACACAGAAGGAGCTTATAATTATGCTCTCTTACTCCCTAGCACACTTTTCCAATACAACCATGAGTCTATTATATAGATCTCATCCAAACAATGATTAGACATCTAATTACAATAATTAGATCCGCAGCTGTGAGTCTAAAATTAGCGCTCATCATGCAAACTCTTGGTTCGTTAGCTCACTGCCCGTAATTAACTCGCAGTCGAACTACACAGGCGACCGACATCGGTCCCTGTCCACCTGGGGTCGCCGACGCTGGCCGATATATGACTGACGTCGGTTGCCTTCCTGTCTTACCCTGCCGACGTCGGTTGGCCAGACCAACGCCAAACACTTCTGACACTTCGGCAACTCATTCTGCAACCTCCTCCATGTCTGCATCAGTGAAGCTTTTAGCTCCACAATCCTAACAATCTCCCACTTGGAGATAAATAGCTGCACTGTACCTGTACCTGTACTCCGTCTAATCTATTTCCTGGTTTGTATCCCTCTTCAAGCTCCCACCTGAAGACAACCCACCACACATCCCGTGGTGTACCACCTGTCATCCGAGTAACCTGCCACATCCGAACCTACAAATACATGTAGTGAAGTCCTGACCCTGCATAGCACGAATCCCTGTTGCTGGTCCCTCTCAAGTACCTGAGAATCCACTTCCCTGAATTGGCTCCTAACTCTCTGACAGCTCCCACTGCATGGGAATACTCAGGTCTGTACCAGACCTCATGTGATTTCGGACATTGTACCTGTCCAGCCCTTAGTGTGCTCCGGTTTTGCATCCCGAACCTCGTCAACACCTGATTCACATCAGCTCCCACTCGAGACAAAATCAACCAGTGATCTCCATGTCTCCCATGTCAAAGAATTCTGCTGCTCCAAACTCCTCATGACATGTCACTGAACTAATCTTACCCTTAGCTCAGCAGATCCCTGTATGTACACCCCTGCTAGCTAGCATACTATCCACATACAGCAACAGAATGATGTCATGACTCATCATCCCCCTGGTAAGACAAAACCACAGTAGTTACCCTGACATTGACTGAAGCCATGCTCCGTCCTCCACCTGTCAAAAAACCTGTACCACTGTCCTGCAGCTCCTCAAGACCATATACCTGGTCTTCCGTCTCACGTATCCATTCTCTCTATTCTTCTACTAAGGTATCCATTCATCTCTGTGCTTTCATACCTGCTGGCATCTCCACCAAAACACACCTGTCTGGTTCTCCTCCAAGGAATCACATCCTCATCCATGCCAAGCTCACACCTGTTTCCTGGATCCTTCCTGCTCTACAATCAGCAACATGTATAAAGAAGAGGAACAACGAATTTGAGGGCCTACTTACGCCTTCAGTCCTCCGTATGGGTGTTTGAGACTCCTTGACAGCTTGTTGTCCACCCAAAATCCGTTACAGTGACCGACCTCGGTCACCCCACAGTCTGCATCCGACCGACGTCGGTTCCATGCGTCTGTACCTGACTACCAACCTGCCTGCGCTGGTGTCCCTGCTGCCGACGTCGGTTCTCCTAATCGACATCGGTCTTACATACTGCCGATGTCGGTTTCATGACCGACGTCGGTCTTACTCTGCCCGACATCACCGGCTTCAGTCTGCACATGATCGACATCGGCACCTGTCTGTTCGACGCCGGTTCCTCCTGACTGACATCGGTACCTGTGTTCGCCTGTGAGTGATGACTTTTTACCCGCGAGCTTCTTTGAATCAAAATCCATGTCCAAACTGCCCTGCTCAGAAGTATCCAGCCACATCCACTGGGTTCTGTCCGCCATCTCCTCCATAAACACCAAGGCTTTCCAGTTCTTAAGCCTGTCAAATATATCTGTCTTCCACTTAAGAACATGCATCTCCTTCCTGCTCATGTGACCAAGCCTACGAAGCCACGTCTCCGCAACAAAAGAAGAATCAGTAATATAAACAAGTAGATAAAGGATACCTGTTTTCTTACCACCAGCTAATTCAAGTACATCCGCTGTGAGAGTTCTTGTGCATCTCTCATCACCCAATCTTTCTGAAGAAATTAGCCATATCTCCAAAACCTGGGACCTGCATGACCTTCATCAACACCTGTGTGTTGGCCGCCTGCAATTTCAGCTTCACTTCCCCTTTGCCAATTCTTTGGCAAGGCTTACCAGCTCCTCTATCTAGGGTTGCATGGAAAGAGGCAACCGAATCTTTTATCCAAGATTCAACTTTATCCAAGAAACCTGCAAACACATCCTGTGCAACAACACCTGCTACATCTGTATCTTCAGTTTCTTCATGCTGATCTGCTACCAACCAACAATAATCTTTTACCTGCTCTTTCTTTCCATAGGACCGTGAGTGACCATCTGTGCTTTTCAATTCCTCCATTCTTAGCTTACTTTGATCTGTTGTTGCTCTACTCCCACTCGATCAGAAACCCCTGAGAGTGCCCTGTAACCAAACACAAAACCTGCTTCCTCCAACCTTAGCTCAGATACCACTTGTTGGTATCAAGCTCAAGAACCTACAACCAAGGCTCTGATACCACTTGTTGGGAGGAGGATGTAAACCGGAAGCACACAATTTGATTACTAAACCAAGCAACTTAATATGCAGAAATTAACCAGATTCACCAAGTAACTAGAATTCAGAATAACACAGCATATGAGAGACAATACCAAATTGTATTAACACTTTATACAGAAAAGAATACAATAAAGAAGATGCCACTTCTTCTCCACCACCTTACAGAGGTTTCCCACACCTCAAGTGAACAGTAGTTCTTCTCCCCAAAGCTCTCCCTCTCACAGGTCCCAACACCCAACTCAAATACAGAGTTGGTGTTCACCTCCCGTGCTCCACGCACACCACAAGTGCTCCACGCACTCCACAAGCACTCCACGTGCTCCACAAGTACTCAAGGTACTTCAAGTAGATCTCCCATGAATCTGCAATAACCTGCAATTCAACAGACCATACTTATGGAAAGAACTCCCTTGCCTTCCTCTTGCTCTATCCGAGTACACACCTGTACTCCAAGTAGATCATGCCTGATACTGCTCCCTGTTGTGTTGCTGTCTGTATGACCTTGCACACCTACAAATCAAACAATGGTTCTATTCACCTGTGAACCTCGACCTTGCACACACATACACCTGCAGATCAATGATCTTACTTACCATGTAGATCTCCTATATAGGCCATACAACTGTGACCAAGATCCTACACTCTTGAAGAACCCAGCTGGCTCTCCAATCCAGCACCAACACACCTGGTACTGAGGCACTAGGAGGAATGCACCATAGCTCTACCTCACACACAGAAGGAGCTTATAATTATGCTCTCTTACTCCCTAGCACACTTTTCCAATACAACCATGAGTCTATTATATAGATCTCATCCAAACAATGATTAGACATCTAATTACAATAATTAGATCCGCAGCTGTGAGTCTAAAATTAGTGCTCATCATGCAAACTCTTGGTTCGTTAGCTCACTGCCCGTAATTAACTCGTAGTCGAACTACACAGGCGACCGACGTCGGTCCCTGTCCGCCTGGGGTCGCCGATGCCGGCCGATATATGACCGACGTCGGTTGCCTTCCTGTCTTACCCTGCCGACGCCGGTTGGCCAGACCAACGCCAAACACTTCTGACACTTCGGCAACTCATTCTGCAACCTCCTCCATGTCTGCATCAGTGAAGCTTTTAGCTCCACAATCCTAACAAAATGGAGTTGGTTTGATCACTTAAAATGGTTACTAAGAAAAAAAATTGATTTTATAATATTAAATAAGTCTCAAGGGACCTCCTACAATGATTTTCAAGTGTCTAGATCTCCAAAATCCCTAAAAAACACTAAAAACACACACAAAATAGTACATTTATGGCAGCCTATACAGCGGTCTATATAGCTCAAGTATATGTGGATGAGACACTTAGAATATAAAACAATTTACAAGAGCTTTTAGGATCAAAAAATGTCATTAGGTGTGCTTTATAAGTCCATCTATAAAAAATAGACATTATAGCCCTCCTAGGCAGCCTGAAAGTGGTTTGGGTTCTTAAGGATGATTCATAAATATGGACATATGAATCCTCCAAAAAATTCTAAAAATTTGAATTAAATTAGGGTGGATAAATTCCCATATAATCACAAGCTCACATGCAGTATATATGTTCCATAGCAACCAAAGAAAATTGACCTATCATTTGGAAACAAGAATCTTGTGAAGTCTGAGAGCATTTGAAGTCTATAGGTGGCTTTACTAAGTTGATTTTACTCTCTAATGACCTCAATAAGGCATATTAGATCCTCCTCAACCTATTTTAATATTTCACTAACCATCTTCCTCCATCAAAATTTCTAACACTCTCATTGATTTAAGCCTAGGGTTTGCATGCCAAGACGACTGAGAGACCCTAACTCACTATATTTCCTACTTTATTCTTTATCTATTAGGTTATGAGTATCATGAAATTTTTTCACATTATCCTCACTTTCTCCTTAGGGTTTTCTCATGGTTTCAACTCACCACTTCATCTTCTTAATTGATTGTCTAAATAAGGTTGTGCATGTTCTCAAGACTGTGCATGGTTTTATGATTAGGTCTACATTGTTGTTTCATTATTGCTTTAGTTTGAAATTAAGAGAGACTATTCTCATCTCATTTAAATCATATTATATCACTCATATAAACATCTTAATCTTTTTTAAACCTCGCTGCAATATCCCCTTAAACAAACAACTTTCTCAAGAAGGTGAGTAGACTTGTAACAAGAACTATGCATGGAGCCTCATGGACCATGACCTTTGTTTTGGTCCTTATCCTCAAATTATTTACTTAAAACTTGAGTAATATTTATTAATAACCTGAGAACTTCTTTCTAACCCCAACTATATATGCTACTATCTCAGACCTTGAGAATCCTTCATCACTTAAACAAAAACTATAGGTGACTGCCAGCCTGTGTGTGTTTATTTGAGATAGTTTGTCAACTTGGGTTATTTATAATCCTTTCTTGAAACACAAAAACTCCTTAATATATTTTCATATCTAATTACCTTCCCAATACTTTTAAACTTAGGACACTTCCACCAATTCACTATCCAAGATAACATTTTTAGAAAGCTAGTTGTAGTTGTTATTTGAGAGGTCTTAACTATGTTTTAGGTTTTATAGATCAACTCCAAAACTTCAAAATCAATCTAAAAACCTATTAATTATCTTTGATATGTTTTTTTGTTTCCTTAATACCTTATCACTATCTTGAAACTCATGTATTACATCATTATGACCCTATTCAAAGCACCTTCCAATACTGGCTGACTATAGTTGCATATTAGGAAGTTTGAACATGTATATGACATCTTAGACATTCAAGACAATCTCAAAACCATTCCAAGGAATGTGTTATTCTATTTATTATGTATTATACTCCTTTTATTTCCCTAAGGACTCTAATCATAGTGTTTCTATTAACCTATTTTGTCTCAAGACCAAACCTCTTAGTTGGTTGTAGGTGACTGTCAAGAAGATAGTTTGACTGAGTTTTAAATATATTTATCCTTATTTATAGTCTTATCTAGATTCCTAAATGATTTATAAATTTATTATGGTGGCATAAAACTCTTCTTAGTGTCTTGAAAATCTAAAAAATCATCCTCAATTTTGCTCATACCCCATTTTCTCCAATTAGTTGTAGGTATGCATTTTGAAGAATTGATTGAACATGAAGTTTGAGTTGACTTATTGAGATAGGTATTGACACTTAAAACTAAAACTCATTAATATACTCATATTATATTCAATTAAATTATATATACTACTCAAAGTCTCTTCAAACATTATTTCTTTCACTATCTTCACAGTCAGGTATGTAGGTCTCAATAGAAATAGTCTTTGTTAGCCACCACTTGGCCTTAGACATTTGGAGACCTTAAAGTGTTTAAACTCATTTATTAACTTTAACCATAACCCTAATGATTCTTTTTAATATTTATCAAACATTAAAACCATTTACATATTTGAATTAGTAGACCTACAAACTTGTATGTGATGGAGATTGCAACCTTGTGTGTTGGAGTTTGAAAAAGGATTAAATATGCATGACAGTGTTCAAATAATATTATCCTTTATTGAATAAACACTTTAAATATGAAAAACAACTTAAATTTATTATATATACATGTCCAAAAACTCAAAACACTCTGTTATATAGACCCACATGAAACATAGCCCAAGGTGGTGAATGAAGGAAATGACCACTTGACACTTATAAAAAACATCCAACTAGTCAAAGAGACATGAATAAATTGAAAGGGAGTTATAAGATAATTGAAAAAAAAATCAATGCACCAAAACACCTGGATAAATTAAAAACTCAAAAAATATTACAGTCATTTACAGATAATGCACAAAATCAAAATTGCTTGCCAAAGGACCATTCACACATGCCAAGAAGATGGGTGAATGAGTTTGATGCATATATATACATATTATAACTCATTAAAACTAGTTTCAATCACCCAAATAATCTACACTTTCACTATATTTATGTTAAATTCATCCTATGGAGTTTTGAGCTCTCAAAAATTAGTCTGGGATCTTAGCAATTATTCATAAAGCTAAGAGCACCAATCTAACAAGAAATGCCACAAATCGGAATCCCATAGAGGTCCTAAACTTTGGCTAAAATATTATTACCCAACTCTAGCTATACGGCCTGTACCATCTACTTGAAGTTGGCCTTGATTAGTTTGTGAAGGGAGTGATGGAGGAGAGAAGGATATGTCTACAACTTTTAGACTTAAAACTTCTTCCCAAGCTAGTTTATGACCTGTAGAAGATGAAAGTATGTTTTGAAGTTATTTTCACTTGAAAGTGACTTTAAAAGTCTGTACAACTCCCTCTAACTCCTCAAACAAGTGTTGAAAATAAATAATCTGACCATATTTGATCCCTCTGATAGGTGTGATAATTAATTACTCGAAGCCTTTTTTAATGTGTCTTTTATGGATTTTTAATTTAGTGAACTTTGACAAACATCAATGTTAGCCAAAAACCACATTTATATGCATTTTGAACACCTTAGAACTAGCAAATGGTCTTCAAACTTTCCAAAACTTCATGAAACATTTTGAAAAAGTGTTTGACACATAAAATAACATTAATCAACCCCTAATCACCTATTACATAAATTTACCATGAACTATCTCCTCATGACATTCCTAAACCATTATGTGACCAAAATATGACCTTACCTTAATCTTTCCAAACTTACCTTAATAAATTATAAGGTATTTTAGACTCAAGTAGGACCTTCTATATCACCTAATTTTCAATTTTTATAATATAGGTATCTTATTTTGACTTGGGGGTCAAATTTGGATAACAAATTGGTGACTCATATGGGTAGCATGTATTCTATACTGACTTGACCAGTAGCCTTGTCCCTCCATTGGGTGACAGATTCAAATGCACTCTAAGACAACAAGATCAAACCTTGACACTTGACCAACAATACAAATTTATTACCTCAATAACACACCAAATGAATACACACACACATGTGCTAACAAGCACTTAGGGAACATAACAAGAACTTAAGCAGACTAAACTATGTACAAACTAACCTGAAACAAATTTTCTCCTCCTAGATCAAAGGAAAAACTTGCATCGTCCTTTTTTCCATGAGATAAAGGAGTTCATTAACGAATTTGAATTTTGAACTTTAGTTTTGATGTCTTAAACCCCTTCATGTTTACCACTCTCTTTGGCATAATCTTCAATGCAACAACAATAGTTGCAAACATATCACCTATGAAGGTGAATTCCTCTTGTGACTCAACCATATTCTCATGGTAATATTTAAATTCAACTTGAATCAATGATTCCTCATCAAAGCATGGTTATTTTTCATACATTGCATCTTGAATAACATTATATTTCTTGTCATTTGAAATATTTTCAAGCTTTTCAAAGAGCTTTGCATACTCAACCCCATATTCATCATTGTTTTCAATGAAAACACTTTGTTTGATATTATTATGCATGTGACTTTAAACCTTCAAAAGGCTTTCAACCTCTTGCTACTTCTAATCACCTTTGTATTCTTTATTTTAAATAATCACAACCTCTTCAACTTCATCTTCTTACTCATTGTGTACTTGATCAATTTTAATTTGTTTACTTGAAGAGTTTTCAACTTCAAGCTTGGCTACCACTTCAACAAAATGTCTTGAAATTGAATAAAAAGAAGTGTAAGCTTTTAAAGGGCCCCAAATTCTCCACATATCTCATTGAAACTTTCCCATAATTCATCTTGTTCCATGGAAGTATCAACAGCTTCTTTTATTGTATTTTTAGATTCAAGCTCTTGCTCATTCTCATGAATATCAACCAACTCATCTGATGTGATATCCTTCTCAAGAACCTCCTCTCTCATGTCTTGATCAAGATATTTGTGAATGGATACAACATGGTCTATATTTTCTCTTTCTTCACTCAATAAGCTTAACTTGTGTTTGTCTTCACCAAGGTGAGTCCCTATAGTGAACTTTTCATCATAGACACTTGATTCATCTTCTTAATCAGTTGCAAATTTAGCTTGATCTTCTTTGCTTGTCTCTCATAGGATGGGTTTTCCTTCAAGAAGGGATGAGGTGTGAGGGTGGTGAACGAGTTGATGGGTTGAAGAGGGAGTATTAGGTGTGGTGTATGGCTCATGAATGGGCATGGGGATAAAAGGAAAACTCTTACAATTTATGGATTTGAAAATGGGAGATTCTTGAAGGGAAAGCATGTTCAATTGGGATATATAAATTTCATTTTATTCAACAATCACTTCACCTTTCTCATATCCTTCTTGAGGATTTTCAAAATTCACAAATCTATCTTCCAAATTCTCAACTAAGGCCTCTTTTTTACATTAAAAATATTCTTGAATAGACCTGCAAGAAGGACAAGCTATAGGTTCTTGGGGAGAGGATAATGAAGCTTGAACAAACACAAGGTTTTTTTTCTTTACATAAACTTCTTGTTCCTCACTCTCTCCATTTATTTACCCAAGACTTTACTACTTGGTTCTAAGTTATAAATTTGAATCTATTAGGCTCTTTTGAAGTTTGGATTGGCTCTCTTGGAGGCTCATTTATAGGGTAGTGAATGGTTTCATGAGGATAAAGATCATGAGAAAATTGATATGGAACATAATAAGAATATTAAGGAGGGGAGGGAGATACTTGCATAGGTTTGGATTTTTTCATAAGAGTTTGCATGGTATAATTAGGAATCGTAGTCTAATAAGGCCTCCAAGATGAAGATATCTTATTTTTTTAGGAGGGATAGGTATAGCTTGAGGAAGACTGCCTCCAACAAGCTCCCTCTTAACAGATTGGACTTATTATTCAAGGGTATTAATAACATCTTATTCTTATTGATATATTTATTTGTATGCTTCTTCATAAGGTTTCTCAACAACTTCATGATCATATGGAGAAGCAATAGGTTGACCATAGGGCTATCATGGCTCATAGGGCTGATAACAATCTTGATAGGGTTGTTGAAGAACATAGTATGGGTCATGACAAGGTTGGTAGGGAGGTGTATAGTAGGAAATCTCATCACATCCATCCATACCAACTTCATTAGTCAAATGAAACATAATATTTTTAGTAAATTCTTTTAAAATATGTACTTGGGTTGCTTATAACCAGCTGATTGCATTTAGAGTCACCATTGGTGTTTACTTAAATGCCTTTAAAGGTTGTTAAGAAAAGGAACACACCAAAATTTATTCCACTCTTTTGGACCTTAAGTCCCATCAGGCATGTCAGAACTATTATAACCAAAATTTGTACCCTTGGAGAAGGTAGCTCAGACCTCTCCAAATTTAGTTAAACATGGGATTACACTTAGACTTGTGGGTTGTCTATAACATGGTTAAACCTACAGGAGAAAGGGTTAGTTCCCTTTGATGAATCACTTAGGCTTGAACACTACTTGATTACTTGGGAAAGGTAATAAAGTATTAAAATAAACCTAGATATAGTGGTGATGCACCAAACTTTTTTGACCATTACCATACATTGCACAATACACTAAGACCTACAAGACAACATGAACATATACACATCCTAGAATGAACCTATTGCATCAAAGTTTTGTATAAGGGTAAGGAATTATAAGTTAAATATATAAGAATAATTCCACTTAAAAACCCACAAGATACCCCAAATGACACCAACTACAACTTGCAATAGAGAAACAACCACATGAGGTAAGACAAATAACACACAAACAAGGTGATAAACATCTACACTTGATAAGATCAACCATTTAGATATTTATCACTGCATGTAGTAATATAATGAGGTAAACATTAGATATTTTATTTATTATAGTTAGAACTAATGAGTAGGGCTTCCCCATAACTAGGTGGAGGATACATTTTAAGCCAAAAATGGCTACTTATATAGTACAAGTGTGAGAAAAGAGAAGAGTGTAGGAGAGAGAGGGTATACAAGTGTCATGTGAGTTAAAAATAAGATAGGAGTTAGGAAAATACCTCAATAGTTCCTAGATGATTTTTGTCTCCTCTTTAGATGCTCCAACCCTCCAACTAGTGTGGGAGTTGAAATGGTTGTTTGACACCTTGACTAGCTCTTAAAAACCTCCCTTCTTCTTGACATATTGAAGGATAAGTGGAATTCTTGGTGATCAGATCATTTTTTCCTTAATTTTTTTTCTTAAATTTACACCTCTCATCTGACCCCAAGAGGTTGGCTTTAACACATCACCTCTTTCTCTTGCAAGATGTCTAGAAAGCCCTTTATCTCCTTAAGCCTATTTTGCACACAAGTGTCAAAACTTAGTTTAAATTACCCTATCTCATAAAAAATTCATGGATGGTGAATTGGACTCATATAATACCTTAAAAAAATCTATTTTTAGGCCTCAAACTAGCCCTAATAAGTCATTGTCTACCAAAATCCTCAATTAGCCCTCATTCCTTATAGCCTTTTTTCTATAAATCTCCTTGTGTGGGAGTTTTACATATTATATTGACAAAATAAATGCATATTTTAGGACCCTATATGTCCTTATAGTTCAATACCAAATTTCATGAGTTGAATCCAAGTGAAATTCTACTTTTTCTACCTCTCTTCTATCAATTAGGCCTAATTAGGCCTTTAGGCCTAAAAAGTGGATTTTGGCTCTAAACTCCTCCTACACATGTGAAACCTATAGGAATTTTTTGATTCACTTTACCCATTCCAATACTAACCTCCATGTAAATTTGTGTCTTATGAAACATTGTGCTTATATCCAAACCAAGAAACAGCTAAAAACAAGCCTATTTCGACTGCCTTGAAAAATGGAGTTGGTTTGATCACTTTTATAATTTCCTAAAAAAAATTGATTTTAAAATATGAAATAAGTCTCAAGGGACCTATTCCAATTATTTTGAAGTGTCCATCTCTCTAAAATCCTTGAAAAACACTAAAAACACACACAAAACAATGCATTTATGGAAATCCATACATTGGTCCGTAAAACTCAAGAACATTTGATGAGCCACTTTTAGTCTAGAATAATCACCAATATTTTTTATGAAAAAAAATATTATTAAGTGTGCTTTAGAAGTCCATCTCTACAAACTAGTCATTATAGCCCTCTTAGGCAGCCTGAAAGTGGTTTGGGTTCTTAAAGATGATTCATAAAGATGGACTTATGAATCCTCCAAACAATTCCAAAAAATTGAAGTACAGTAGGGTGGAAAAATTACCCTAGGATCACAAGGTCCCATGTAGCATATGTGTACCATACTAGGCAAAGCAAAATGACCTATCGGATAAAAACAAGCATCTTATGAGGTCTGATAGAATTTGAAGTCTTTAGGTGGATTTACTAAGTTTATTTTGATCTCCAATGACATAAATAAGGTGTGTGAGGTCCTCAACATCTACCAATATTTATTTGACCATCTTCCTCCATCTAACTTTCCAACACTCATTGCACTAAGCCTAGGGTTTGCAAGCCAAGATGACTGAGAGACCCTAACTCACTATGTTGTCTTATTTATTCTTTCTCTATTAGGGTATAAGAATCATGAAATGTTTTCACAAGATCCTCACTATCTCCTCAATTTTTTCTCATGGTTTCAATTCACCACTTCATCTTCTTAGCTGACCACCTAAACAGGTTTATGCATGCTCTCAAGACTATGCATGGTTTTATGACTAGGTCTATCTTGTTTCATTATTGCTTGGGTTTTAAATTTTGATAGACTATTCTCATCTCATTTAAATCATATTATATCACTCAAAAAAACATATTACTCTTATTCAAACCTCTCTACAGTATCCCCTTAAACAAACAACTTTCTCAAGAAGGCAAGTAGACTTGTAATAAGAATTGTGCATGGAGCCTCATGGCCCATGACCTCTGTTTTGGTCCTTATCCTCAAATTATTGACTTAAAAATTGAGTCCTATTTTCTTAATGAATTGAGAAATTATTTATAACCCCAATTGTATATGCTACTATCTCATACCTTGAGAGTCCTTAATCAACAAAACAAAAACTATAGGTGATTGCCAGCCTCTGTGTGTTTATTTGAAATAGTGTGTCATCTTGGGTTATTTAAAATCCTTTATTTCAACACCAAAACTCTTTAATATATTTTCATAGCTAAATACCTTCCCAATAATTTGAAAACTTTTGACACTTCCACCAATCCACTATCCAAAATAACTTTTTTAACAAGCTAGTTGTAGGTGTTGTGTAAGAGGTCTTAATTATGTTTTAGGTTTTCTAGATCAACTTCCAAACTTTAAAACCAAACTCAAAACATATTTATTAGATTTTTTATGTTATTTTTTTTCTTTAATACCTTATCACTATCTTGGAACCCATGTATTACATCATTGTGACCCCGTTTAAAGCACCTTCCAATATTGGCTAACTATAGGTGCATATTAAGAAGTTTGAACATGTATATGACCTCTTAGAACTTCAAAAAAGTATCCAAACCATTCCAAGGATTCTATTATGTTTTTGATGATGTCTTATACTCCTTTTATTTCCCTAATGACTCTAAACTCAATGTTTTCATCAACCTATTATGTCTCAAGACTAAACCTCCCAGTTCGTTATAGGTGACTGTCAAGAAGATAGTTTGACTGGGTTTTTAACCTCTTTATCCTTATTAATAGGATTTTATAGATTCCTAAATTATTTATCAAGTTATTATTTTGTCTTAAGACTCTTCTTAGTGTCTTGAAGATCCAAAAAAACATCCTCAGTTTTGCTCATATCCCATTTTATCCAAATGGTTGTAGGTATACATTTTGAGGAATTGACTGAACATGAAGTATGAGTTGAATTCTTGAGATATGTCTTGATACTTACACCTCAAACTCATTGATGGAGTCATCTTCACTTCAATTCAAGTCTATAAACTACTCAGCATCTCTTCAAACATTGTTGTTTTAAGTGTCTTCACAGTCAGTCCTATAAGTCTCAATAGGAATAGTCTATGTTAGCCACCACTTGGGCTTAGACATTTGGAGACCATGTGTTTAGACTCATTTCTTAACTTGAACCATCACCCTGATGATTCTTGGGAAGCTTTATCATACATTAACACCATTTAACTATTTGAATTAGTAAACCTATAGGCTTGTATGTGATGGAGATTACAACCTTGTGTGTTAGAGTTTGAAAAAGGAGAAAATATACATGACAGTGTTCAAATAATATTGTCCTTTATTGCATAAAAACTTTAAAAATGAAACACAACTTCAATTTCCTAAAGATATATGACAAAACACTATGTTATATAGACCCATAGAAAACACAATCCAATGTGGTGAATGAAAATGACCATTTAAGACCAGAATATCCAACTAGTTAAAGAGCCATGAATGAATTGAGAGGGAGTTATAAGACAATATAGAAAAATTCCAATACACCAAAATACTTGGAGAACTTAGAAACTCAAAAAATATGATAATCATTTGCAGACAATGTACAAAAGAGAAATTTCCTACCAAAGGACCATTCACACATGCCAAGAAGATGAGTGAATGAGTGTGAGGAATATACAGACATATTAGAATTCATCACAACTAGTTTCAAGTAGCCAACTCTTTACCCTTACACTAGAATTATGTCAAATTCAACTTGTGGGGTTTGAGCTCTCAAAATTAATTTGGGCTCTTAGAAATTTTTCATATATCTATGAGAACCAATCTAATGAAAAATGTCATAAATTGGAATCCCATAGGGGTCCCAAAATTTTGTTAAAATCTTATCCCCAAACTCTACCTATACGGCTTGAACCATCTACTTGAAGTTGGCCTTCACTAGCTTGTGAAGGGACCGATGGAGGAGAGAAGGATATGTCTACAAATTTTATTATTCAAACTTCTTAAAAATCTGGTTTCTAACCTATATAATATGAAAGGATGTCCTAAGAAAATTTTCACTTACAAGTGACTTCAATAGTTCATACAACTCCCTCTAACTCCTCAAATAAGTTTTAAAAATAAAAATCTGGCCCTTTATGATCCCTCTGATAGGTGTGATAGTTAATTAACTACTAAAATCATTTTTTAATGTGTCTTTTATAGATTTTTAAGTCATTTAACTTTTAAAAACATCAATGTTAGCCAAAAACTACATTTATATGTATTTTCAACACATTAGAACAAGCAAATGGTCTTCAAACTTTCCAAAACTTCATTAAACATTTTGAAAGGGTGTTTGACACATAAAATATCATTAATAAACCCCTGATAACCTATGAAACAACTTTACCATGACCTATATCTTCATGACATACCTAAACTGCTATGTGACCAAAATATGACCTTGCCTTAATCTTTCCAAACTTACCTTAATAAATGCTAATAAGGTATTTTAGACTCAACTAGGACCTCCTATGTCACCTAATGATCAATTTTTTTACTATAGGGATCCTATTTTTACCTAAGAATCAAAATTAGATAATAAATATAACAACTATGAGTATGATTCCAATAAGGTTGATCAACTGAAGAGAGGGAGAGGATTATCGAGGTGCTTTTCCTCTAACCACAAATTGTTGGGATCTTAAACACCTCCCCATTGGGAGTGGCCCTTCATTTCATGAAGGGGTAGATAAAAATATTGCATATATCAAGAATTCAATTGGAACATGTGTGTACTACAATCACTAATACATGCAACATTCACATAGACCATGGAAAATAATCCTCTATCTAGTATGACATCATGCATACACATGTAAATGAGAAAGTATAGTGGAATGACAATGTCTCAGCTATAACATTACTTTATCCAAACTTTTTAGTATAGAATTTAGGTCTCACATGGACCCAAGTCAATTCCAAACACACATACATACTCCTTGCTAATGAATCTCAATATGTCATAAGATACTAAATGGTAGATATATACATTGCATGACAACAACCTCGTATACCTATCATCTTTCATCAAAATAAGCATGCACGATATAATCTCATAAACCAATTTTTAAGGCATAATAACTATATATTTCTAGCATACAACCACTTATCAATTGAAAACATATCTTTACTTGATTTATTTAGTATAAAGTACAAACACCCATATAATATAGAAAATCACATTGCTTTCCATAACACAACTTTTATTAATACTTCCGAGGAATATAGAATCTTATCAGCTATTGACACTCATAATTCCAAATATAAGCATAACCACATACTTAGGTTATAAAAATCCAAGTAATAAATGCAATAATTTCCAACTCAAAGTAATTTCACCCCTTTTCACCCTTTTAACACTATATAGCTTAAGTATTAAATCAAACAAAGTACTAAATGGCTCATGAACACATAACCAAGGATTGCACTTAAACCTTCTTTCTTATTTCTGATTTATAATAAGATAAAGCTTCTATTTAATCTATTATAAGCACATAGTTCATACTTATGCATTTATATGTATTCTGGTATACTTTTTGTTGCTTTCAATAGATCCCTTATAGAGGAAATATAACCACTAGTAGGTATCTTTTAGTGAATATAAAGCCATTAAAGATTTATTTTCACTCATTTTTCTCTTGTAACTAGAACACCATTAACCAAGATATCATTTTTCCAATTATGCCAACACCAAAAAATAATGTCAAAAATTCTATTTATTTTTTTATTGGTTTTCGCTTTTGACCAGAGTTAGGAAAAAGAAATTGATTTTAATCACTAGATAAACAATTGATCTAGGACATAATTGGGGGCCCCATATCCCTAAAATAATTCCATTAACGACCACACTACCTTGATAGAATGTTATAGCCTATAGACTGCAACTCATGCTATCTATCAAGCATTACTAGCAATCAACATTGCCTTCTCTACCATAAGGCCCACCCGCATGCTCCATGGGAACCATTGTCAACCACCAAGGATCGAATACAATCTACTAAAATTATACCTGACACTCATGACAATAAATGACCTCATATGCCTCGATGAGAATCAAACCTTAGTGGGCTTGGATAAATCCAACTGACCCAAAAAACTCACCCCCACCTCATTGGCATGTCAAAATTTCTATTAGTTACCTACAATTATGCATATTTTTCTTATCAATTAAGTCTCCAAACTCAGCTAAGTGTCTAGGATATACCATCATGTCTTGTATATAGATATATGCTCAACAATGGGGTGTATGTATGTATATATGTATGCATATCTACATACATATGTGTGTGTGTATAAATACACACACACACACTTCAAGTTTAATAAAAATAACAATTTAAGTACACTTTGTTATGTAGCTCCTACATACATGTATATATGCCTACAAAAGACTACAATATCTTGTCTTCTTTTTAATATACATTTGTAGTTTAGTTAAGAACTAGGAGGCTATCATCTATTAGAATTAACTCAAGACTCATTTTCATATAGTTTATATGTATAACATAGGAATATGTATCTTTACTAACAATAAACACCTACAACTCAGTTATAAGAGTATGGTAGTAAATGACATGTTACTTTCTCAAGTATAAACATGTGGTTACACATACTAAAACCTACAGTCACAAATTGATAGTTCTAAAATCATCTTCCAAGACCATAAGAATTTATAAATAGAAACAACACATGCCCAAGTGATATTTGTCTATGGTTTTTAACCATAAAATATTATGTCTTTGTATTAACCCACTCTAATAAGGCAAGTTAAGACTTGGGTTCATTATAGATACCAAGAATAAATACCATTCATTATAATATCCAATTTATTTATCTTTTAATTTTTCATCATGTGCATGTATAACAAAGGTAGCGAATAAAGTTGTCAAGGGTGATTTCAATTGTCAAGGAATTTAGTCTTTATATGATGGCCTTGTTTTCATTTTTGTTTATGTGTAAGGTACTACCATAATTTTGTATTTTAAACCTGGTAATGGTCTTACTATCACCTTTACAGGTTTGTGGATGGAAATGAGTTCTATTTATAGGTCTATAAGGGTGAGGTCTTAAGTTTATGAAATACTATCAACATATACATTGATTGGTTTTAAAATAATCTAGTTAAGATAACATTCAAGATTTGCTTCTAAATAGAACCCTATCCATATGCAAAAAGTAAAACCCATATAAATTGAAAACCTTACTTGCATGGTTACTTCAATGGTCATCATTCATTCCAATGTAGATGTTACTAGCCCTTGGAATTCCTCTTGTCCCTTCTTCCATGACACTTTGATCCTTCCATTTTATTTCTTCTTATCCTATTTATTTTTATCATCCATGTTTTGTATGTCTTATCATTTCTCCTAAAACTCTATGAGTTATTCATGATGAGACTTGAATTCATTAATGTATGATCCCCCAATCTACCATTAACTTGAAGTCCCATAACCCTATATGTAAAAATCCTTCTTTTCTCCAAATGGCAAGGTCAAACCAAAATGAAGGCAATAGAAAACCTAATATCCTTCTCAAAGATTCTTATAATGACCTAATTCCTTTTTTGCCTTAAATGATGTAAAAATTAATAGAATCTTCCACATTAACCAAAAACCAATTTCTTAATTTTTCAAAAACTATTTTAAGATAATTTCTTGGGTGCCTTTTTGCCTCATTTTCCTTTAGCCACTAAAAATGGGTAGGAATTGAGCCATAGGGTCATTACACATTTACATACAAAGACATAGTTTTTAATAAACATCTCATACATCTAAAGATTTATAATGCATAGAAAAAAGTCTATCACCATTCACAACTTAGTAACCAAAGTTTAGCCCATATAATGGTTTTAATAGAGATTCACACAACCAATGTATATTAACATAATCAATTAATTACGTTTAGCAAGAACATCCATTCTAACCTGATTATGCGACAACAAGGTAAATAATCAACTCAAGTCAATGCAAGTATGTAATATTAACCATAAAGACAGATAATAAAAATCAAACCTGTAGCACATTCACATAATATCATTAAAATTTAATTTATCTTAGCAAGTAAAAGTATATGTGTGTGTGCGGGTTCAATTTCACTCTTTCTGTTGAATAATATTTTTAATTCAAAACTAATGTTTAAATAACTGTCATCAGGACAATGACCATATTTATGGGGAAAGGATGTCACATCCCAATTTCTCTCTAAGAAAATTTACTTGATTATCCATGAATTTTTATTATTGGTAATTTGATTTGATTATTATTAACTAAGTTATAAGTCATATATTGTTATGGGACATATGTATGTTACTTTGGTTC